>WNYA01000098.1:249891-312889 GCA_019512145.1 Engystomops pustulosus
GCTCCGTGACAAATTGCGAAGGCATGAGTTCTATCTGTAGGGAGCATTGAGTAATAAAACCCCTGCACTGTTTGGGGTCTCCGTCAAATTTGCTGGGCATAGACAGTCGTAATCGTGGTTCAGCAGCAGGAAGGCAGACCAGGGTTGCAAAAGCCACGGGAGCAGACACGGGAACCTGTTGCTGTTGCTGGGTGGCTAGCAGCTGTTGCAGCATGGTGGTGACTTGATCCAGCTGTTCGCGTTGAGCGGCACTCTCCCGGGATTGCTGGATCACTATGGCGGCAAAGTTTGGTAGAGTGAGAAGCGGAACCTCGGCGGGATCAATGGCCGGATCTTACTGTTAGGATCAGTGGATCCTCTGGACCACCGCGGGAGGTGGAACTAGCCAACACCTGGGACTGAAGTCTAGCGACACCTGGTATTCACCAGATCCCGCCGCAAAGCGGGTTGGACTTGCTGCGGCAGGATACCACCAGGTCGCTCCCAGGTGCGACTAGCCCACGGTGGTAGCCGAGGTCGAGGTACCTTAGCGGATGACAATCTCGTAGTCAGGTCCAGGCACAGGGTCAGGGCAGGCGGCAGAGATGCAACGTCAAGTCCAAGTCCGGGGTCAGCAACAGGAGGTCCAGGCAGGTGGGAACGGGAACACAGCCTCCCGCGCCGGGCCTATAAAGTTAAAAAGTGTTTTAAAAACCGCGATGACAGCGGTTTAAAACACTAACAAAAATAAGCTCCGGCACCAGCTCACCCTGAGCGGGTGGGCGCTCGGTGTTTCTTCTTGAACCATGGCCATTTCAAGTGTAGGTTCCTTTAAGAGAAAATCCATGCCGAAATCCAGGCGTGACCTGTATATGAATGGGGCATATAACCATTCTGCATAGTCGCGCGGTCCTGTGCGAAAAATGATACTCCATGAAATTACTTTCCGGTGCCCAGAGACTAATTTGCCACCTTAAAATATTTATGTCTGTTTTTTTCAATAAAAGCTTCAGGTCTATTATTGAAAAACCACCATCATTGACATTAGGCGGCTCCGGGGGGAGCTTCTATTTATGCATGCCTTATGCATGCTGTGTACGCTTCCCACGTGATCGGATGTGTGGCGACATATCTGCAACGGCCATTGCACAAGACGGAAATCAGGGGGTGTGGAGGGATTTGGAAAAAATCGCCGTATTAAAAAAAAAAGTGGTGTGACACGCACTTACCTGCCACCAGCCAAGCATTGGTGAACTACGGCGGGACTGGGGACTGTCAGTGCACCAGCGCACAGTGCAATACCTTGTGAATCGCCGAAGGAAGACACGAGTCAGCGTCAGAGAACCGCCGCTGGATCGCGAAATGGATCCGGGTAAGTATATCTACCCCATGTATTCCAATACACAACACTATGGATGTGAGATGTGAGGTCAAAAAGACTGTCAGATGTCATCCTCAAAGATCATTTGAGCATGTTTGCTAGGCAAGGAAGTAGATAAGTGTATTTAAAGCAATCTGGTTCTCTAAAGACAGTCATATATAAACTCAGGTGTTGACAACCATGAGATGTCAGTCAGGTGATCAGTGTAGGGTATCAAATAATCAATTTACCAAATGATCTAAGGACTCAGACTTTCTATGTCCAAAATTAACACTGTAGAGTTGAATCCAGTGAACTGTGTCAAGAGGAGCTAGAATTGAATATGTACTTTATTGCGTTGCTCTTGTACAAGCCCATGAGCAGCATGCCACACACCACATGTAAATTTGTGGGATACTATTTGTATAAGGCTTTTCAAATAAAAAAAAAAGGCTTGTAAATGCGTTGTGTGAATTTAATTTATTGTATTATGTGTTTTGCTCGTATCTACGTTTGTATGTGTGCTATGTAATAATGTGTAAATGATTGGTAATGTTGTTATGCTCTTTTACCCCTTAAGGACAGCCATTTTAAGGCTCAGCCCAATTTTTTGGATATTCTGGGAACATGGTGTACGCTATAGGTTATTAACTTTATTACATTTTTAACACATTAAGTAATACAAATATAAAACAGCGCATCTATGACATAATAACCACCACATGATCAAGGGAGGGGGGTCAGCGCAAGGGAGTAAACCATTTTTTTTCAGGTTTATAGAAAGTGCGGTATTAAAAAAGCAAGAAAAAAAAGGAGGTTAACAGGTACCATATGCGAAGTTCCTGCATCACTTACTCTGAGGATATAAAACAGGTCTCCTCTACCATATACCAAAGAACAATAGTAGAAAAAAAAAAGAGTTGTTAAAAGAACAAGAAAAAGAAAAACGAGATAAATGAAATCTTATAACAGGAAAAAAATATGGGGTATCCTGTGGTGATCCGTAGAGTCCCAAGCGGGTCCCTACAAGTGGAACTTTATTCTGCCTTATTTGGAGGGTTAGCTGATAAAGTCATTAGACTTGACTTCCTTATGTGAGCATAGTTTGGTACGGGCAGGGAAGGCGGGTGGTAACCTTTCTCCAATACTTAGCAATAAGGCATTTTGCAGCTGTAAGTATTTTAAACCAATATAGAGTGTGCTTCCTAGAGGTGTGGGAAAAAATGTTTAGATGATAGGTTTTCGACAAGATGGGCAAGTTAGGGGAGAACCTGGGAGAGATTGGCCATTATACTTGAATCCAAGAAAGGTGGGAGCAAGGGACAGGTCCCAGAAGAATGATATACATCGAGCCTTGGGGTCTATCGCACCTCTAGCAGGTATGAGGAAGGTAGGGTTAAGAGTGTGCATAGTTGAGGGAGTGTGATATCAGTGCATAAATATTTTGATACTGGTTTTCTTTGATTATTGACACATGTTACTGGACTTTGCTGCCACGTCTCCAAACAAGAAGCCAAAAGGACATCGGATATGTGTTTCCCCTAGATAAGATCTCATTTCAGACCATGTAGTGTGCATGTCTCGGTAGCTGAAGGCATTGGGTCAGTAGGATAGGCATAAACGAGGTGATAAGTCCAGAAGTTGACGATGTTAAGCTACAGTAGTCGTCAAAGGAGGTGGTATTGAGGAGCCAGTCTGACTGAAAACAGGAGAGTTTAGTAGTGTTGATGATGGCAGGTATGAAAGGGGAAGAAGGGGGAGGCTTGTGTTGGCCTGGAGATGCAGGAAAGGGTTCAGAGTTTGCATTATGGGATCCCCAGGTCAGCGATGTGGAAGAGGCCAGCACGGTTGCCAGGCCGCGGAACCAGCTGCAGTCAGGCCACGGTAATGGGATGAACAAAAAGGATCAGTCATCGCCTAGTTGGTGGAGGCCCAAAGAAAACATTTGTACAAGAGTCGCCAAATGTCCTAGTCAGAGCCATGGGCCCACAAAGGGCTGAGGAGAGGAGAGTGGGGATCATTCAGAAGAGGGAGTTAGGGTGCGCCACGCAAGCACAGTCTCCACATCCATCATTTAGAGTCGCTCGGTGGTAACGGACCACGCCGTTGGCAGCTCAGTAGTAATAAATAAGTTGGGAGAAGGAGAGACCTCCCTTGGCTTTAGGGGACTAAAGGATCCTTTAGCATCGGTGACGTTTATTAGCCAAAATAAACTTCAAGATGGAAATGCAGGCAGCGAAGGTCATGAGGGGAGGGCTCGGGACAGGGCGGGTCTCAAAGAGATAGAGTAGTTTAGGTAAGATGGTAATTTAAATTGCTGAAAATGCGAACCAATAATGAGAGAGGGAGTTTGTGGACAATTTGGAGAGCGTAAGGATATTTCGCATATAGGGGGGGGGGGGGTTTACGATACAGGGTTTTATATTGGAGGATAATTGAGTGTCCAAGTATCCAATGGACTCCGTACACCACTTATAGGGTAGTGGTTTTAAATAGAGCAATTGTTCTGGTGGGATTGTATGGGAAGGGCTTCCATTTTTGGCCATTTTAACCTTGTACCCGGAGATGACCAAAATCTGTAGAGGGATAAGGGCTGGGATGTGTATAACGTGGGGGTCGGGGTATGTGGAGGACATCGCACCGGCAAACAGAGAAATTTAAAACTCCTTTGGGGCAGATCTTATCAAGCAGTTGAAGTCAGACTATTTCAGTTGCCCATGGCAACCAATCACAGCTCAGTTTCATTTCACCAGTGCTCATGAATATTTAAAGGGGAGCTGGTGATTGGTGCCATGGGCAATTGGAAATATTTGACTTCAGTATGCTTGATAAAATCTTGCCCTTGTCTCAAACTTTAAACGCGATGCAGGGTGGAGGTGGATAGCTGACGGGAGGGGCATCTATACTTAGCAGAGGGAGGGGAATAGCGGAACACCCTGCCTGGTTCCGTCAGCAGGGAAAAAAAGGGGGCCAAGAGAGCGGTTCGGGGAGAGTGAACTGTGACCGATGTGGTCATAGAGACTCGGATCGTCGCTAGGAAGGGTCACGCACCCAAAATGCTCAAAGTAGCAAAATAAAAGCCATCCGAGGCGATCAAAGGCCTTTCCGATCGAGGACCTTAAAAGCAGGGACGAGAGTCACCCAGCTATCTTTCTGATCAATAGGTCAATTGACCCTATGGGTTATCCCCCTGCCGACATGGAGTGAAACACCAACTGGTCTTTGGATCAGGGAGGAAGCCCAATAGTAGCCGAGTCCCCAGGACTTGGGCCAAAGAGTTTGAGATCAGAATTAGCAGGGCTATGGCCTATAGTTCTTACAATGTAGGGGGGCTTTACCTGGCTAGGAATGAGAGTGAGGAGGGGGGTCGGTTGGTGGGGATGGGCTGCCATCAAGAAAAGGAGTGAACAGAGTGATAGCCTAGGCCTGTAGAGTAGGGCAAAAGTACTATAATAACGGTAGGAAAACCATCTGGGCCTGGGATTTACCACCCGGTAGGTCTTTAACCAAGATAGCCACTTCTTCCTCAGTTATTGCTCATTAGGACATAACTGCCTGAGAAGGAGAGAGATGGAAGGTTATATGAGTCTAAAAAAGGAGTGAAGCACTCCACTTCTTTATAGCAAGCGGGATCAGTCGGGCAAGTGAGGGCAAGGAGTTATAAGCTGCATAGTACTCAAGAATTATATATCGTTCGTGGTCCGTTACCGTCAGGAAGGAGATTTTAGAGCATTGCGGTGTGTTCAAACAACAGTGTCAGCCCCGCAGCTGGGTAAGAATAAGGTAAGTGGCTTATTTCTCCAGCCATAGATTCATTGTCTAGTATATAAAATTGAATTTATCCGCCCTGAAACATCTATAATTTGACGTCTGGTGTTAAGTTTTCTAAGTGTGAACGCTTATGGAGTTCTAGTCATGGCAGACTAGGCGGCTCAGGGTGGCCTGTAGGTCAGTCAATGTGCTCATAGAGTTCCTCTTTAAGTGGGAGCAAAGAGAGAACAGTGGCACGCTTACAGCATACACGCATTACACAACAGACCACATAAAAAATAGATACATCAAACAAAAATCAATCTCAAAAGTATCTCAGAACAGAAAGATCACAAGATCAATATCACTATCTAATCACACGATCAACGGTAAAGATATAGCTCCCAAGCACCCTAAAGTGGACAGGTAGATACCAGTTGGAAACCTACCCACTAATCCACAGCTACCAGCTACGGGCAATGTAAGAAAAAATTCTAAACAGAGAGAAATCTGAAAAACAAACATTTTTTAAAAAAATCAAGCCGTATGGGGGTACCAATCTAATCCGGAAGTAGGAGGACACAATGCTTAGTGGCCATCACAAGCAGAGAGGTCAGGAAGGAAGAATCTGAGTAGGTGAGAGGAGTATGGGATCTCTCTGGTTACCACTGGGGTACGCACGTCTCTTCTGGGGGACTAACTGCCACAACCGG
Source organism: Engystomops pustulosus (assembly GCA_019512145.1). NCBI lineage: Eukaryota > Metazoa > Chordata > Amphibia > Anura > Leptodactylidae > Engystomops > Engystomops pustulosus. The sequence continues at coordinate 255,694 of WNYA01000098.1, forward strand.
AGGAGGGGGGGGGAGGAAGAGACTTCCAGTACGAGATGTCAGGGTGGTGAGATGCCCAAACAGTCACAGATCCTGCAGAATCATCTAGGAGCGAAGCGTGGCCGTCTTCCATTTCTTCTAGCCACAAGCCGCAAAGAGGAAAACCCATGAATGAACAATGTGGTTGTCTTGCGTTGCTGCCAGCAGGGGCGTAAAGGCTCGCCTTTTTTGCAAGTATCCAGAGAGGTCATGGGTACCAGTGTAATGGGCCGCCCCACCAAAGTCAGAGTTACGGGCCTTGGCCTAATGCTTCCTTGATGTATTAATCATACAGGCAACAGATAACGATTCACACGGTTGGGGCGATGTACCCTTGGTCTTAAACCTCTGTGGGCTCGGATAATTAATAATTGCGAGGGATGGAGCTGCTGCCCAGTATCATATTGGAAAATAGGCCCTCTAGGTGATTGATAGATCTTCATCTCAGTGGACTTCCGGAGGCCCGAATCACACGACATGTTCTGCTGCGGCCCAGTTGTCAAGGTCTTGCTAGGTGGTACTATTGTGGTTCTCTCAAGGCATAGGACTGTTGCTGAACACAGTATGACACATGGAGGAATATATTGACGTAGTGGTCATGAGCTCCATTTCTGCGGCCTCCACGTGATCCCCAGTAATTTAAGATCTGTGTGGATTGAGCGATACTGGCCTCACAGGTCTGCTTCAATTCTAATACCATGTTATGGAAGCGCATAAGAGGGATGCCCACTGCAGCATTATCAAAATGACGCAGCAGGGGTAACCTTGTGAACCCCCTTGGTGGAGCGAGGGTGGGGTGGCTTCTGCGGCTTGGTAGATTACAAGTGTGGGAGTTGCCCCCAAGATGTGATATTGAGCTTGGGGGATGTAGTAGGGGACAGAAGCGTCACACCTGATCCTTATGGAGCAGTGTTTCCAGAGAGGCTGCCCTGAGCTGTGGATGAAGCAGGTGCTGCTGGATTAAGCATGGTGAGGGGGGGGGGTTGCTTGCTCACCTGCCTGCTGGGCCTTGCGACACACTCCTTCCCCGAAGCGATGGAGAGTTGATTTGGAGCCAAGCCCAGGGTGGTGGAGGAAGATGGCGCTCCGGAGGGTCAGGCCATCCCACGTGGAGGAAGAGGTGGATGCGTGCCGCCCCACGGTCAGGAGGAACTGCTGACGCAGAGGGGGCACTGGTTCTCGCTCACGGATTGCCTCAGATTGAGCACAGACTTCATCTGAGGTGTTTGGGAGAGAGGAAGAGGCCAAATTGCGCCCCCAGCCGCTGAAAACTGTTGCGTAGCCGCGGGATCTAGTGGACCGGTGGAATAGGAGGCCAACCGTGGTAAGAGGGTTAAGATGTTTGCGTGGGTTCTCGGGCTGTCCTCACATAAAGTTTTTTTCCCCATAGGGCCTGGGTGTGTAGCAGGATTTCGGTGTAACTGGCAGACGGGAAAGCTCGGAGAGCAAAAACTTGCGTCCGCATCATGCTCGTCGGAAAGACCCCTTATGGTATAACTTTTGAACACTGTAATTATCAAAACAATTCGAGAGTTTTCTCCTCACGTGACTTATTTTATGTTCATATTTTATTTAAATACATTTTTAGCATACCAACATTTATGGCTACAATACTAAAAACATATAAATACTAGAACAAAATAGGAATGTGGTTCTCCTTAGCCGTTATTAGCCAATATAAAGCGTGGGCGGCAGGGGCATTGAGGTTTATCAAGGTTGGGCATTTCTGGGGTGATGTGCCACTTCTTGTGAATGTTCATGTTATCACTGAGTGTGAACCTGCGGGGCTGAGTTTAGACGATGATAGGGAATATATACTGCCTATAAACACGCTTAGTCCTGAGAGTGTGGTGTTTGCGGAGTTGTGTCTAAGCACGTGCCCACATGGTCAGGATGGTACGCCGCAGCCAGAGTGGAAACACCATAAGTAGAGGGTTCATGAGGGCAAGAATACATTAGAAAAATAAACACATCAATCAGCAACCCCAATCGAGGGGGTGGCGTAGGGACAAAGACAGGGGGTTTGAAAAACCAGATACACAGGGGGTAGGGATAGGTGGGAAAGGGAGAGGAGTTTTCCCAGGTGGTTTAAGAGAATATAGATAACCATCTCGATGGCAATGGCAACATTACGGATGTGAATCAAGCTTGCGGATCCGCCATTAGGAGGTTTCTGAATCCCTGAGTTTTGCAAAATTGTTTATCCAGGGTTGCCACAGTTTTTTGAATCTTTCAACGTGCCTGAGGTGTCTGCATAATCTCTTCCATGTAGCATTTCTTGTGCCCAATCAGAGATGTGGGCCATACCAGAACGCCATCTAGGGGGATTACGGCCCGCACGGCAATGAGGGCGAATCTCAAGAGTTTACGTTTTTGCTTTCCTATAGCTCCTGGATGCACAGAGGGTAGGGCAATTTCAGGTGTTTTACGGGTTCCAGAATCAACCTCAAAGACCTGGTTCCAAAATGAGGAGATTGCACTGCATGACCAAAGATGTGGAGCCTGTCGCCTCTGTTGTGTTACATCTCCACACGTGTCCTGCATCGAGGGGTATAGAGGTGTAGATGGGCCGGGACTCGTTATACATCTGGCTAGGAATTGCGTTCCGTGCTCATACTAGCCACCGATAGCTATGAGCAAAAATACAAAATGCTTTTGTCTCATTTCCTCTGGAGATAATGTGATGCCCAGATCTTTGGTCCAACCTGCTAGATAAGGTTGAGGTATTGATTGGGAGAATAGGGGGTCATTTTACTAAGGCCTGAATTCGCGTCGTTTTCCCGACGTGTTACCCGAATATTTCCGATTTGCGCCGATTGTACCCTGAAATTGCCCGGGATTATGGCGATCGGCGTCGGCATGGCGCGACGGAAATCGGAGGGTGTGGCGAACGAAAACCCGACGTATTCGGAGAAAAACCGCCATCATAAAAACCGAAAATGTGTTTGCTTGGGAAAGCCCTTACCTTCACCTGGTTCCAGCTCGGGTATTCCGGTGCTTTCAGATGCATTGCAGTGCACAGCACGCACCTGGTGGACGGCGGAGCGAACTGCCATGATAAATCACCGGCCGGGACCCAAATCCACGGAGATGAACGCCGCTGGTGGATCGCGAATGGACCCGGGTAAGTAGAAATCTGCCCCATAGTGCCTGGAGGGATTTGAACGAAATAGGGGCCTCAAATGGGCTGAGTTGGCATTATAGGAACGCATGAGTCCAGGCTCTGAGGAAAGATTTCAGCGGGTCAGTTTCTAACCAGGATAGTTTGGTGGAGTTCGCTCGAATCCAAGGAGTTCATTATGCTGTGGAATCGTGGCCCCTCCGAGGAATGTGTGATTCGGAGGTCTTCGTGGCTATAACGACCCCCAAAAACATTGTCTTGGAGAATGCGGTTGGAAATCCGGATTTTGAATAGTGGTGTGAGAGGGCCCCATGGACAATATCTTATTTTGGGAGAGACATTCAATGTTTTCAAATATCTGGGCTAGAAGAGAGAGTTTGAGATTCTATTGTTGTGCGGCTGGGGGGGACACAATGGTAACAGTTTTATGGGGATTGGAGGAGCTGTATATTGTTTCCAGGCGTACCCACTGTTTGGTGGTAATGATAATGCCAACCGAGTACCGCACCAAAACAGAGGCCTCTAGTGGTATAATCTGAAATCTGGCAAGGCCGCTCCGCCTGCTGATTTAGCCCTGATCATGTAACCGCCATCCTATCGGGGGGCTGGCGGGCAGGCCCCAAGAAATGATGATGAGAGCTGACCGGATGGACTTGAAGAATGAGGTACGGGGGAGTGTCGGGTACTGCCCTGGAAGATGTATAGGAAAGAGAGGCAGTATATCCATTTTTATTACGTTAATACGGCCGAACAAGACAACTGTTTTCTGTTGTACCCATCAGATCTTTTAGTGTACGTTCCAGCAAGGTGGTAAATAATTGAGAGTGTATAGTTTGATAGGTCAGTTGGTACGTGGACACCAAATGCTTAATGGGACTCTGAGTGACGTCTTCTGATGCCAACAGAAGGGAAATTGTTCCGTGAAAATGTGGCTTGCGGGCGGCAAAGATACATTAACATTTCGGATTTGTTAATGTTATTTTAAAATTACTCAGGTGGCCATATTTTTTCAAATTCTATTCCGTAGGACGGGAGCGATATGTCCGGCTGTGAGACATATAGCAGAGATCATCTGCAAAGAGAAAGCTAGTTGTATTGTCTGGGACTACCTGATACCATGGATGTTTGGATTATGTCTGATGGCTGTGGCCAGGTGTTCCATAACATCGACGTACAGCAGGGGTGATAGGGGGCACCCCCTGGTGAGTTCCATTCCTCCCGGTATCTGCTGGGGAAAAAAAACTCATTGGCCCCGACTGGATGTGGGGTGGGGTGTTGGTAAAGGGGCCATCACCTTCCCAGGAACTGGCCCCCAGTTGTTTGAGTGCGGCGGACATTTAAGCCGCCAATGCACCCTATCAAAGGAGTTTCCGCGGCGTAAACCCTTTTCTGGGCGTGTTTCATCAAGAGGAATGTTTAATCAGATTATCTCTAGATTCCTGTATCTTACCAAACCCCATTTGATCTGTGGTGATTATGTGAGTGAGAGTTGGGCTAGGCAGTCTGCCCATATTGGAATATAATTTCAGGTCTACATTTAAGAGGGAAAGGGGCCTGTAGTTTGCTAGTGAAGGGGGGTCCTATCCGGTTCAAAAGAACGTAATATTGGCTTCTAGGACTGGGGATGGAGGGCTGAGAGCTGGAGATGGAGTAGTTTAAAAGTTCTCGTCATGAGCGGGGTGGTCAAGATTCCCTAAATTCTGATAGAAGGCGGGGGAGAATCCATCGGGTCCCATGCCCGTTAAACGGCTTTAAATTGTATGCGCTGTTGCCGCCCGGGAATTTGGTCCATGTAGAGCCTTTATCTCGTGCTTTAGTGAATGAGGTCTGGCTAGTGTAGATATACTTAGGATATTGTGCGTGATCTGATGGACAATTTACCTATAGTGCCGAAGGTTCCAGGTCAACGCCCTGTTCCGTATCAAGAAAAGTCTATTACGACCTTTTCTTGATTCGTGGAGCAGGGGATTAATAGTGAGCAGGGCGGTAGATAGTCGTGAGCGCAGGGGAGTGAATAGGTAAATATCTGTCCTTGGTTTGGAGGATGCGCCAGGCATCTTACTAATTGGAGGTTCGGTATAGGTCCTCTTTGACGGCAGACCCCGTTGCCGCATGGGCACAATGTTTACTCCTGAGAAGTGTAGAGTTTGACATCAAAGGGGAAATTGAAGTTCCCCTCCACGAATCAGCATCCCCTCCGAGAACCCTGAGCTCGTAAATGTTCTACAAGTTGGGACTGGAGAGCGATTAGGTAGGTATATATTGATTAGGGTGAGACCCTCATCAAATAGTTTTATTTTGATGAAGGAATACCTTCCACCCTCGTTAGTAGATGTGTGGAATGTACGGTGGATAGCGATGAGAGATGCCCTTGAAGCGGCGACTCAGAATTAGAGCTATGGAACCAGGTGTTGAAGTTTCTATCTCTGGACTTCTGGAAAATGTCCGGTTTTGAAGTGTGTTCCTGTTAAGTATTAAGAGATTTTGACTCACTGGCTGTGCATTCCATAAAGTACCTGGGCCCTTTCTGGGGTACATTTAGGCCTTGGCATTCAGGGATCCAATCTTCAAGGTGCCATGGAGTACGTTATAATGGGAATTCTGGAAGAAAGACACAAAGAGGGGTCTCTAGGGGGGCAAGAGGGGGGAACACTGAGCGGAGTTCAATGCGACAGGATTACACACATAACTCAGGACAAAACAAGTGGGTATTAACGTAATAAAGGGAAACTAGTAAACAAACTAAAACCTATGCCCTATAGGGCTAACACAAGGCCTGCAACAATTAGTAGGGAGTGTAGAAGACATCTCTTCTTGAGCAGAGTCAATTGGAGAGGTCAGGAAGGAGCTGGACATCTACCTTGATAGGAGATTGATCCATGGACTTAGTTTTAAAGCATTATGGCATATAGCTGGTATCTATATGCCCGGCAGGTGACATCCCAGAAGAGTGGTTGTCTGGAGGGCGGCTGTAGGGTCGGTGGCTCTGTCCAGTTCTTTGGGGTGTCCTCCGGCAACCTCCATATCGAGTTGAAGAGAGATCGCAAAGCAGTGTGTAAGTGAGCTGGTTCCACAGACTCTGGTAGGCCCCTTAAACCGGATGTTATTCCTCCTGCCCCTATTCTCGGCATCATTCAAATTGGTTCCGTTAGGTACTGAAGTGTTAGGTATGCGTAGTTATTAAAACTTATGACTGTTTATCTGATCTTGCATAGCTACTTGGGCTGCTTCAGTTGCTACGTTATGACTGTATCTGCTGTACTTCCTCTCTCAGGTGGGCTATCTCTGTACCATATGATTGCCCAAACGGGAAACATAACTGTTAGGATCAGTGGATCCTCTGGACCACCGCGGGGGGAGGTGGAACTAGCCAAACACTGGGACCGGAGTCTAGGGCATCTGGTATTCACGAGAGCCCGCCGCAAAGCGGGTTGGACTTGGCGGCAGGGGATAACCCCCAGGTCGCTCCCAGATGCAAAGGCCGCGGTGGCAGCGAGGTCGAGGTACCTTAGCGGATGACAATCTCGTAGTCAGGTCCAGGCACAGGGTCAGGGCAAGGCGGCAGAGATGCAACGTCTCAGTCCAAGTCCGGTGTCAGCTACAGGAGGTCCAGGCAGGTGGGAAAAGGAACACAGGCACACGGTAACACAGCAACATGGTAGGAACTTAGGTAACACGCAAACACAGGACTCAGGAGCGGGAACACACAGGAACGCAGGAATACACAGGAACGCAGGAATAACAGGCACGCAGGAATACTCGCTTGGAAGCTTTCTCTAAGGCTATGAGGCACAAAAAGATCAGGCAGGGGACACAGGAAGAGGCAGGATTCTTAAAGGTGAGGTGTTTCAGCCAGTGCACCAATTAGCGGTGCGCTGGCCCTTTAAATTTTTCGACAGGAGCCGCGCCCGTGCCTAGGAGGCGGGGATGCGCGCGCACGGCGTCCGCGGGAAGAGCAGGCAAGAGAGATGAGTGAGGAGACCGGGCTGCAGCGGGGGCACACGGAGGAGCACAGATGCACCCGCGATAGAGAGAGGAATCGGGGAGGGGCGGGAGCACCGTGACAGTACCCCCCTTCGGGCCTCCCCTCTTTCTTGGGCCTGAGAAAAACGTTGGAGCAGGCTCTTGTCCGGGATGTATCCACTGGCTCCCAAGATCTCTCCAGGACCAAATCCTTTCCAGTCTACCAGAAACAACTGCTACCTTCACGTCTTAGTATCACGGATCTCCATTCACCTCGAAGACATCAGTTAGAATCCGCTTGTGGTGCCGGAGGGAGGAGGAACTTGTCAGGCCAAAGCGGTTTAAGATGACTGGCTGAGGAGGGAAACGTGGAAGGAGTTGGGTATGCGCATGCTAGGAGGCAGCCGCAATTTGTAGGCAGCGGGTGATTCGACTGAGGATTGGCAAATGGACCCAAGAACCGGGGGTCCCAATTTGTAGCCAGGGATCTTCAGTCGGACGTGCCTTGAGGATATAACCAGACCCGTCCCCAGGAGCTAAAAGGACAGGAAAGGCCGACGTTTCTGTCGCTTGACGCTTGGTCTTGGCAGAGGTTGGAGCAATGAGGTACGGACTGTTCACAGATGGGCTTTAAGATCCTGTACAAGGCCTCCACAGCAGGAACACATCTGCAGACACAGGTAACGGAAGAGGAGGCGTGCATGCAGTCCATAATTAATAAGAAGGGAGCAGAACCAGCAGAAGTGAAGTCCAGGGAATTGTAGGAAAACTCCGCCCATGGTAAAAGAGAAGCCCGAGTCTGTATGGGCGGACCACAAAGTGGCAGAGATAGCACCCCAAAGTCTGATTCACCCTCTCCACTTGGCCGTTGGACTGAGGAGATAGGCAGAGGAAAAGTCCAATTTCCCATTGCCTGGTGCACAGAGATCTCCAGAATTTGGACACGAAACTGAAACCTCGATCAAAAAACGATGTGCCGGGGAAGGCCATGAAGCCGGAAGACGTGCTGGAAGAGAGACTGGCAAGACGTGGGCTCAAGGCAACCTGGTAGAGGGACAAAAAGGGACATTTAGAAAAGCGGTTGTTACCACCCAGATAAACGGTATGCCAGAAGATGGCGGCAGATCAGTCATTATGAATCATAGCCACGTGAGGACCACGGGCAGGTAGGCACGGGTAACGCAAAAGAAGCAACAGAAGCCAGCTGGTTTTTTGTCTGAGGGCTTATTGCGAGACACAGAGGCACACGACCACACAAAATCCTGAACGTCCTTGACCAAATCAGGCACAATATAGAACGGGAATCGGGCCACAGAGCGCTGCACCCCAGGATGCCAAGCCACTCGAGAGGAATGTCCCCAGGTCAGGATCTCTTTCGAAAGCCAGGTCCTAATAAGTCTTGCCGGGAGGTAATTGCGAAGGTCCACCGGCGCTGCCAGCACAAGCCTCTCTGGAGGATTGATGTGTCTAGGCGATAGTCCTCCCCCATAACATCGGAAGTACGTGACAGGGCGTCACCTTGATGTTTTTCTCGGCAGGGCGAAAAATGATTGGAAAGTCAAAAAGGGAAAAGAAGAGGGCACCACCGGCTTGACGTGGGTTCAACCGGTTGAGCTGTCTGTAGGTGCAGGAGGTTCTTGTGGTCCGTGTAAATCCTGACTGGAAATCGAGCTCCCTCCAGCAGATGACGCCATTCCTCCAAGGCAAGCTTGATAGCCAGAAGCTCACGATCCCCAATAGAATAATTCCTCTCTGCGCAGGAAAAAGTTTTGGAGAAAAATCCACAGGAGAGAGTTCGGCCCCAGACCCTTCTGGGTAAGAACCGCTCCAGCTCCTAAGGAAAGGCATCGCCTTCCATAAAGAATGGCTTTTCGGTATCAGGTCTGGTAAGAACAGATGCAGAGGAAAGAGCAGTCGTTAATCATCGTGAAGGCCTCCTCAGCCGCTGGAGGCCAGAGAGAGGAATTTACACCTTTCTTTGTTAGCGCCACCAGTGGAGCTACAACGATGAAAAATGTGGAATGAATTGCCTATAATAATTGTCAAAGCCCAGGAATCTTTGGATAGCACGCAGTTCCACGGGCATGGCCACTGAAGAACTGGGATAGTTTTAGCGGGATCCATCTGAATGCCTCTATCGGAAAATAATGTAGCCAAGGAATGGAAGGCTCCTTTTGATGAAAGTGGCATTTTTCCAGTTTGGCATAGAGATGGTTAATCCTGAGGCGACTGAGCACTTGCGTACATGGGACTGATGGACTTGAGATCAGCAGAAAACACGAGGATGTCATCCAGGTAAAACCACAACACAGCTGTACAATAAATCCTGAAGATATCATTAACAAATTCCTGGAAAACGGCTGGCGCTTCAAAGTCTAAAGGGCATAACTAAATATTCAAAAATGCCCATCACGAGTGTTAAAGGCGTCTTCCACTAGTCACCCTTCCTGATGCGAATAAGGTTGTAGGCAACACGAAGATCCAACTTGGTAAAGAACAAGGGGTGGTACGATTCTTAACGGTGACTTTGTTAAGACTGCGATAGTTTATACAGGGGCGAAGAGAGCATCTTTGTTGGTGACAAAAAGAAACTGCACCAGCTGGAGAGGAGGATTACGTATGAAACCTCTTGCAGATTTCCTTAATATATTCAGACATGGCGGCTGTCTCGGGTACCGAGAGTGGGTACACCCGACCCCGTTGAGGAGAAAAAGCTGGGCAGCAAGTCGATGGGGCAATCATAGGGACGATGTGGAGGAAGAGTCTCAGCCTGTTTTTGGAGAACACATCTGCGAAATCCAAGTATGGAGCGGGAGCCCCTCAGGGGCTTGGGAGACAAGTGGAAGTCAGACAGGGAGCGGACGAGGGATCTCCATACAATGAGAAGAACAAGCCGGGGCCCCAACGGAGAATCTCCCCAGAAGACCAGTCCAGCACAGGGACATGTTGCTGCAACCAGGGAGACCCAACAAGAGGGTGGAAGTGCTTTGGGGTAGTACAAAAAAACAAAGTCTTTCTTTATGTAAGGCTCCAACTTGCCGAAGCAGGGGTTCCGTGCAAAACCGGATGGGCACGGAAAGAATCTGGCCACTGACTGAGGCAATGGACAATGGTTTCTCAAGACGAACACCACTGGGAAGTGATGCCGGGAGACCAGGGCTGTCCATAAAGTTCACTGTGAGCCCGAATCCAGGAAAGCAGAAACTTGGATCTGGGTGCCGGTGTCTACGCTGAGGAGCACAGGAAATCAGGCATGGAGAAGCTTGGCTCACACCTAGGGACGCTTCTCCCAAGAGCCTTAGGTGCTGGCGTTTCCAGCGTTGGGGACGACAGCGAACAAGTCACGATGAAGTGCCAGGATTGGCCAATACAGACAAAGGTTCTCCTGTCGTTTCTGGAACGCTCGTTGAGAGAGAGGACGGATTCTGTCCACTGCATGGGTTCCTCAGCAGACGATACAGGCGGAGTGGAGCGGCTTTGGAAGGCAGGTGCTAGCAGCGGGAAAACGTCTACCTGAGCTTGAGGATGCTCACAGCGAAGTTCCTTTAAACCGGGACAACAATCCGAGTGGCCAGTGTGATGAGAACCACCCAGAGTTGACGGTAGATCCGAGCCGCCAGCGCATCTTTTACCTGCGCGGGAGAGTCCTTTCTTAAAGATGGCGATGGAGCTGGATCGTTCCAGGCAAGTTCAGAGGCCAGGGTGCGGAACTGAACTACATACTCTCCCACAGATGAGTTGCCTTGGCGCAGGTTCAACAACGAAATTCGGCAGAAAAAGCCTGTGCTGGTTCCTCAAAAATGGCCCAGAATCCGCTAGAAAAGCCGCAAGAAGTAGCCATGACCGGGGTCGCCTCTGTCCCAAATAGGAGTGGTCCAGGCCAGGGCTTTCCAAGAGAGAAGTCTGACGAAGAATGCCACTTGGAACGCTCCGTGACAAATTGAGCGAAGGCATGAGTTCTATCTGTAGGGAGCATTGAGTAATAAAACCCTGCACTGTTTGGGGTCTCCGTCAAATTTGCTGGCATGACAGTCGAATCGTGGTTCGAGCAGGAAGGCGACCGGGTTGCAAAGCCACGGGAGCGACACCGGGAACCTGTTGCTGTTGCGGGTGGCTAGCAAGCGTTTGCCAGCATGGTGGTGACTGATCCAGCTGTTCGCGTGAGCGGCACTCTCCCGGGATTGCTGGATCACTATGGCGGCAAGTTTGGTCTAGAGTGAGAAGCGGAACCTCGGCGGGATCCATGGCCGGATCTACTGTTAGGATCAGTGGATCCTCTGGACAACCGCTGGAGGTGGGAACTAGCCAACACCTGGGACTGGAGTCTAGAGGACACTGGTATTCACCGAGATCCCGCCGCAAAGGGGGTTGGACTTGCTGCGGCAGATACCCCAGGTCGCTCCCAGGTGCGACTAGCCCGCGGTGGTAGCCGAGGTCGAGGTACCTTAGCGGATGACAATCTCGTAGTCAGGTCCAGGCACAGGGTCAGGGCAGGCGGCAGAGATGCAACGTCAAGTCCAAGTCCGGGGTCAGCAACAGGAGGTCCAGGCAGGTGGGAACGGGAACACAGGTACACAGAACACAGCAACATGGAGGAACTTAAGTAACAACACATGAATTTTTTTGAAAAATTTGCCATTTTTTAAATCATTTCTTTTTCAGGCAGATAGAGTTCCACCTAAATAAGTTGCTGAATAACATTTCCTATATGTCTACTTTACATTTTCATAAAAGTTTGGATAACTTATTTTGATGTCACGCAGCTATAGGTTTTCCGTATTCGCTAGCACCAATCTCAGGTGTTAACCCTTTGATCGCAGCCGGCAAAGCTTTAACGAGCTGACGGCATGTGGGCGCCTACATGTTGGCTCCAATCGTCGCTCCCAGTGACGTCATCGGGGAGCAGCGATCTGTTGCCATGACAGCCTCGGGTCACACAAAGATCCGAGGCTATTATGTTTTAGGCTATCTATTACAATGTGTGATTTGCACATTATAATAGATGGTGTGCAAAATCCCCATATACTATACTGTATTACGGCAGTATATGGTAGGATCAATCAGACAACCTAGGGCAGTGATGGCGAACCTATGACACGCGTGTCATTGCTGACACGACTAGCCATATTCACTGACACGCGACTGCCGAGTGAGAAGTTACACTCTACACAGCGGGAGGCTGAGAGATTGCAGTGAGCTCCCAGCACTCCTCTCCCGGGCCGGCCCCTCCCCCCTGTGTGAGCTGTGCCTCAATGTAATGTCAATGTACCTCTGCCACCTCTACACTGAGCATATCCAAAGCAGGGACCAGGGAGGACAACCACTCCCATCATACAGTGAGTAATGTCAATGTACCTCTGCCACCTCTACACTGAGCATATCCACAGCAGGGACCAGGGAGGACAACCACTCCTATCCTACAGTGAGTTATATCAGTGACTGTATGATAGAAGACAGTCATCAGGGCTTGTGTGTCAGTTTTGTGACGTACAAGCCCTGAAATAATCGCAACGTCTTGCAAATTGCCAGACATTGCGATTATTTTGCTCCTCACAGCTGCTCCATGCCAAGAGATCATGAGGGAGATGAAGACAGCGGCGCCTGTGAACTTTCATGACGGAAAGTTTGCAGGTTACTAAGCAATTCCACACGTGTCTGATTGTAACCGATTTATTACAATGTGCGAATTGCACATAGTAATAGATGATGTGGAAAATCCCCATATACTGCCACATTGTAGTATGGCAGTATATGAAAGAATAAATCACACAACCTAGGGTTGAATTACCCTAGAAGTTAAATAATATACATATTTGTTATTTAAACTATAAACAAAATTATGTTATTTTTTGTCAAGGTGACACACCACCCGAGTTATGCTCGGTTTTTTGGCGAATTTTGACACGCCAAGCTCAAAAGGTTGCCCATCACTGACCTAGGGTTAAAGTACCCTAGGGAGTCTGAATAATAGTAAAAAAAATTAATAAATAAAAGTAAAAAAATTCTATTAAAAAAACAAAAAAATTTAAATCACTCCCCTTTCCCTAGAAGTCATATAAATATAAATAAACAGTAAAAATCATAAACACATTAGATATCGCCGCGGCAGAAAATGCTCAATCAAAATATAATAATGGTTTTCCAGTGCGTTTAACCCCGTAACAGAAAATAGCGCCCAAAGTTGAAAATGGCATTTTTTGCCATTTTGAGAAATATAAAAAAATTCAATAAAAAGTGATCAAAAGGTCATACAGTCCTAAAAATAGAAGCATTGAAAACATCATCAAAAGTCACAAAAAATGACTCCACCCACAGCGCTAGAAGATGGCAAAATCAAGATTTTTTTTTGTACAGGAGGTTTTCATTTTTGTAAATGTATAAAAACCTTATAAAACCTATACAAATTTGTTATCCCCGTGATCGCACTGAGCCACAGAATAAAGTAGACCTGTCATTTTGGGCGCACAGTGAAAGCCATAAAATCCAAGCCCACAAGAAATGGCGCAAATAGTTTTTTTTTTTATATAATTTTCAGTGCATTCCTAATTTTTTTCCCGCTTCCCAGTATACGGCATAGAATATTAAATACCTCCACTATGAAGTGCAATTTGTTACACAGAAAACAAGCAATCACACAGCTCTTTACATGGAAAAATAAAAAGGTATAGACTTTTGAAGGTGGGGAGTGAAAAATAGACGCAAAAACAAAAAAGGGCATGTTTCTTAAGGGGTTAAGATGACATCATAGACGCCATCTTTCAGGAAGTGCCTACAGTGCCTCAGTGCCTGATCGGACCCAGGACTGCCATATCAACAATCAGCGCCCCCTGAAGACGGCGCATGGGGGGCGATTGTGGGGGAAAGACCCCCCAAAGGCAAGTTAAATGCAGCGGTCACGCTGACAGTGGCATTTAACGGGTTAAATACCCACGATCAGAGCACACTTCGACCGCGGGTGCTACGCGGGTGTTAGTTAGTTATAGCCGGCACTCTGTGCGTCCTGATGAGCTGAACCGGCATTAGCTCTGCGTCCCATATATCGGACACTGAGCGCTAAGTCACTGCGCTCAGCGTCCAATATATTGTATGCAGAGCGGACAGGGGTTATTAAAGCTATAAGAAATTAACACCCAATTCTGCATCATTGTCTGTGGCAGCAAAAGAGAAATCAGTAGAAGGTAGGTGTGTCAATCCTCCTTCTTCACCTGTTCATTATGCAGGATTAAAGCATATATCTTTACCAGAGGGAACAGATTTCTAACTGCAGACAGGATTTTAGCTCACAATCTCTACTTTAAATTATGCCGTAGAGATACAGTCCCTTTATCCACTAGACCAGTGTTGGCGAACCTATGGCACGGGTGCCAGAGGTGGCACACAGAGCCCTCTCTTTTGGCACCCAGGCCATAACACAGCACAAAGGTCACCATTCAGGACTTAAGACCTGAATCAGGAGGTGTGGACAGAGCTTGATTATCATTGTAGCCCCTTCTCTGGACCTGTTATTCATCCTGTTAAGGGGACTTTAGAGGGAAACTACAATAATAGTACAAATTTCTCCCTCTTTCTCCTGTATTGGTGCCCTCATGCGCCAATACGTTTGAAACCTGTCACCTTAAATTGGCCTTTGGCAAAAATGTATGGCTTTTGCTTGTAGTTTCAGCACTCGGTCCCTAAAAGGTTCTCCATCACTGCACTAGACTATGGACTTACTGGTTCCAAATGTAGACAACACTGTTTTGCCATTTGTTACATCTCTTCAGTACAGTGTTTAGTTTTAGCTGAGTGAGAGGCTTTTGACTAGGGTTGAGAGTTCTCCTCACAGAGAGTTTGCCAATTAAGGACCAGAAATTGTGACTTTAAATGTGGATATCTCTGGATCCCTATCACCCAGAAACACAATAACTAGATTGTGAAGATTACAGGTGACAGGGATCAAAAGTTATGGCTTCTAGAATCCAGGACGTATCTCATAGGTTCTTGAACATAGAGGTGCCATCCTGTGAGGATATATGAGTTACAATAATGGATCGGCAGAACACATAGTAATAATTGTAGCAATGTTTTATTGGTGTCTGAGATTTGGAGACACTGATAGGAAGTGTATATGCATCTGACAGAGGCCCCAAGTAATGAGAAAAGGAAAGTGAAGCTCTTTTATTACATCATTAAGGGGAAAAGGGAAGAGAAATAGCTCTAATTCAGAAAGCTATGACAGTCTGGGCCGAGAGCACATTGTGCAGGCATTTGACAAACACTGTGACACTGAAAAGAAAGAATGTGGAAAGATACAAGTTCTCCTCAAGGGATCAGGAAGTTGGAGAGAACATGGACATATATTTGACATAGCTGAGGAAACCGGCCGCGTCATGTGGATTTGGAGAAAAAAGAGACTCTCTCTTTAGAGATCAGAGACTCTTACCTAAAAAAAACTGACCTCAGTGAGAAGCATGCAGATCTGCAGGACGGCCAAGCTGACAAAGAACAGCCTGAAGATGATGGAAGGCACCGGTGATGAGACAGTACATGCTGTATATGGGATAAGAAAAACCATCCAGTGCAGATATTATGGGAAAAGACATGATAGAGCTAAAGAGAAGTGTCCTGCATATGGAGAAACCTGCAGGACATGTGGAAAGATGAATTATTTCTTAGCTATATGCAGACTGAAAGCAGGCAAACAGCATAGACAATTCCCCACAATAACACAGAACACAGACAGTGATGATGAGATTACATGGCTACAGCTGCAGCCTGTAACAGAGAATGTCCATTTGGTCAAGCAGTCAGTAGCAAATGAGGTAACGCAGCTGCCCTTCAATCATTAATTATTTCATATGCTGCCCCCACCATTAATTATTTCATATGCTTCCCCTCATAATTAATTATTTCCTATGCTTCCCCCCACCATTAATTATTTTCTATGCTTCCCTAACCATTATGTTCTATGCTTTCCCCTACCATTAATTATTTTTTATGCTGCCCCCATAATAATTATTTCATATATTAGGGCCCCCGGCCGCCACAATCTTTTTACTGCTGTTTAAAAAAACTAAAAATCCTATACTCACATCTGGCTCCCGCGTCTTGTTTCTTCTGGCTGCTACCGGACAAGAAGGGATGCGTGGCCACATGATGACGTCATCACGCGGCCATGCATCTAGGTTCAAACAGTGATGTGTGCCAGGGTTTTCTTCCAGCCACATCGCTCCACCTGCAGTAATAGTGCTCGAGCTGTATCAAGCTGTATACAGTGACGGGAAGGAGCTTCCTGTCCGGATGGACGTAGGTACCTGCCCGACTGCAGCCCATCGGGGGCCCCTGCAGGAGCCTAATCATTGGCGCTATTGGAGCGCCAGCCCGGGGACCCCCAACCAATAAATCCGGGGCTCGGCGCTGGCGCTCCAAGGACGCCAATGATGATCTGGCTCTGGTTGGATGCGACAGGGGCTGGATAGAAACGGTCCGCATGTATCCCGCGGGCTGTAGTTTGGGGACCCCTGGTGTAGACCAACAACATTATGGCTGTTGAAGTTTCCCAGAATATACAAAATCCAGAATACAAAAACAGAATATGCTGATTTATTTGAAGGTGATGGGTGCCTAGAAGGTAAATAAAAACTAGAAATTGATCACACATTGCCACCTACTTTACTTGCAAGAAAGGTGCCTGTAGCTTTAATGCAATCACTGAAAGAGGAGCTACATGATTTACGGAAGCGAGGCGTGATAGCAATAGTACAGAAGAGCACAGACTGGTAAATTAAAAATACCATCTGGTAAATTAAAAATATGCATTGATCCTAAGCCACTGAATAACGAAGATAATCTACCAGATTTATTGAAGGCTAAAATATTTTCAGTATGTGATGTAAAAAATGGATTCTGGCATGTAGAACAGAATGAAGAAACACATTCACTGTTCACTGACTACATTTTCATCCCCATTTGGATGCTTTAAATGCCCATAGGACTAAGTCCTGCTCCAGCAAAAATTGATGCATGCCTTGGAAGGACTCCCTGAAGTCAAAACAATAGCAGATCATTTACTTATAGAGGGAGAAGGTGAAGACATGGAATTTGCCATCAAAGATCAGAAGATGATACAATTTCAGAAAAGATGTAGATGTAGATGATGTAGAGTAAAGATGTAGAGTAGACCACTACCAGTATATTGTCAAACAGCGCGACACCTTCTAGTTTTTGCTTCAAAGCGTGGTGTCATCATCCAGAAAATCAACTTTAAAGTGAGATGTAAATTGAGGTAGAGAATTTAACACTGCAATCAGGGTGGAGAGCTCTGAACGCCTCCTCCTCTGTGATTGACATCATGCATCGGACTTCAGAAGATCTAGTTGGTCGTGACCCTAAATGTAGGGCCATCAATTACAGTGAAGGGGTCTTTCTGAGGAAGAGAGAACTCCGACCCTTGAGTTTAGACAACCAATTTACATTTCACTTCAAAGTTGATTTACTGGATGATGCCACCACACTGGGTCATAAAACAAACACAATCTGGAAGATGTTCAGCTGCCTGGCAACATACTGGTAGTGGTTTATTAGGTCACTTTCTGCTTACAGGTTCCCTTTAAGAGAGAGAGAGCTCTCAGAAGAGACATACTAAAAAACTTGCACTCTACTCATCTAGGCATAGAGGGACGTCTACACTGTGCAAGGGAATCTGTGTATTGGCCAGGTACGAATGGCTGAGCCTTCTTCATACAGAGATGGGCTTTGCTGCATATCGCAGCAAAGACCCATCGCTATCACCCGCGGTCGGTGCTTGCAACGATCACGGGTGTTAACCTTTGCTTTGCCGCCGGCGGCACTTTAAGTTTGACCGCCATCTTACCTCCGATCGCCACTCCCCCGAACGTCATCGGGGGGCGGCGATCGGTTGCCATGGTAGTCTCGGGTCTTCGTTTGACCCGAGGATACATGGCTTCTGCACATTGTGAGACACTGAAGGGGTTAACTGTGGATGGGCGGTATGTTTCCCCTAGGTTTTGCTTCTATGCAAGGCCTTAGTGCTGAGGTGGGTTTGTCCAGCACCTTATACACTTATACACACACATTTATACACTGATATATACACACCTTTATACACACATAAAGTTCTACACTCGTATACTCACCCATATACATACAAGCATACACTTATACACACACATTTATACACTGATATATACACACCTTTATACACACATAAAGTTCTACACTCGTATACTTACCCATATACATACAAGCATACACTTATACACACACATTTATGCACTCATATACATTTATACACTAATACACAGAGTATATACAAACTCATACAGTATATACATTATATACATATAATACATTTACAATACACACACACACATATATATATATATATATATATATATACATATATACACACACATACAGTATACACTGACCATATATACTCATACATGCAGGATAAAAACACCATATACACACATGCACATATACACAGTATATACACATATACACAGTATATAAACATAAACACAGTATATACATTGTGAGACACTGAAGGGGTTAACTGTGGATGGGCGGTATGTTTCCCCTAGGTCAGTGGTGGCGAACCTATGGCACGGGTGCCAGAGGTGGCACTCAGAGCCATTTCTGTGGGCACTCAGACCATCACCCCAGGACAGAGTTCACCAAATAGGACCAAGTCCACCAAGTCCCAGGCAACTTAAGAGATGCTGCTCTCAGCGCTATTTTAAAGCAACATTTCATTAGCTGTTAGGAACTGCAGGAAAAGGGAGATGGTGTGGACAGAAATACATTATCTTTGGTGGCCATCCTGCTGGACCAACCATTTTTCCTCTACAAAGAGACCCTGCAGAGAAGCTACAATGAGAGTCTGAATTTGTCCTCCTTCTTTCAACTGTATTGGTTGCCTCAGGGGTGCGATACAATTGGAAGAATAGGTAGCAATAAGTTACTGCTTAAAATGCCATGTTGGCACTTCACTGGAAAAAAAAGTGGATTTTGGTTGTAGTTTAGGCACTCTGTCTCCAAAAGGTTCGCCATCACTGCCCTAGGTTTTGCTTCTATGCAAGGCCTTAGTGCTGAGGTGGGTTTGTCCAGCACCTTGGACACAGGTGATGGGTGCAGACTAATTAGCCTGGATAAAATGACTCAGCAGAGTTGAGTGGGTTGTCTCTCTGTGGAAGGAGGCTGAGAGGACACAGCTCTGACCTGTGTGTCTGGAGCAGCCACATGATCTTTGTTTAGTGTGAGCTAGTAGTCTACTTGTATAGTTAGCACCCTGACGGGTAGGTTTTCTTTTGTTTATTCAAATACCTGAATGTAAAGGCTGTTTTATTTGGCTGCAATAAACGCAGGCGAGACCTGTTTGGACTGTACCCTGGTGTCCCTGTCTTGAACTGCATCCCAGCACCACGCTACCACGGTCTCTACTGGGCCAAATCCCCACATATGGTGCTTCGGATTGCGGGCAGTTCAAAAAGACACACACCTGAAAGGCTTGCTACATCCTGCAACATTGCATGGCCTGGGTGAAAGCAGCAGGCAAAGTGCAGGATAAAGCCAAGATGGAGGACTTTATTAAATACCTGCAAGAGGAGGCCAGAGCTAATCGGCAGCAGCAGCAGGAAGAGTCCCTGGCTAATCGGCAGCTGCAGCAAGCCATGTTCCAGCAGCAGGAGGAGAGGTCCCGCCAGCAGCAAGCCATGCTCCAGCTGCAGGAGGAGAGGTCCCACCAGCAGCAGGAGGAGAGGTCCCGCCAGCAGCAAGCCATGTTTCAGCTGCAGGAGGAGAGGTCCCGCCAGCAGCAGGAAGAATCCCGAGCCATGTTCCAGCTGATGATGGAGAAGTTTTCTGGCATGATGGCAGCACCGCAAGCGACGACTACTGAGGGGTCCCATACTGGTCTGCAAGGGTACCCGGTTGTCCAGCGTTCCGCACGGGCTGCAGTACAAAAGGCCTTACAAAAAATGGCGACGACCGACGACGTGGAGGCGTATCTCACGGTGTTCGAGCGAGTAGCTGAGCGAGAGGAGTTACCGGCTGAGCAGTGGGCAGATGTCCTGGCACCGTTCCTGACCGGCGAGTCGCAGAAGGCCTACTACGACCTGAGTGAAACGGAGGCCCGTAAGTACCCCCAGCTAAAGGCGGAGATTCTGGCTCGTCTTGGGGTCACCGTTCAAGTTCGCTCCAGCCGGGTCCACCAGTGGGCTTACTCAGAAAAATTACCCCCACGCTCCCAAATGCATGACCTGATCCATCTTGTCCGGAAGTGGCTACAACCAGAGGACTGCACCCCCGCACAGATGGTAGAGAGAGTGGTCCTCGACAAATTCACCCGTTCTCTGCCCTCTCGGCTCCAGCGGTGGGTTGGACAGGCCGGTCCCACAAAAGCTGAGGATCTTGTGTCCCTTGTAGAGAGGTATCGGGCTACGGAGGACCTTCTACTTACCTCTCCCACACGAAGCAGTGCCAGTGACAGGGTCACCAAACCAGCTGGTAAGACTGCTACTGCGGAAAAGGGGAGACATGTCAGGTTGGGAGGGGGTTCATTGGGGGGCGTGGATACCCAGAAACCCAGTGAGGCTCGTGACAGAGGTCATGGCCGTATCCAGTGCTGGCGGTGCCATGAAATGGGCCATATTGCTGCCAACTGTCCACTGTCAGTGGAGCCAATGGACTGCAACCAGACCCGGCGAGTGTCACTGTTTGCCCGGCCAGTTCTGGCGGCAGAGTCAGTCACGGATGCAGAACCCCAAGTATGCATGGTCACAATCGGTGGTCACACAGTGGAAGCCTTGCTAGACTCAGGGAGTCTGGTCACCCTGGTGCGGGGAACTTTCGTTGATCCTGGACTATACAGTGGGCGGAGAGTGGGAGTGTTGTGTATACATGGGGACACTCGCGAATATCCCACTGCTGTCATCAACCTACATACCCCTTGTGGTACTGTTACCCATGAAGTGGGGGTGGTGGGGACCCTTTTTCATGAGGCTATTATCGGCAGAGACTTACCGGTGTTTTGGGACCTCTGGAGACGAAGACCCACCTCAGGTGCTGTTGCAGATAATGGACATCAGGTATGTCCGGCCTTGGCCCCTGAACCCTTTGAGGCTGATGTACACACACCAGCAGTAGGGGTGACCCCATGTGATGAAATCTCTCCCCTAGAGGTCCTAGCTGGTGAGGTCGAGGGCCACGAGGAGGTGGCCGACATGCTGGACCTTGAGATTTCCCGTGACAATTTTGGGGCTGCACAGCTACAGGACCCTACCTTGGTTAAAGCTCGGGAGAATGTCAAGGTGATAAATGGGGTACTCCAAATACCAGGGGCTGATAAAATGTACCCCCGAATGGTGATTATTGGGGAACTGTTGTACAGGGTCGACCAGATACGGGGTGAGGAGGTTGAGCAACTTGTAGTACCCCAATCTCACCGTAGGCTGGTGCTAGAGTTGGCAAACAAACATGTGCTGGGAGGGCACTTAGGTGCTGAGAAGACCCGAGAGAGGATCCTGCAGCGATTTTTCTGGCCCGGGGTATGGGAGGAGGTAAACCGGTATTGTACCTCCTGCCCTGAGTGTCAACTTACTGCCCCGGTCTCCCACTTCAGGAGTCCTTTGGTCCCGCTACCGATCATAGAAGTGCCCTTTGAACGGATTGCAATGGATCTGGTTGGCCCCATAGTCAAATCCTCCAGGGGGCACCAATACATCCTAGTTATCCTGGACTACGCTACGCGGTATCCCGAGGCGATTCCATTAAGGAACACCTCCTCCAAAAATATTGCTAGGGAGCTGTTCCAGGTGTTCTCACGCACAGGCCTCCCCAAGGAAATCTTGACTGACCAGGGTACCCCATTCATGTCTAGGGTAATGAAGGAGATGTGCAAGTTACTACAGGTAAAACAGCTCCGCACCTCTGTGTATCATCCTCAGACAGATGGCCTGGTCGAGAGGTTTAATAAGACCTTGAAGGGGATGCTTAAGAGGGTGGTCAGCAAAGATGGGAAGGACTGGGATTGTTTGTTGCCCTATTTGATGTTTGCCATACGTGAAGTTCCCCAGTCCTCCACGGGTTTCTCACCCTTTGAGCTGTTATATGGCCGTTCCCCACGTGGGCTTTTGGATGTAGCCAAGGAGACCTGGGAGCAGGAGAGGACCCCCCACCGTAGTGTGATAGAACACGTCTCCCTTATGCAGGACCGCATAGCGGCGGTAATGCCCCTTGTAAAGGAGCACATGACAAGGGCACAAGAGGCTCAGTCTAGGGTCTACAATAGGTCAGCCAGACCCAGGACCTTTAACCCAGGCGACAGAGTGCTAGTTCTGGTGCCCACCGTGGAGAGCAAGTTCTTGGCCAAAGGGCAAGGGCCATATGAGGTCATGGAGAGAGTGGGGAAGGTAACCTACAATGTATCTCAGCCGGGGAGGAGGAAACCCGAACAGATATACCACGTGAACCTCCTAAAGCCATGGAGGGAAAGAGAGTCCCTGATGGCCATGGGAGTAGAGAAGGCATCTGTCTCCAAGAAGGGGACACCGGAGGTAGGTGTACCCGATGCCAAGGTGCCTGAAGTACGGATCTCGGAGTCCCTCTCCAGGGCCCAGATTCAGGAAGCGAAGGAGTTTGTGCTCCGAAATATGGATGTGTTCTCTAAGTTACCGGGACGTACTTCAGTCATCAAGCATGACATCATAACCGAACCCCACATCCGGGTACACCAAAAACCTTACCGGGTCCCTGAAGCGCGCCGGCTTGCCATATCCGAAGAAGTCAGGCAGATGTTAGACCTGGGGGTTATCGAGGAATCTAAAAGTGACTGGTCGAGTCCTATTGTGTTGATTCCCAAACCTGATGGTTCCCTACGGTTCTGCAATGATTTTAGGAAGTTGAACGAGGTGTCCAAATTTGATTCCTATCCCATGCCCAGGGTTGACGAGTTGATAGAACGACTTGGACAGGCTAGGTTCTTCTCCACCCTTGACCTGACGAAAGGGTATTGGCAGGTACCCCTGACTGACAGGGCTAAAGAGAAGACCGCTTTTGTTACCCCTGATGGGCTTTTTCAGTACGTGGTACTTCCCTTTGGGCTACATGGGGCTCCCGCCACATTCCAGAGGTTAATGGATCTCGTGCTAAAACCTCACCGGAGTTATGCCTCGGCCTATCTGGATGACATCATAGTCTATAGTAACGACTGGGAGAGTCATCTAGCCAAAGTACAAGCAGTGGTAGACTCCCTGAGGGCAGCAGGGCTGACAGCGAACCCCCAAAAGTGTGCACTAGGTCTGGAAGAGGCCCGTTACCTGGGGTACCGTATTGGGCGAGGGGTCATCAAACCCCAAGTAAATAAAGTAGAGGCGATCCAGCAGTGGCCACGACCTTTGAGCAAGAAGCAAGTGAGGGCTTTTCTGGGCATAGTGGGCTATTATCGCCGATTTATCCCCGATTTTGCGACAATAGCGGCACCTCTGACTGACCTGACTAAGGGTAGCAGGGCGGTGATGGTAAAGTGGAGTGAAGAGGCTGAGGGGGCGTTTCAGCGACTTAAGACGGTTTTGTGCGAGGGACCGGTACTGATCACCCCTAACTTCACCAAGACCTTTATTGTGCAGACTGACGCTTCTGACGTGGGCTTAGGGGCTGTCCTGTCCCAAGTAGTGGAGGGTGAGGAGCATCCTGTAACATTCCTGAGCCGCAAGCTCACACCTCCTGAAAAGAACTATAGTATAGTTGAGAGGGAGTGCTTGGCGATCAAATGGGCTCTGGAATCCCTGAGGTATTATTTGGTAGGGCGGCAGTTTACACTGGTGACCGATCACTCTCCCCTAACTTGGATGAGTCAGGCCAAGGAGAGGAACGCCAGGGTCACAAGGTGGTTCCTAATGCTCCAGAATTTTAAATTCACGGTGGAACATCGAGCAGGAAAATTGCATGGGAATGCCGATGCCCTATCCCGTACCCACTGTCTGATGGCCAAAAGTGTTCGTCCCCACAGGGTCAAACAGAGGGGGAGGGTATGTGAGACACTGAAGGGGTTAACTGTGGATGGGCGGTATGTTTCCCCTAGGTTTTGCTTCTATGCAAGGCCTTAGTGCTGAGGTGGGTTTGTCCAGCACCTTGGACACAGGTGATGGGAACAGCCTAATTAGCCTGGATAAAATGACTCAGCAGAGTTGAGTGGGTTGTCTCTCTGTGGAAGGAGGCTGAGAGGACACAGCTCTGACCTGTGTGTCTGGAGCAGCCACGTGATCTTTGTTTAGTGTGAGCTAGTGGACTATTTGTATAGTTAGCACCTGACGGGTAGGTTTTCTTTTGTTTATTCAAATACCTGTATGTAAAGGCTGTTTTATTTGGCTGCAATAAACGCAGGCGAGACCTGTTTGGACTGTACCCTGGTGTCCCTGTCTTGAACTGCATCCTAGCACCCCGCTACCACGGTCTCTACTGGGCCAAATCCCCACAACATATATACACATATACACAGTATATACACATATACACAGTATATACACATATACACAGTATATACATATATACACATATACACAGTATATACACATATACACAGTATATACATATATACACATATACACAGTATATACATATATACACATATACACAGTATATACACACATGCACATATACACAGTATATACACATATACACAGTATATACATATACACAGTATATACATGTATACACATATACACAGTATATACATGTATACACATATACACAGTATATACATATATACACAGTATATACACATATACACAGTATATACACATATACACAGTATATACACATATACATATATACACAGTATATACATATATACACAGTATATACACATATACACAGTATATACATATATACACATATACACAGTATATACATATATATACATATACACAGTATATACACATATACACAGTATACACATATACACATATACACAGTATATACACATATACACATATACACAGTATATACACATATACACATATACACAGTATATACACATATACACAGTATATACACATATACACATATACACAGTATATACATAGATACACAGTATATGCATTTAAATACATATATACATACAGATAAATACATATATACATACAGATAAATACATCTGTATATACTTACCTTTTAGGAATTTGGGGGGCTGTATGGGTGTTCAGGCAGGTGTTCAGGTGGGTGTCCAGTGGCATTCAGATGGCGGGGGGCGAGCGGGGGAAGGCAGGGCCGAGCGGGGGAAGGGGGGGGGCGAGAGGGGGAAGGGGGGCCGAGCGGGGGAAGGGGGGGCAGAGTGTCAACTGTGCCGCCCTGCAGGGTGATGAGCGGGCGGGTCAAGGAGATGAGCAGGCAGGCGATCCCGGAAAGAGGTGGGCCAGGAGATATGTGTAGATGCACAGAGAGGGAGGGGCCCGGGGGCACGATACGGCAGGCACCCGGCACTGCAGCCCCGGACCACTTACCCCAGGCCGTGGCAAAGCACTACAGGGAGCGTGCATCCCCGGGCCCCTGAACCTCACGGGCCCCATAGCAACCGCTACGGCTGCTACAGCGGTAGTTACGCCACTGGGAGAGACATAGCAGTACAGAGGAGCAGACAGGAACCATAGTCAGGAGGAAGCCGGGGATCATTACACAGAAGACCAGCGTCAGGTTTGGGATGCAGGCAGGTATCATAGTCAGGAGGAAGCTGGGGGTCATAGTACAGAAGATCAGCGTCAGGTGTGAGGAGGCAGGTATCGTAGTCAGGAAGAAGCCGGGGTTCATAGCACAGAAGATCAGCGTCAGGTTTGGGAGGCAGGCAGGTATCGTAGTCAGGAGGAAGCTGGGGGTCGTAGCACAGAAGATCAGCATCAGGTTTGGGAGGCAGGCAGGTATCATAGTCAGGAGGAGGCCGGGGGTCATAGCACAGAAGATCAGCCTCAGGTTTGGGATGCAGGCAGGTATCATACTCAGGAGGAAGCCAGGGGTTGTAGCACAGTAGATCAGCATCAGGTTTGGGAGGCAGGCAGGTATCGTAGTCAGGAGGAAGCCGGGGGTCGTAGCACAGAAGATCAGCGTCAGGTTTGGGAGACAGGTATCGTAGTCAGGAAGAAGCCGGGGTTCATAGCACAGAAGATCAGCGTCAGATGTGAGGAGGCAGGCAGGTAGCATAGTCAGGAGGAAGCCGGGGGTCATACATGGCGTGGAATAATAAATAACATCATGGGAAAGTAAAATTTGTTACGCACAAAATAAGCCCTCACACAGCTCTATACACGGAAAAATGAAAAAGTTGGAGAGCGAGAAATTAGTGAAAATACCCTGCGTCCTTAAGGTGTTAATAAATCCCGGCGGACCCGAATCCAGCGCAGAGAACGCGGCGCTGCATCACGAATAGCCCGGGTAAGTAAATCTGCTCCACTGGGTCATCAGAGACTCCAGAGTCATTAACTTGGAAGCAATAAATTAGCACACTTCCCAAGTAATCTAATTAACTCCTTCAGGACCCATTTTTCAAATCTGCCCTATGTATAAGTGGTTATAGCTTTAGAAAGTTCTCGTGACACATTGTATTTCAAATTAGTTTAAACATTTGGATGATATCTTTTGTGCTTGGTT
This sequence comes from Engystomops pustulosus, assembly GCA_019512145.1. Lineage (NCBI taxonomy): Eukaryota > Metazoa > Chordata > Amphibia > Anura > Leptodactylidae > Engystomops > Engystomops pustulosus. The sequence continues at coordinate 282,437 of WNYA01000098.1, forward strand.
ATGATAAAAACTGAAATTTGAAAAAAAATTGGAAATTTTTTTTAATTTCATAGTATCATAGTATATAAGGCTGGAAAGAGATCCTTGTACTGTCTGTACATTTGTACATTGCAATGAGGTCTCCCCTCAGCCGTCTTTTTTATAAACTGAATAATTCCAAATTTTGTAATTTGTCATTGTATACTAGTCCCCCCATTTCCCTAATAATCTTGGCTGCTCTGCTCTGCACTTGTTCCAGTTCTACTATGTCCTTTTTAAACACTGGTGCCCAAAACTTTTATACAATAATCCATGTGTGGTTTGACCAGTGTTTTGTACAAGGGCAAAACTATGTCCTTATCTTGATAATTTATTTCTCTCTTGATACATCCCATAATTTTATTTACTTTAGTAGCAGCTGCCTGGCTCTGATCACTAAAATTAAGTTTACCATCCACCAATAGCCCCAAGTCCTTTTCAGCTCCAGTTTTACCAAGTAATTGACTGTTTAGCACAGAAGTGTACTTTTTTTGGTTCAATAAAGCTTTATTGTAACAAAATATTAACATATTACTTAAAGCACATTGAGATCACATGCATTGAGTATAAACTGCAATAAGACGCATCAACAATCAAGGATTACACATTACTTCGGTACACATAAGATACAAGAGGAAAACACCATAGGGCGGTACCCGCCTTATATAGTAAAGTATTGGTATCAATCCCGCACTCCTCCAAAGTCTGTACAAACCCTTGAAAGAAAAACCAACACATAACCGAACTAAGTTAAGAATCCATATAACAACATACACCCAACATACACATTAATACTGTCTCACAGGACAAGACACACAAACAAGGGAGGACAGACACAGGGGAGGAGAAGAGGGGGTAGGGGAAAGAGCATCCCATCAAATACCAATAGATTATATACCACGTAACCAAAGAACAAACTGTGGGGACTCCCTGAATGAGACCAAGGGTAGCCACTGTAAATGGCTATCGGCATCAGACCGATAATCATCCAACACCACTATCTCCTCCATTCTCAGAATGTATGCTATTTTCGCAGACCACATTGCCATAGAGGGAGTATAGTCGACTTCCATAATCTGGGAATGACACGCCTCATTGCCATAACAAAATGCCTCAAAAGCCCCAATCTGACTTTCTTATGTGAACCAGAGTGCATTGAGAGAAGCAGTACAGCCGGACTGCATTGTGTCGAGAAAGATGTCAAGCTGTCATGAAGCGAAAGAACCACCTTCCACAAATCATTATCTCCAGGACACTCCCACCAAATATGGAGCGTCAACCCCTCCTTCACCCCACATCACTTATCAGACACTGAAGGCTAAAACCTGTGTAAAACCGACATTGTTCTGTACCATTGCAACAAAATCTTGTAACTTGTATCCTGTAATGAGCACAATATCAAAGCTTTATGAGTTAACGCCATGGATCTTGACCAATCCTCCTCTGAAAATGTTTGCTGACCCCCATGACATTTCCCCAGCAGCAACCCGTAGACTGCAGAAATTAAATGTGCAGCAGGAGCAGACGTGACACACCATTCTACAAAGGTAGTTAGATCTCAAGTAATTTCCCCCTGGGGTGCTAAGGATTTGCAGAAACTATTCATCCGATGCAGACATCTACGATCCTTGTACATATTTTGCAGCAATGGGTGACCCACAGACTGAAGATTCGCTGAGGACAAGACAACACAACACATGGCGTACTTGATTTACTGGGCTGTTCATAACTGTGAGGAACAGAGGGTCTGTCATACCTAATGGGGAGTCCGAAATATATGACAAAGGCAAGAGCGGCCCAGGACAAGAAGAAACCAATCCCCGACCATTCACCCTACCCAATACTTGCAAAATTATGTTCAATAAAGGGGTTAGGCGCAGTAGCATGGAGTGTGAACCGGGCGGTATAAAAAAAAAAGCTTCTAGAATAGGAGAAGAGTTGCTAGATATCTCAATTTCCACCCACAGCCTTGCCAGTCACCATGCAGTGAAGAACACAAAAAAGCACCGTAGCACAACGGTACAGGGCAAAATCCGGAAGACCCACTCCCCTCTCAGACTTAGGCCTAAAAATAGTGGTAAAAAAGTGCATCAAATATGTCCAGTATAGGAAATCAAGTGTGACATATAACAAAAAGTTTTCAAATAATTCCAGTCCAATGAGGTTTTGCTGTGTTGTCCTGTGCCCCGATCTTGTGGAGTTCGGGATGTAGAAATCAGGAGTGTAGGATATAAAAAACAGGACGTATGACCGCGCTTCTCAGTATAGAAAAAAAGCTTTATTTTGTATATGGACGACGCGTTTCGGGGGCGTAATGCTCCCTTCTTCAGATCCGTGCAATTACAACAGAGATCCGGACAGTCCTCGACTTATGTTGTGCACCCTAAAAGCAGGAATGGATGGTCTTGGATAGAAATGTAGTGCCCTGGTGTTTTAGGGGTTAATCATGCTGTGCACTGTTCTGAATGAAAGCAGCAGATGATGCAAGGGTTAAAGTACCCTAGTGGGTCTAAAAATTGTTTTTTTTTTTAAATTATATTAACCCCTTAATGACCTGGGCCTTTTTTGTTTTTTTCATTTCTGTTTTTCACTCTCCACCTTCAAAAATCTATACCTTTTTTATTTTTATGAGTAAAGAGCTCTGTGACGGCTTGTTTTCTGTGTAACAAATTGCACTTCATAGTGATGGTATTGAATATTCCATGTCGTGTATTGGGAAGCAGGAAAAAAATTCCAAATGCAGTGAAAATGGTAAAAAAAAACATTTGCGTCGTTTTCTTGTGGGCTTGGATTTTTACGGCTTTCACCGCGCACCCCAAATTACATGTCTTCTTTATTCTTCAGGTTGGTATGATCACAGGGATATCAAATTTTGTACAGGTTTTATAATGTTTTCATACATTCAGAAAATTTAAAACCTTCTATACAAAAATTTTTTTGGGGATTTTGACATCTTCTGGCACTAATAACTTTTGTACGACCTTTGATGACGTTTTCAATGCTTCTATTTTTAGGATTGTATGGCCTTTTGATCACTTTTTCTTAAATTTTTTTAGATTTTGCAAAACGGCTTCGGTTACGGGGTTAAACACAATGAAAAACCATTATAACATTTTGATAGATCGGGCATTTTCGGACGCGGGGATACCTAATGTGTTCATGATTTTTTAATTATAATTTTTTTTAAAACTTTTTTTATTTTTATAATTTTTCAGACTCCCTAGGGTACTTTAACCCCTAGGTTGTCTGATTGATCCTACCATACACTGCCATACTTCAGTATGTGGGGATTTTCCTCCCCATTCATTACAATGTGCAATTAGCAGACAAAGACCTGAGGCTGTCATGGCAACGGATCGGCGCCACGTCACTGGGAGCGATGATCGTCAACAAGATAGTGGCGTCTATGAGCTCTCTCCATGTATCTGCATCCGACAGGTAAAGGGTTAAAAAAACCCTAAACATTCAAATCACCCCCCTTTTTCCTAGATGTCATATAAATATAAATATACATAAACAGTAAAATTCAGAAATGCATTGTGTATCGCTGCAGTCAAAAATGCCCGATCTATAAAAATATAACAATGGTTTTTCACTACATTTAACCCCGTAATGGTAAATCAGGACCAATTCGAAAATGGGGGGCGTGTCACAGTTCTTGTCATGTGACTCAGGTCCTTTAGCCATTTGTACATAGAGCTTTATATGTCTGTAGTTGAATATTAGCAGACAGTTCCTAAGTACATGGAGGCAGAGCAGTGATTTGAAGAGACACAGAGCTGTCAGAATAATGAGGCGTGGTTCACTGCCAGCCTGGGAGTGAAGAGTCACAGATACCAGACATGAGTTAAAAAACTAATTTGTTAGTCAGGATGATCAAAATCAAGTGACAGGTTTAAGCCAAAGTTTGATGATCAATATCGTTTTTACTTATTGTTTCATATTTATCAGTTTCCTTATATTTCATTGTTCCATTTAAATAGAAAGGATTTAGCAATATGTTATATGCTGTTCTGGCATGTAGGGGGTCTTACTACTTCTGTGTTTGTACAATAAAGTATGTAGCAACTTGCTGGTAGGCACATTAGAAATGTGACACAGAGGTTGGTCTCAGGCTCTTTATTCAATAAGCTGCAGAAACACGTGTGTGAAGCCCAATACAGGAGAGACGACAAACAGAACAATAATGTCAAATTTAAAATTCATTCTTGTTACTTCAGTTATAAACAGTCATATAATGAGTTATTACTTGGAAGAGAAATACTTACTACTATATAAATATCTTTAGGCTCCAGTACTGTTTTTAAAGCCTCTATCCAATAAGAAATTAAAGGAAAGCCTCCAATTGGAAGTAATGATTTTGGTGTCCCAATAAGATCCTTTAATGTTTGATCATTTATATTCTGCAAGTCCTTCAGAAATCGTGTTCCATACCCAGCTGCCAAGATTACAGCTTTCATTTTGAGTCCTAAAAAGAAAAAAAATATATACATTACATATTTACACATGTTAGTGTAACATTTACCTACGTTTGTAACATTAAATGTCCATCACATCTATTTTAAACTTAAGGCTGAGGCTCTTTTTCGTTTTTGCTTTTCCATTTTTCAAACCCTTCCTTCAAAAATCTATAACTTTTTTATTTTTCCATGTAGAGAGCTGTGTACTTCATAGTGACAGTAATTAATATCCCATGCCGTGTACTGGGAAGCGGGAAAAACATTTCCAAATGTAGTGAAATTTGTGAAAAAAAGCATTTACACCGTTTTGTTGTGGGCTTGGTTTTTACAGATCTTGTTGTGGTGAACACAGCGGATTTTTGTGGAAAATAACTTTAAAGAGCATTTAGAAAAGCGAGTGTGCATTGATCCTAAATGTGTGCCATATGTAAACATTTCTTCAATTGGATGTTGTTAAAAAAATTTCTTGTGTGAATATAATTTCTCATAAATGTAGTAATGTTGTCCCTTAGAAATGAGATGGCTTCCTTAAATACAACCATCTCACATTTTGGCAGCAGTTGCCAGACATGCGTTATTGAGTCCTTTCCGAACCATTTGGCTTCAGCAATCATTACCACAGGATGCCCAGAAGATGAAAAGAAATAGGCGGCACTCACCATTTGCTGTGTAGTATCTTTTTATTTCAGGTGCATAGTATGTGGGGGAGCGGGACCTGGCGACGAGTCGTTTCGCGCCTACTGGCGCATCATCAAGCCAATGACGTCACTCACCTGCGCCGCGCACCTTATATGCGCAGGCGCCGGTAAGCGTCGCCATAGGAACAGTATAAATACATCAAAGTTACAAGAAATAGTGCACAGTGAGTATACAAACTGTAATATAAAAAATATAAAAGCATGACACGATAGCACGTGTGAATAATAACATTGGCAGATGGCAGAATAATTATTTTATAATAGGTAGGATTTGGAGCTTGCGTCCTTTCATTTATGGACCATAGTCTATGTATATATGCCGGATGGGGTAACCCTAAAGAGAAGACTCAAGACTATGGAAGGACAGCCTATACAAACATGCTATAATCATTTTTTTCATTGAGTCCCAAGATGCCAGTTGCATCAAAGGCAATAATCTGTCTACATTCCTCTCTTAGCAAGTTTTGATTTCTGTCCCCTCCAGTGGGAGTAATTTTAAAATTAATCCCACTGGAGGGGACAGAAATCAAAACTTGCTAAGACAGGAATGTAGACAGGTAGTTTTCTCCGAAATACTGCCTGTACCACATGCCACACCAGAAAGGCAGCGGGAGATCAGGGAGGTAAATAAGTGGCTCAAAAGTTGGTGTAGGAAGGAGGGCTTTGGGTTCAAGGAGAACTGGGCTGACTTTTCTGTCGGCTACAGGCTCTACAGTAGGGATGAGGTATTGGTCAATTACAGTGCATCTTGGATTATCTTCATCATGCTCATCCTCAGTTGGAAGTGCAAAGCCGTCCAACTCACTCCCCTTTAACCCCTCCCCGACATTTCACGTACTATTACTGCATGGCGGGACGTGCGTTCCCGCAAAATGCAGTAATAGTACGTCAAGCTTCTGGCGCCGGCTCCTAAATGGAGCCGGTGCCAGAAGCTGCGGGTGTCGGCTATATATTATAGCCAACACCTGCCTCTAACACCCGCGATCGGCACGATCTGCTTCCGGGGAGCTTCTGGCAGGACCCGGCTGTGACGCACATGTATACAGTGTAATACATTAGGTGAAGAATAGCTTGAACAAGTGATCATTGGATCACTTGTTCAAGCTAACCTGTAAAAGTAAAGAAAAAAAGTAAAAAACACTAATTCATCACACTTTTGAATAAAAAGAATTAAATAAAGTTAAAGTCCCCTAAACACAAACATTCCCTATACACATCTAATAAAGTGAAAAAACCTGAAAATCACCAAAATACCCCACATATTTGGTATTGCCGCATCCGTAACAATCTGTACAATAAGTCAGAAACATTATTGGACCCGTACGGTGAACGCTGTAAAAACAAAACGCAAAAAACGCACCAAAATGGTACCAATTAAAAGGACAACTCAACACGTAAAAAATAAGCCCTAAGATAGCACTGTCAACCAAAAAATATTAAAGTTATATCTCTGAAAAGATGGCGATGCAAAAACAAATGAGATTTTCTTTATATTTGTTTTTTTCCTGTAAAATTGATCTATAGAATAAAAATATTATAGAATTTTTAGTGTACGGTCTACGACCCCCAAAATATACAAAAGAAAAGAACCCAAAATTGACAATTTTCTTTTCCTCCATACAATAAAGAGTTAATAAAATCTCATCAAAAAGCTACAGACCCACTAAAATGAAGTATTTGAAAAGTGCAACTCATGTCGCAAAAAATAAGCCCTTATATGTCCAAATTGCCAAAAAAATAAAGATTGTATAGCCATTATAAAGTGACAATGCAAACTTGCTATCACAGGCGTATCCACCCATCCTCTTCAGATGCTACATTGGGGAACACAGTTATTGAAATTCTGTATATGAGATATGATTTACTCTATAGTTTGCTGTGTTGAATAGGAGATGTTCTACCTATACTGTATTCAGTCCATAACATCTATTGGTAATATATACAGGAAATGTATTCATCAAATATAGCCCTTGCTATATACTGTGGGGCAGGCACTTTCTATATACTGTGTGACAGGCACTGGCTATATACTGTGTGACAGGCACTGGCTGTATACTGTATGACAGGCACCGGCTATATACAGGGGCGGCACTGGCTATATACCGTGGGTCAGGCATATACTATATACTGTGGGGCAGTCACTGGCTATATACGGGGGGCAGGAATGGTTATATACCAAGGGGGAAGGCACTTGCTATTTAATGGGGGAGGGACTGGCTATATACTGTTGGGCAGGCACTGGCTATATACTGTGTGGCAGGCTCTGCCTATATACTCTGGGGCAGGCACTGCCTATATACTCTGGGGGCAGGCACTGGATATATACTGTGAAAATACTGAAAATAAACTGAAAATACAGTGAATCCTTAACCCCTTCCCGACATTTGACGTTATAGTACTGTATGGCGGGAGGTGCATTCCCGCAAAATGCAGTACTATTACGTCAAACTTCTGGCCCCGGTAAGCTGCGGGTGTCGGCTATATATTATAGCCAACACCTGCCTCTAACACCCGCGATCGGAGATTTCTCCGATCGCGGGTGTTAACCCCTAACACCCCGCGGTCGCGCGGACCCGCGGCGTGTCGGGGGCATTTCAAAAGAATCCCCCCCCCCCCACTGCGGCGCTTACCAGGGGGGTCCGTTGCTCCGATCCTTCTCCTGGAACAGGGTCCTGCCTTCTGGCATGCGCAGCATGCTCAGTGTGTTTCATTACATCTGTATTACACTGTGTAAGGTGAAGAATTGCTTGAACAAGCGGTTCAAGCTAACCTGAAAAAGTGAATAAAAACAGTTAAAAACATTAAATAAAAACATTTTTTAATAAAAAGAATGAATTAAATATAGTTAGTCCCCTAAACACAAACTTTCCCTATACACATGTGATAAAGTAAAAAAACCCACAAAACCGCCCAAAAACCCCACATATTTGGTATCGCCGCGTCCATAACAATCCGTACAATATTGGGCCGTAAAAGCAAAACACGAAAAACTCGCCAAAAATGTACATTTTTCATAAAATCTCTTCACAAAAATGTTCTAAAAAGTGATCAAAAAAAGTTATGTGCGCCAAAATGGTACCAATTGAAAGGACAACTCAACACGTAAAAAATAAGCCCTAAACCAGCTCTGTCAACAAAAAAATATTAAAGTTACATCTCCGAAAAGATGGCGATGCAAAAACAAATGAGATTTCCTCTATATTAGTTTTTTTCCAGTATAATTGTAAAAATAAATGTCACGAGCCAGAATCTGATCTGTAATAACAGACCCAACCCCTAGACGAGTGATGGCGACCCTTTTATAGACAGAGTGCCCAACCTACAAACAAAGCCTACTTTTATGTCGCTAAGTGTCAACATGACAATTTCGGCAGTAACCTAGTGATCCAAGCTGTTTCACAAGTTTCAATCATATTGGCATCCTGAGGACACCAATACAATAGAAAGATGATGTAGAAATTTGGATTGTAGCTTCCTTCCAGGGTCCCCTGAAGAGGAAGAATCAGGGGTCCCAGAGCAGAAGCTCCAACGATAATCCATCTCTATCCACACCTTCTCGTGTAGTCCTGGCAGCTGTTGCTGGGGTGAAGGCCTGGGTGCCCACTGAAAGGGCTCTGAGTGCCACCTCTGGCACCCGTGCCATTGGTTTGCCACCACTGCCCTAGACAATGGAGGCGCTATATCTGTATCATACCAGTAACAAGAGACCCATGATTGTATAGCCCATTCCCAACGCGCGTTGTTATAGAACGGTGCGGCGGGTAGTGACTTTCCAACACGGTTCAGACACAGTGATCGGGGCAAGATGGCGGCTGATCCTGACAGCCATCCATCCTGCCCCATGGACCAGAAGGGTTATGTCGCCCCCACACACCCCCCAGTTTATGATCGCTGCTATTGGCTCATCAATTCAGACGAGCCAATAGCAGCGAATTTACTTATGACGTCAGTAATACCGGTCACCATGTCTGTAGACACGGTGATCGGGGCAGGGTGGCGGCTGTTCCTGACTGCCACCAATTTTGCCTTGCGGTCCAGAGGGGTTTTGTTGCCCCCCTCTGTCCATGTTTGCCGCTATAAAAGCAGCAATATTCGTCACAATGGGCATCGCTATTTCCCTACTAAAACGAAGATTTGGTACTAAAACGCCGGCCGTGCACATTGTACAGATTACGCTGTACAACTCTTACCAGCTGTCCCAATGTGCAGGTCCTGCCGTATCATTTCTCCGTTTTCAAGAGGAAGATATTAGGAAACTAATATTGGGACAAGAAGGACGGGCCCCAGTACCTCTGGTTTAGATGTTCCCGTGTTTTGCCAGGGCAGCATTTTCCCGGTGAATTCCGCTGCTTCTAAAGGTAGGACTCAATAAAGAGTCTGTTCCAAAAGAGAAGTTGGGATGGACACTACATACTAAGGATGGACACTACATACTAAGGATGGACGCTACATACTAAGGATGGACGCTACATACTAAGGATGGACGCTATATACTAAGGATGGACACTATATACTAAGGATGGACACTACATACTAAGGATGGACACTACATACCAAGGATGGACACTACATACCAAGGATGGACACTATATACCAAGGATGGACACTATATACCAAGGATGGACACTATATACCAAGGATGGACACTACATACCAAGGATGGACACTACATACCAAGGATGGACACTACATACTAAGGATGGACACTATATACCAAGGATGGACACTATATACCAAGGATCTAAAAGGCCAAAGCCCCTCCTTCCCTTCTGAGCCCTACTGTGTACCCATACAACACTTTATATGCAAAAGTGGTGCAGTTCTGTGCTTAGGAGAAATAGTTTTACACATTTATGGGGGTTGTTTCATCTTTTATCCCTTGTGGCTTACAAAAATTTGGGGTAAAACTTACTTTTTTGAAAACATTTTCACCTTTTGGGGCCTAATTGAATCAAACACCTGTTGGGGCAAATACACAAATTACACCTTGCTAAACTCTCCAAGGGGTGTACTTTACAGAATGGTGTCTCTTGTTGGGGCTTTCCTCTGTTTTGGTACCATTATGGCTCTCCAAATGCATCCTGACACATGAAAACTTTTTCAGCCATATTTGCCCTGCAAAAACTAAACAACGCTCTTTCCATTCTAAGTGCCCCCCTGTGCCCGTACAGCACGGGTACAGTGACAAAATGGGTATTGGCATGCTCAGGAGGAATTGCCCTAAACATGGTAAAATGCATTTTCCTTTTTAACCCATTGTGAAGGTGCAAATTTTAGTGTTCAATGAATCTATTGTAAGATAAAATTACATTTCTGTAATTTCACTTTCATTTATCTTTCACCCTCATGAAACGCTCATAGGGTTAGAAAAATTCCCAAAGGTTGTTTTGCATATTTTGAGGGGTGTAGCTTCTAAAATGGTGTCATTTGTGGGGGTTTTCTATCATGTAGGCCTTAAAAAGTCACTTCTAACTAAACTGACCCTCCAAAAGTAGGTTTTGATGATTTTCGTGAAAATCTGAAAAATTGCACCTAAAGTTATAAGCCTCCTAGCATCCTAAAAAAAGAAAAAGAGGTTTGAAAAATGTTGCCAAGTTAAAGCAGACATATGGAAAATGTTAGTTATCAAGTTATTTTAGTGATATGACTAACCTTCCAAAAATTAGAAAATTTAGAATTTTGAAAACATTGTTTTTTTCAAAATTTTTAGCAAATTTCCATTTATTTCATAAATAAATACTAAACATATTGATTAACAGAAACCTGCAGGTCCTTCAAAGGTAACAGGTTTTTGTCGACAACAAAAGACAATTACCTGTCGCAACTAGTCCTGAAGCCAACAAGAGGGGGCACTGCTGGACCTTATCCTAACCAACAGACCTGATAGGGTATCAAAATTACAGGTTGGGGGGAACCTGGGTAATAATGATCATAATATCATTGATTTTGAATTACGCTTTACTAAGAGCGTTAGGGGAGGGGCAATCAACACTCTAAACTTCAGGAGGGCAAATTTTCAGCAACTATGGGAAGACCTTAATTGGAAAATTTTAGTTGAAAAATACCTTGCGTCCTTAAGGTGGTAATAAATCCCGGCGGACCCGAATCCAGCGCAGAGAAAGCGGCGCGCTGCATCACGAATAGCCGGTGGGGGGTAAGTAAATCTGCTCCACTGGGTCATCAGAGACTCCAGCAAGTCATTAACTTGGAAAAGCAATATTAGCACACTTCCCAAGTAATATAATTTTTTAATCCTTAGGACCCAATTTTCAAACTGCCCCTGTGATAAGGGGTTATAGCTTTAGAACAGTTCTGTGACACATTGTATTTCAAATTAGTTTTAAACATTTGGATGATATCGTTTGTGCTTGGACTTGGTTATGATGATATTTAAAAAACTGAAATGTGAAAAAAATTTGGAAAAAAAAAATTAAAAAAATATAAAAAAACTTATTTAATTCATAGTTATCATAGTATATAAGGCTGGAAAGAGGAGGAAAGAGGAAATGGAAAAGCGATCCTTGTACTGTCTGTTACATTTGTACATTGCAATGAGGTCTCCCCTCAGCAGTCTTTTTTATAAGCTGAATAAATTCCATTTGTAATTTGTCATTGTATACTAGTCCCCCCATTTCCCTAATAATCTTGGATGCTCTGCTTCTGCACTTGTTCCAGTTCTACTATGTCCTTTTTTAAACACTGGTGACCAAAACTTACTTTTATACAATAAATCCATGGTGGTTGGACCAGGTTTTGTTACAAGGGCAAAACTATGTCTCCTTTCTTGATAATTTATTTCTCTCTGATACATCCCATAATTTTATTTTACTTTAGTAGCAGCAGCTGCCTGGCTCTGATCACTTCTAAAATTAAGTTTACCATCCACCAATAGCACCAGTCCTTTTCAGCTACAGTTTTACCAAGTAATTGACTGTTTAGACAGAAGTGTACTTTTTTTGGTTCAATAAAGCTTTATTGTAAAAAAAACAAAATATTAACATATTACTCTGCTTAAAGCACCATTGAGTTGCGATCACATGTGCATTGAGTATAAACTGAATAAGAAGCCATCAAAACAATCAAGGATACACAATTACTGCGGACACAATAATAAGAACAAGATACAAGAGGAAAAACACCATAGGGCGGTCACCCGCCTTCCTTAATAGTAAAGTATTGGTATTCAATCCAGCAACTCCTCCACAGTCTGTACCAACCCTGAAAGAAAACCAAAACACATACGAAACTAAGCTGAGTTAAGAATCCATATAACAACATAAACCCAACATACACATTAATTAATACTGTCTCACATGGACAAGACAACAAAACACAAGGGAGGACAGACACAGGGAGGAGAAGAAGGGGGTAGGGGAAAGAGCATCCCATCAAATACCAATAGATTACTATACCAGTAAACCAAAGAACAAACATGTGGGGATCCCTGAATGAGACCAAGGGTAGATTGTAAATGGCTACTGGCATCAACCGATATCATCAACACCACTATCTCCTCCATTCTCAGAATGTAATGCTATTTTCGCACAGACCACATTGCCATAGAGGGAGTATAGTCGACTTCCATAATTGGGAATGATACGCCTCATTGCCCATAACAAAATGCCTCAAAAGCCCCACCCAAATCTGAACTTTCTTATATGAACCCGAGTCATTGAGAGAGCAGTACAGCCGGAACTGCATGTGTCGAGAAAGAGTGTCAAGCTGTCCTGAGCGAAAGAACCACTCCACAAGATCATTATCTCCAGGACACTCACCAAATATGGAGGGTCAAACCCTCCTTCACCCACACACTATAAGACAATGAAGGCTAAAACCTGTGTTAGTTTTAAAACCGACATTGTTCTGTACCATTGCAACAAAATCTTGTAACTTGTATACTGTAATGAGCACAATATCAAAGCTTTATGCGTTAACGCCAGGATCTCGACCAATCCTACTTTCTGGAAAAAAAAAATGATTGGATGACCCCCATGACATTTCCCCAGCAGCAACCGTAGACTGCAGAATTAAATGTGCAGCAGGAAGCAGCAGACGTGACACAACATTTCTACAAAGGTTAGTTAGATCTAAAGTAAGTTCCCCATGGGGTGCTAAGGAATTTGCAGAAGAAGGAAGAGAAGAAGAAACTATTTCATCCGATGGCAGACATCTACGATCCTTTGTACCTATTTTGCAGCAATGGGTTTGGACCCACAGACTGAAGATTCGCTGGAGGACAAGACCACAACACAGCGTACTTGATTTATGAGGCTGTTAAATGTGCGGAACAGAGGGGTCTGTAATACTAATGGGGAGAGTCGAATATATCCGAAAATATATGACAAAGGCAAAAGAGCGGCCCACAGGACAAGAAGAACACACAATCCCCGACCATTCACCCTACCCATACTTGCAAAATTAGTTCAATAGGGCTTATAGCACCGCAGTAGCAGGAGGTGAAAAACCGGGGATGGGTGCCCGGAGGGTTAGTGGCCCGGCGAGGTATAAAAAAAAAAAGCTTCTAGAATAGGCGAGACGCGGTTGAAGAGTTGCAGATATCTCAATTTCACCCCCAGCCTTTGCCAGTCACAGGGCAGTGAAGAAACACAAAACGCACCGTAGCACAACGGGGTACCAGGGCAAAATCCGGCAAACAAGGAAACAAAGAAAGACTAAAGAAAAGTAAAGGAAAAGAAAAAAAAGAAAAAAAAAGAAAACCCCAAAAGAAGAAGACACTTCCCCTCTCAGACTTAGCCTAATAAAAAATCGTGTAAAAAACAAGGCATCAAAATATGTCCAGTATAGGAAATCAAGTGTGACATATAACAAAAAGTTTTCAAATAATCAAGTCCAATGAGGTTTTGGCTGTTGTGTGTTGTCCTGACTTGCCACGATCTGGTGGAGTGTTGGGATGTAAAATAGGAGTGTAGGGATATAAAAAAAAACAGGGACGTATGACCGCGCTTCTCAGTTATAGAAACAAGCTTTATTTGGTATATGGACGACGCGTTTTCGGGGGGGGCGGGGGGCGTAAGTAATGCCCTTCTGCAGATCCGTGCAATCACAACAGGAGATCCAGACAGTCCCGACTTAGTTGTGCACCTAAAAGCAGGACAAGGATGGATGGTCTTGGATATAGAAAGTAGTGCTTTGGTGTTGGTGTAGGGGTTAATCATGCCTTAGGCTGTTAGGCACGGTTCTGAATGAAAGCAGCGATTTGATGCAAGGGTTTTAAGTACCCTAGGGGGTCGAAATTTTTTTTTTTTATTTTTAATTCATTAACCCCTTAATGACTGGCCTTTTTTGTTTTTGTTCTTTCTGGTTTTTAACGCTCCACCTTCAAAAATCTATACCTTTTTTATTTTTAGAGTAAAGACTGTGTGCCGCTTTTCTGTGACGGATGGTTGTTGTCCTGTTTGTGGAACAAATGAACTCATCATTGTGATCTGCTTGAATGTATTGAATATTCCATGGCGTATGTATGGGGAGGAAAGACAAGAAAAAAGAAAAAAATTCCAAATATGCAGTGAAAATGGTAAAAAAAAAACATTTTGCGTCGTTTTTCTTGTGGGCTTGGATGTTTACGTGGGGCTTTCACCGAGCCACCCCAAATTACATTCTACTGTATTCTTCAGGTTGGTACGCTCACAGGGATATCAAATTTTGTACAGGATTTTATAATGTTTTTCATACATTCAGAAAATTTAAAACCTTCTATACAAAAATTTTTTTTGGGGATTTGACATATTATGGCATAATAACTTTTGTACGACCGTGTGACTGTTTTCAATTGCGTCATTTTGAGGAGTGTATGGCCTTTCTTTTGATCACTTTTTCTTAAATTTTTTTAGATTTGCAAAACGGCTCCGCTTTTACGGGTTATTAAACACAAGAAAACCATTGTATAAACATTTTGATAGATCGGGCATATTTTCGGCACGCGGGGATGGGATACCTAATGGTTCATGATTTTTATTTTTAATTATAATTTTTTTTTAAAACTTTTTTTTTATTTTTATAATTTTTCAGACTCCCTGGGTACTTTAACCCCTCAGGTGGTCTGATTTGATTCCTACCATACAAGCCATACTTCAGTATTTGGGGGTTTCCTCCCCATTCCGTACAATGTGCAATTAGCAGACAACAGACCTGAGGCTTTTGGATTTTTTTTGTATGGCAACGGATCGGCGCCACTAACGTACACTGGGAGCGATGATGTCAACAAGATAGTGGCGTCGATGAGCTCTCTCCATGTATCTGCATACGAAAGTACAGGGTTAAAAAAAACCATAAACATTCAAATCACCCCCCTTTTCTGATGTCAATATAAATAAAAATAAAATACACAGTAAAATTAAGAAAGGCATGTGTTATCGCTGCAGTCAAAAATGGCCCGATCATTAAAAAATAACAATGGTTGTCACCTACTTTAACCCCGTAATGGTTAAATCAGGACCAATTCGAAACGGGGGGGTTGGGCGTTGTCACAGTGTCACAGTCTTGTGCATGTGGACTCAGGTCCTTTTTTAGCCATTTGTACATTAGAAGTTTATAGTCTGTTGATGTTGAATATTAGCAGACAGTCCTAAGTACATGGAGGGCAGGCGTGATTGAAGAGACACAGGCTGTCAGAATAATGAGGCCGTGGGTCACTGCCAGCCTGGGGTGAGTGTCGTGAAGAGCACAGCTACCAGACAGGAGTTAAAAAAAACTAATTGTTAGTCAGGAGGATAAAAATCAAGTGACAGCAGGTTTAAGCCAAAGTTTGATGATCAATATCGTTTTTACTTATTAGTTTCATATTTACAGTTTCCTTATATTTCATTGTTCTCATTAAAATAGAAAGGATTTAGCAATATTTTTTAGCAATATGTTATATGTGTTCGGCATGTAGGGGCGGCGGGGGTCTGGTGTAGGGGGAGGTCTTACTACTCTGTGTTTTGTACCAATAACGTACCATGTAGCAACTTGTGCTGGTCGGCACATTAGAAATGGAACAGAGTGTTGTTCAGGCCTCTTTTTCAATAGCTGCAGAAAAGAAACAAGGTGTGTGAAGCCCAATACAGGAGAGGACGACCAAACAGAACAAAATGGTCAATATTTAAAATTCATTCTTGTACTTCAGTTATAAACAGTCATATAACGGTTATTACTGGACGAGAACACGCAAGGAGAGCGACTTGTACCTATAAATAAATATCTGAGGCTCCATACTGTTTTTGTAAGCCTCTATCCATAAGAAATTAAAGGAAAGCCTCCATGGGAAGTAGTAATGATTTGGTTTGGACCAATAAGATCCTTAATGTTTGATCATTATAGTCTGCAAGTCCTTCAGAATCGTTGTTTTGTTGTTCCATACCAAGCTGCCAAGATTACAGCTTCATTTTGGGTACTAAAAAGGAAAAAAAAATATAATACATTAATATTTGTACACAGGTTAGTGTAACATTTACACGTTTGTAACATTACAATGTCCATCACATCGATTTTAAACTTAAGGCTGAGCTCTTTTCGTTTTTGCTTTTCCATTTTTCTCTCAAACCCTTCCTTCAAAAATCTATAATTTTTTATTTTTCCATGTAGAGCGCTGTTGTTGTTGTTTGGACTCCTCGTGACAGTAATTAATAATCCCATGCCGGTACGGGAAGCGGAAAAACCATTTCCAAAATGTAGGAAATGGTGAAAAAAAGCCTTTACGACCGTTTTGGTGGGGGCTGGTTTTTACAGATCTTGGTGGTGAACACAGGCGGAAGTTTTGGTGGAAAATAACTTTGAAAGAGCTTTAGAAAAGCGAAAGTGTGATGATCCAAAGTCATGTGTGCAATATGTAAACATTCTTCAATTGGATGTTGTTCAAAAAATTTCTTGGTGAATATAATTTCTCATAAATGTAGTAATGTTGTCCTTTAGAAATGAGATGTTACTTAAATACAACCATCTCACATGTTGGCAGCAGTTGAAGAATGCGTTTTAATTGAGTCCTTCCGACACCATTGGCTTCAGCAATCATTACCACAGGATGCCCCAGAAGATTGAAAAGAAATACCATTTGCTGGGTAGTATCTTTTATTTCAGGTTGCATAGTATGTGGGGGAGGGGGGAGAGCGGGCACCTGGAGACGAGTCGTTTCGCGCTACTGGCGAATATCAAGCCCATGACGTCACTCACCGGCGCGCGCAGCTTATATGCGCAGGCGCCGGTAAGGTGCCATAGGAAACAGTATAAAGACATCAAAGTACAAGGAAATAGTTGGCCACCAGTGGAGTGAGGTATACAAACTGTAATATAAAAATATAAAGCATGACCGATAGCACGTTGGGAATATCCTAACATTGCAGACGGCGAATAAGTATTTTATAAGAGGAGGATGTGGAGCTTGCGTCCTTTCATTTATGGACCATAGTATATGTTATATGCAGGATGGCGGTAACCCTAAGAGAAGATCAAGACTATGGAAGGAAGCTATACAAACATGCTATATCATTTTTTCAGTGAGTCACAAGACGCCAGTGAATCAAAGGCACTAATCTGTTAATTTTCTATTAGAAAGTTTGATTTCTGTCCCTCCAAGTGGGAGTAATTTTAAAATTAATCCCACTGGAAGGGACAGAAATCAAAACTTGCTACGACAGGAAGTAGACAGGTAGTTTGCTCGAAATACGCTGTACACATGCCACACCAGAAAGGCAGCGGGAGATTCAGGGAGGGTAAAAAGTGGCTCAAAAGTTCGGTGAGGAAGGAGGGCTTGGGTTCAAGGAGAAATGGGATGACTTTTCTGTCGGCTACAGGCTCTACAGTAGGGATGGCTGCACCTCAATGGGGAGGATGCAGTGTTTTGGGGGAAAAAATGGCCAGAAGGTTGGAAGAGTGTTTAATCTGAGTTCCTGGAGGGAGGGCCAACTACATTTGTGCAGGGCAAAAGACAGTGTAGTAGAGAGCTGAAAGAGTCATGTAATGGGGGAGGAAGGAGGGCTGGAATAAGAATGGGGAATAAGAACAAAAGGACTACGGACAGGGAAAACCCATATAAAGTGCATGTACACAATGCCAGCAAGCTCACAAACAAAATGGAGGAGCTGGAACTTTAATGTTGGAATGCAAATTGATACACAGTAGTGGTATCAGCGAGACATGGTGGACAGTAACTAGACTGGGATGTTATATAAATGGTTATGTCTTTTAGAATGATTGTATAAAAAAAGGGGGGAGGGGTTTGTTTATATGGAATTCTGTGCCTCAAGCCTGTTCCTGCGAGATGAGATGGTGACGCAAATGCAAATGTGGAGTTCCTATGGGTGGAGATAAGAGGAGGGAAAAAGAATAATAAAATGTACTAGGGGTTGTACTAAGGCCTCCAAATATAATGGAGGCAGCAGAGGAAGGAAAATGCTGAATAGTCAAATGGATTGCGGCTTTAACCCTTCCGACATTTGACGTAATAGTACTGCATGGCGGGAGATGCTTCCCGCCAAATGCAGTATTTATTACGTTCAAGCTGTCTGACGCCCGGCCTCCTGAACGGAAGCCAGTTTGCCGAAAGCTGCGGGCGTCGGCTTATATATTATGGCCAACACCGCCCTCATAACACCCGCGATCGGAGATTATCTCAGCAAATGCTCAGTGTCTTACATTACACCATGCAATACATCTGTATTGCAATGTGTAACCCGTAAAATAGCGTTGAACAAGTGATCAGAGATCACTTGTTCAAGCTTAGATGTCATTAACTGTTATAAAAAAAAAAGTTAAAAGCACTAATAAAGGTTTTTTAAAATAAAAATAAATAATCAAAGAAAGTGAAAGCCCCCAACCCCCAAACAAACACATTTCCCTGTACACAAGTAGTAATAAAGTATAAAAAACATTAAATCACAAAAAAAACCACTTATTGGTATCGCCGCGTCACCGATACAATCTGTACAATAAATTCCTAATCATAATAGGACCCTTAGGTCAGTGATGGCGAACCTTTTGAGAGACCGAGTGCCCAACCTACAAACAAAACCTAGCTTAATGCGACAAAGTGCAAAATGACACTTGCGCCAGTAATCTGCTTAATATCCAAGCTGGTTTACAAGTTCAATCGTATGGGCATCCTGAGGATACATAGAAAGAAGATGGGGGACATTTGGAATGATAGCTTCCTTCAGTGTACCCTGAAGAGGAACGAAGTCAGGGGACAAGAGCAGGAGCTCAACGATAATCCATCTCTATCACACCTTCTCGTGTAGTCCTGGCGCTGGTGCTGGGGTGGTGAAGGCTGGGTGCCACTGAAAGGGCTCTGGAGTGCCACCTCCGGCACCCGTTGCCAAGGTTCGCCCACTGCTCTAGGGGAAAAGTGGTAAAAAAAAAAAAACCCAAAAAAAAAACTTTTTATCAAATTGCTTTACAAAAAATGTTCTAAAAGTGATCCGAAAAGTTAATAGGGCCAAAATGTACCATGAAAAGAACAAAATTGTCACGTTAAAAATAAGCTCACAACCGCTCCGTCAACCAAAAAAATACTATAGTTATGCCGCATATAAAATGGCAATACTAAAACAAATGCAATTGTTCTATTCTGTTTTCCTCAATAAAAATATGGAAATAAAGATAAATATATTCTTGTTATGCTTACAGGAACACCCCCCCAAAAAAATGCGAAAAATCCAAAACAAGGAATTGCTGATTTTATTTTCCTCCACACTAAAAAAAGTTAATAAAATTGATTCGATAAGCTTAAACACCCTCTAACATAAAGGGTTCTTTTTTAAAGTGGCATCTCGTCTCGCCAAAAAATAAGCCCTTATTTGTCTAAATTTCTAAAAAAAAAGATGATAGCTATTCCCAAGGGCGCGTTGTAATAGAACGGTTCGATGAGGCGGGTAGGGACTTGCCAACAACGGTTCAGAAACAGTGATCGGGGCAAGATGGCGGCTGATCCTGACCAGCCATCCATCCTGCCCCATGACCAGAAGGGTTTCGGCCCCCCCACACACCCCCAGTTTATTATCGCTGCTATTGGCTCATCAATTCAGGACGAGCCAATATGGCAGCGAATTTACTTATGACGTCAAGTAAGACCGGTCCACATGTCGTAGACACGGTGATCGGGGCAGGGGTGGCGGCTGCTCCTGACAGACACCAATTGGTGCCCTGTGGTTCAGAGGGGTTTGTTTTGTTGCCCACCCTATGTCCATGTTGCCGCTTTTGGCTGGTCGATTGGTCCAGCTAAAAGCAGCAATATTCGTAACAATGGGCATGCTAGGGTGAATAAGAGAACACTTGGCAATAATTTCCTACGAAAAACGGAAGATATGTACAAAAGCGTGGCCGTGCAATGTACAGATTACGTGCTACAACTCTACGGGTTGTTCCATGTGCATGTCCTGCCGTTATCATTTCTAGTTTTTCAAGAGGAAGAGGAAGATATTGAAACTAATATTGGGGACACGAAGGACGGGCCCAGTTACCTCTGGTTTAGATGTTCCTTGTGGTGTTTGCCACAGGACAGCCATTTTCCTGGTAAATTCTGCGCTTCTAAAGGTAGGAATCAATAAAGAGTCTGTCCAAAAGGGAAGAGGTTAGGATGGGAACTAAATACTACTAAGAGACCGGCGACAACTCCAAGTGTGACAAAAAGTTTAGTTGGTTCCCTGGTTCTATTCTACCGACCTATTTTCGGGCCATTAGGCGCACCGGAATGTTTAAAGGCGCATCAGTCCGATGCGCTTATATATGCGAATAATTCCAAATATAAGGCGTACGGAACTATAGGCGCAGGTGTCCGGGGGCTGTGGCGGAGGTCGGGGGCGGAGCGAGACCCGACGAGAAGAGACGCGACGAGACCCGAAGGACGCAGAGATGCGTGGGAAGGTGAGTGGGGAAGTGAGGGGGAGATGGAGGCGGGCGCGGACCATCACTTACAAAGGTTCCCGCTACCAGAGAGCAGATCTCCAGCCGGGAACTGCAAACCGACGCGGCAGAAGTTGTTTGTGCCCGAGGTGGTGGTCTGCAGTTCCCGCGGGAGATCTGCTGTACCGGGTTAGCGGGACCTTTGTAAGTATGGTCACGCTGCCCTCTATAGGGCGAACGGAATAAGGCTTTATGTGCGCTTATAGTCCGGAAAATACTTGGTACTTATAAGCAACACATTCACATTCACGGCCCAACCTGGTTTGTTTGAATTCAGTAAAAAAATGGGGAATATTGTAACAACTGTTAGGTACCGTGCTCCTTACCCCTCCATTATTCCATAAGGGGCGCCACATACGGAAACTGAACGTTCCAGAAATTGCACTTTCCACGTGGATCATTGCCAATCGTATTTGGAACCACCTAATGGTCAAAATGATCATTCACATTCGTGTTTACAACCCACATAATACACTTGCTATATTCCCCAAGGGTGTAAATTCAACAATTAGGGCACTTTCGGGTTTTCCTCAGCTTGCTACCACTACGGCCTCTCCAAATGCATCTGACACATGTCAAGATTTATGCAAATTTGCCTCCTAAAAGGACAAACACACCCTCTTTCCCTCTATGTTCCCCATAAAAGCATTTCTATGCACATGTGGGGTACTTCTACACTCGGGAGAAAAGAACTAGTTTTACACCTTTTGGGGTTATTTAATATATTATCCTGGGCTTACAAAATAGGAGTAAGTGACATTTATAGGAAATTTTCACCTTTTTAATGTTTAGGCCTAATTGGATCATTCACCTGTAGGGGCAAATACATATATTACAAATTGCAAATCCTCTAAGGGGGTTGTTGCCTTTCCAAAATGGTGACCTTGTTGGGGGTTCCGGCTCTTAAAGCATTCCTGACACCATGGAAAGGATGTTTGTCAAATTGGCTTCTAAAAGGCCAACGCCCCTCTTTCCCTTCTGAGCTTCACTGCGTACCCATACAAAATTTTATTTGCATGTGTGGGCAATTTTATAATCGGGAGAAATGCTAGTACACATTTTTTGGGGTTTGTTTCATCTTTAATGCCTTATGGATACAAAAATTAGCCGTTAAAGTGACTTTTTTGAGGAAAAATGTTCCATACTTTTTCCTTTTAGGGAACCTAAGTGAAGCAAACACCTGTGGGGGAAAATACACATATTACACCTGCGTTAAATCGCCAAAGGGTTGCACTGCACTTTCCCAAAATGGTGACATTTGTGGGGTCCTCTGTTTGGGTAACAACTAGGGCTCTCAAATGCATCGACACAGTAATGGATGATGTCAATTCTGGCTTTAAAATGCCAAAGCCCCTCCTTCCCTTGAGCCCTTACTGTGTACCCATACAAACACTTTATATGCAAAGTGGTGCAGTTAGTTTCTGGCCTTAGGAGAAATAGTTTTACACATTTAGGGGGTGTTTCATCTTTTATCCAGTGTGGCTACAAAAATTTGGGGTATAAAAACTGACTCTTTTGAAACATTTAACCTTTTGGGGCCTAATTGAATCAAACACCTGTTTGGGGCCCAAATACACAAATTAACCTGCTCTAAAATCTCCAAGGGGTGTGTACTTTCAGAATGGTTGTCTCTTGTTGGGGCTTTCCTCGTTCTGGTACCATTATGGCTTCCAAATGCATCCTGCCACATGAAAACTTTTTCAGCCATATTTGCCCTGCAAAAAACTAAACAACGCTCTTTCATTCTAAGTGCCCCCCCTGTGCCCATACGCACGGGTACAGTGACAAAGGGTATGGAATGTCGGGAGGAATTGCCCTAAACATGGTTTAAAAGCATTTCCTTTTTAACCCATTGTGAAGGTGCCAAATCTTGTTGATCAATGAACTATTGTAAGATAAATAACTATTCTGTAATTTCACTTATTTATCTTTCACCCTGCATGAATCGCTCATAGGGTTAGAAAATTCCCAAGGTTGGTTTGCATATTTTGGGGGTGTGTTGTTTGTTTTAGTGTAGTTTCTAAAATGGTGTCATTTGTGGGGGTTTTCTATCATGTAGGCCTTAAAAGTCACTTCCTAACTAAAACTGACCCTCCAAAAGTAGGTTGTGATGATTTTCGTGAAAATCTGAAAAATTGCAAACCGGAGAGGGGTTATACAGCTCTCAGGCAAATCGCTAAAAAAAGAAAAAGAGTAGTTTGACAAATGTGTGTCCAGTGTAAAGAGACACTTGGAAAATGTTAGTAATAGTTCATTGGTATAGTTGTATAGTATCTGCTACTTCCAATAAACGTATAGAAAATGTAGACATTTGAGACAACGGACATTGTTTTTGGTTCAAAAGAATTTTAGCACAATTTCCATTATTTTCATAAATAAAATCAAGAATATTGATGATACTATTTCTCAACCACACCATGAAGTGACAAAATGTGCACGAAAAAACAATTTCAAAATTCAAACTGGTATGTTTATAAAGCGTTCCAAAAGTTCATGGAAGAACCACTATAAATGCTGACCAACCACATGTCACATTTTAAAAATGGGGCCAGAAATCAGGAAGGGGTAAAAGTGGCTTCACGGATAAGTGGGGTTAAAGCATGGGTGACGTATATATCTGGGGGCTGGTCAATTACCCAGATATTGACACAGGGGGAGGAGGGGAGGTACAAACTGCAGGTCATCAAAGGTAACAGGTTTTTGACGACAGCAAAAGCATTACCGTCGCAATAGTCCGATGACCAATAACAGGAGCGGTGGGGGGGGGGCACTGCGGAAGACCTTGATGTACCATCTAAGACGAACGATAGAGCTGATAGGGTATCAAAACTACAGGGTTGGGGGCTGGTAAAACTGGTATAATGATCATGCAGATATCGAATTGATTTTGAATCGCTTTACTAAGAGCGTTAGGGGAAGGGGCAATCAAACATCTAAACTTCAGGAGAAGAAGAAAATTTTCAGCAAACTATGGGAAGGACCTATAGGCATAGACGGGACAAGATGTTCTCGAAAACGAAAAGCCGCACCCCCAAAAATGGGAATTTTTCTCATATATTCTAAAATAAGGCCTGTGAGAGAAATCATACAATATGGAAAACAGCCTAGAGCTGAACAAGAAAAAGCCACATGTGGCTAACTAGTCCTTGTAGGAAATCCAAAAGCGAGAAAGATAACCATTTAACCCCTTAAGGACGCAGGGGTATTTTCGCTAACTTCTCGTCCCCCATCTCAAAATCCATAACTTTTTCATTTTTCCTGGTAGTCAGACTGTGTGAGGCTTTTATTTTTGTGCGAACAAATTTTACTTCCGTATCTGTTATTTATTATTCAAGCAAATGTAGGGGGGGAGCGCAAAAAAATTCAAATGTGGAAAAATTGAAAAAAATTGCATGGCGTCATGTCTCGTGCGGCTCAGTTTTAAGACTTTCACTTGCGCTCCAAATAACACCTTAATTTATTCTTGTTCGGTACGATCGCGGTGATACCAAATTTATACCAGTTTATTGCGTTTTAATTATTTTCAAAAAATTAACGATGTGTCCAAAAAAGTGAAACAAAATTTTTGCCTTTCTGACTGGGCGAATAAATTTTTATACTTTGGCCGCATGGAGCCGTGTGAGGTTGTCATTTTTTGCGAAAAGGAGCCAACGTTCTCATTGCTACCGTTTTGAGGACTGTGCGACTTTTGATCATTTGTTATACATTTTTATGTCATCTAATAAGGGGTAAAAGTCGGCGTTTGGACATTTGGGCGCCCATTTGCCGTTCCGGAGGTCACGTCGTCCATAATTGGTGTGTATTACATTGTGATAGATCGGGCATTTTAGGTGCGGGCTGATACCTAATGTTGTCTGTGTGGATTTTACTTGTTCTTATCATTTTATATCAGTTCTAGGGAAAGGGGGGTGATTGAGGGATGGTTGATTTGAACTTTTAATATTTTATTATGTTTTTTACATTTTTAAACTTTTTTTTTGTCCTTTTTTTTTCCACTATTTCTTAGACCCTCTAGGGTACATTAACCCTAGATGGTCTGATCGCTCCTGCCATATACTGCAATACTACTGTATCGCAGTATATGGCATTTCTGCTCACTATACATTACAATGAGCCACAGGCTCATTGTAATGGATATGCAGAAGCCATGTATCCTCGGGTCAAACGAAGACCCGAGGCTACCATGGCAACCGATCGCCGCCCCGCCCATGCGCCGCCAAATTTAAAGTGCCGCCGGCGTCTTTGCCGGCGGCAAAGCCCATCTCTGTATGAAGAAGGCTCAGCCCGTGAGCCTTCTTCATACAACCTTCACAGCTCCATGGCGAATATATCCGTCACGGAGCGTGAAGGGGTTAAGGTGCTAAAACGTGAAGGTAGCTATGAGGCGTTACAGGATTATAGAGAAAAATAAATCCTGTAAAAAGCAGATAAAGGCTGAAAAAATAGAGACTGAGAGAAATATTGCCAGGGAGAGCAAAAATAATCCCAAGTTATTTTTCAAGTATATAAATGATAAGAAACTAAAACGGAGAATGTGGGCCATCTTTGGAATAACATGGGGGTTATGGTGGAAGGAGATGAGGAAAGGGCAAATCTACTGAATGTCGCCTTCTCGACTGCCTTTACCCAGGAAAATCCCCTGGTGGAAGACACAATGAGGAATAGTGTAAATTCTCTTTGGAATGTCAACAGTTTAACCCAGGAAATGGTATGGCGCCGCCACGCAACCACTAAGATAGATAAATTATCGGGGCCAGTTGGCATACAGCCACGGGTTCTACATGAACTATGCACCATGATAGCAGACCGTTATTTTTAATATTTGATGATTTGAAGTGCTATCCTGGAGTATCTCGATGTACATAACCTTATAACCCAATGTGAACATGGGTTTATGGGAGATCGGTTCTGTCAGACTTTTTCCAGTGTTACCATTTTGGGGTTGGTATCCCCTATTGTTGAAAATGTAGGAATATTTTTTTGAGGGCAGGAGTAGAAAAGCATCAATTCAGTACTGGATTTTTTTTTTATTTTTTTTTGGTGTTCACCATATAGCCTAATAAACATGTTATCTTTAATCTATGGGTCAGTACAATTACGGGGATACCATACATGAATATTTTTTCTTACGTTTTACTAAATTTGCCAAATAAAACCTTATGGGGGGAAAAATCTATCATTTTTGCATTGCCGTCTTCCAAGTGGTATAACATTTTAACTTTTTTGGCTATGGAGCTGGTTGATGGTTTGTTTTTTGCGGGACATGTTGTACTTTGCAACAGTATCATTCTGGAGTACTTATGTTTTTTGCTTTTTATTGCATTTTTTGTGGGATTCAATAGGTAAAAATCATAATTTTTGGCGTGTTTTTAACAGTTTTTTTAACAGCGTTCATCGTGTGGGTTCAATAATTATTTACTTTTATTCTACGGGTTGTTGCGCGGTGATACGATATATGTGGGGTTTGTGTTAGGATTTAGACTTTTTTTAGTATTATATGTCTCTTATAGTGTTATATGTTAGGGTGTTACCGGCATTTTTATTGATTTATTGCTTTATTTTATTGCTTTGTTTTTTATTGAATAAGATTTTTTTTTTCACTTTTTTATTGTTTCCACCATGGGACATGAACAAGCAATCATGATAATACTCTGCAATATTGATGTATTGCAGGGTATTAGCAGTGTCAGCCTATGCATAAGCTGACACTGTACCTTTAAGATGACGTCACAGACGCCATATTTCAGGCAGTGCCTACAGGCAACGATCGGCGCCCCCCCCAAAAATGGCACGTGGGGCCAAGACCCCACCCCCCCCCCAAAGGCATGTTAAATGCATATGCGTTTTGGCTAAACCCCCTCCCACTTGCGTTCTATCCGTAGTTTGTAAGGCCGTGGTCACACGTTCCGCTCGGCCCGATCACATTTGCGTTTTCGGGGAACCATGGGAAGCCTAAATTGCCCCAAATTCGATTGTGTGCATGAGCTCATTTCCTGTTTATGCAGGGTAGGAGTAGAAAGACACACTCAATGGACAGGAACCATACATATCGCCACATAAATTCAAACACTCTTGCTCGGTCTCCTTTGTTAGGGTGCAACCACACATTTTTTTTTGCAGATGCATTTTTTGATGCCCAAACCAGGAATGGAGTAAAAGTAGGATGCCATGCGTTAAATTGGTAAAAAGCGGTCAAAAACAGATGCGTTTTTTAACAAACTGCTTAAAAACTCCCAAAACAGGTTCAAAACGCCACGTGTGCCACCGATCTAATGGTAGTGGCACACTTTAGCATTTTTAACCCGTTTGTAGTCAGTTTTTAAGAAGTATGTTTAAAAAATGCATGCGTTTTTGAAAACACATGCGTTTTTTGAAAACACATCCATTTTTTACCGTTTTTGTCCGTTTTCGATCAATTATATTTGAATTTTTATGAGTATATAACAGCTCCACCCCTGTGACTCAGGGAACATCATAAACTCTGTTTTGAGCCGAAATTTTCACCCCACATTTTCCAAAATACACTTATTAACTACCATATACAAGAACCATTGTCTGCTTCTGCGGCAGTTAGAAGCTGATCTGTGATTGGTTGCTATTTTGCCACAGGTCATTGATATGAGCTTGGAGCTTTAATGGTTACTATAGGCAATGAGTATAAGACAGCTTATGTGTGAGGTAATATGGATAGGAATATAGAGATAGGGCGAGATTTATCAGAAATGTCTGAGGTAAAACTGTTCTAGTTACCCATGGAAACCAATCAAAGATCAGCTGTAATTTTATAAACAGTTGTGTGAAAATGAAACTTGGGCTCTGATCGGTTGCTATGGGCAACTAGAACAGTTCTACCTCAGACACTTTTGATAAATCTCTCCAGAGACTTTTGGGACGCGGAGTGAACTGGACTTTTATTTTTTCTTTCTATTTTTTTTTTTTTACTATTTTTTAGACCCCCTTGGGTAAGTTAATCCTGGACTTCAGGCTGTCACTGTAAATGATCATCGCTCCCTAAAAACATCACGTGTAGCAAGGCTGTTTTTAACTGCAGGCTGTTAAATGCCGTCAGCATGTAAAGGTTTACATCCAGCAGAGACAACATGGGAGTTTGCTGCAATATGTCTGTATGGAGGGGGCTCAGCCTGTGAGCCGTCTCCATAACCCTTTGATATACAGGCTGATGTACTATTATGATGGTTTGTGGCAAGAGGTTTAAAGGCTCACCCACACATAAGTGTCTATTGAAGGTCTAGAAACAACCCATCCTTTCTTAGAACATTTTATGTTAGTATAACATGTTCATTGCTTGGTTGTTTTTTTTTTTCATGCCATATGAAAAGAAAATTAAATAGTAGTATGAAATCCTCCTCCTCATAAACCAAAACAAGATAGCTAACATCACATCTCACAATGTCTGATCTATCAATACATGAAAATGATTATTCCTTGTGGCGAACACTGAAATGGAAAACAAAAGGGCCAAACATCTGATTTGCCACCTTTTTGTCAGACATAAAAATTTGAATATATTTACTTTGAATAGATCAAAAAGTATAGTATAGTCCTCACATTGGTAGTAATAAAAAAAGGTCATCTCGTCCCACAAATAATGACATCCAACTGGCTATATCGAAATCTGAAAAAAAGGTTACAGCTTTTGAAATGTGGGGAGTGATAAAACTAAATACAGTCAGGTCATTAAGAGGTTAAACTAACGGATCTTTGTCTTGTATATGCTGCATCATTTTTCTAGATGATTAGTGGAAAGTGATCACACAGGTCTAGGATTTGTCAAAAGTTGATCAGCGAGATTCCAACGGCCAAACCTCTTTCAGTCACACATATGTAACACAAGGGAAGAATAACTTGGGAGGCTGCACTCAAGTGACATCACTGGGTGTCTCTGACTGATCGGACGAGCATCTGACTGACGAACATCTAGGTCTCTACATAACAGCGTCCAGAAGGCAGACATGAGCCAGATACAGAAACGGATTCATTCTTGCGTTAAGCACCAGCTGGTCGTATCATAAAAGTGTAAAAAAAAATTACCACTTTGTCTTTACAGATGATTGTCTGCCCACCTCAAACAGTTCAGAGTGAGACTGCAGTAAACTTCCTGGGAACCTATTTCCTTAGTAGCGTCCACAAGATTATTGTACTCCTGGTTGTTATGACATAAAGGGAAGAGGTGGGACTTCCTACAATCATGTACTGCGCACGTAACAGGAAGCAGGGAGGAGTTCTGTGTGTCTACACATTAATCGATGGTTGTGACTAAATCCCATGACTCAGAGGTACCCTTCCTCCCCAGTCATGGGATTTAGCTGGCTCTGTATGAGCTGTCTATTTCCCATGACTGGGAAGGACCTATGCGACCCCTAGTGGTGACGTGCTGGATAGTTCTAATATTTAGCCATCTCCCATGGAAGAGGCTATTTCCTATAACCTGGTCCTTCCCAGTCATGGGAATTAGTGGGCTCTGAAGCAACTGTCTATTCCTCATGACCTGGAGGGACTCTTTATTCTCTTATTGGTTTGGACTTGATCTATGAAAGTTTTTGGCTTCTTCTTCTTGGCTAAATACACACTTATTTTATATTTTGGATATTTTTTAATATTGACTAAAGTACCAAACTGTACCATTTCCCCTTGTCCAGAAGGACCCTTTCTATCTACTATATGGGGAGATTGGGTTACGTAGGAGAAGGTCCTTCTGAGTAATGGGGTTTAGCCACCTCATATAGAAATGACTATTTCCTATAACCCAGAAGGACCTTTTCTATCTACTATATGGGGAGATTGGGTTACGTAGGAGAAGGTCCTTCTGAGTAATGGGGTTTAGCCGCCTCATATAGAAATGACTATTTCCTATAACCCAGAAGGACCTTTTCTATCTACTATAGGAGGACATTGGGTTATGCAGGAGAAGGTCCTTCTGAGTAATGGGGTTTAGCCCCCTCATATAAAAATGACTATTTCCCATGATCCAGAAGGACCTTTTCTATCAACTATATGTATGGGGAGATTGGGATATGTAAAAAAAGGTCCTTCTGAGTAATGGGGTTTAGCCGCCTCATATAAAAATGACTATTTACTATAACCCAGAAGGACCTTTTCTATCTACTATATGGGGAGATTGGGTTATGTAGGATAGGTCCTTCTGAGTAATGGGGTTTAGCTGCCTCATATAGAAATGACTATTTCCCATGATCCAGAAGGACCTTTTCTATCTACTATATGGGGAGATTGGGTTATGTAGGAGAGGTCCTTCTGAGTAATGGGATTTAGCCGCCTCATATAGAAATGACTATTTCCTATAACCCAGAAGGACCTTTTCTATCTACTATATGGGGAGATTGGGTTACGTAGGAGAAGGTCCT
>WNYA01000099.1:0-66546 GCA_019512145.1 Engystomops pustulosus
ATGATTTTTGGGGTGTTTGTCTAAAGTGGCATGGGTTGGGCACAGTATATGAGGCACTAAAATGACATTTTTGAGATAAAAACACAATTTTTACTCTGCACCATTTACTTTGCATTTAATTTTGACCAGCGTGTCGGGGGTTAAAATGCTCACCACAACCACCGATAAATTCTTTGAGGGGTCTAGTTTCCGTAATGGTATCATTTATTGGGGTTTCTATTGCACTGGCACCTCACGGGCCCTGCCAACATGACATATGGGTCTGACACTCAATTAACTCTGTCTTCTGCAATCTATTCTTAACCACTTAGCGCTCCGCGCAGTAGCTGTACTGCGCAGCTTCCGACTATTAGCGCTCAGCGCAGTACAGCTACGGCGCGAGCGCATACTATTTTAGAATTGTCACCACGTCTCGCGACGTCTCGGGACGAGAATTGGGTGACAGAGGCAGGAGGAGTTCCTGTCTCCGTCACCCGACCAATCAAATCGGTCCCGCCCGCCGATCGCCGTGATTGGCCAGTCAAACCTGACTGGCCAATTACAGCGATTTTGGGCTAAAAAACGTGCTTTTAGCCCTTTCCTCTTCCTCCAGCGGCACCATTTTGGTTTGGTATCGCTGGAGAGAGGAGAGAGCGTTACTGTGTGCACCAAAATACACCTTTACACTAAAAATAGTGTTCTGATCCTTATCTGATCCCTATTGTTCCCTACAAATTCCCATCCCTATCTGTTTTTTCCTGTGTCCTGTGTGTTCCCTGTGTGATCGCCTTGTGTGATCCCACGTGTCTTCCGTTTTTCCCTGTCTGTCCCTTCTGAACCCAAACGCACTTTTCAGTGCGCTGTGTTAGCGTTGTTCTGCACTGGACGCACTTTTCAGTGCGCCGTGTGAATAGCGCTGCACAGAATCTTTAGCAGTCTTAGCGGTAGTTAGTTTGTCTTAGGGCAAGCTAGGTGCATTTGTAGCGCCTTTTTGCGCGGTGCACATAGGTTTTTTTTCGGTGCCTGGTAATATTTTTTTCCAGAGCGCCGTAGGTGTACCCGTACGTAGCTACTTTTTGTGTGTGCCATCTGTGCGGCTGGTCCGTGTGGTTTGGTGTGCATTATCTTTTTTTTTGTGTGCTATCTGTGCGGCTTGTCCGTGTAGTTTAGTGCGCATTATTTTTTTTGTGTGCTATCTGTGCGGCTTGTCCGTGTAGTTTAGTGCGCATTATTTTTTGTGTGCCATCTGTGCGGCTTGTTCGTGTGGTTTGGTGTGCATTCTCTTTTTTTTTTTGTGTGCTATCTGTGCGGCTTGTCCGTGTAGTTTAGTGCGCATTATTTTTTGTGTGCTATCTGTGCGGCTTGTCCGTGTAGTTTAGTGCGCATTATTTTTTTTGTGTGCTATCTGTGCGGCTTGTCCGTGTAGTTTAGTGCACATTATTTTTTGTGTGCCATTTGTGCGGCTGGTCCGTGTGGTTTGGTGCGCATTCTCTTTTTTTTTTGTGTGCTCTCTGTGCGGCTTGTCCGTGTAGTTTAGTGCGCATTATTTTTTTTGTGTGCTATCTGTGCGGCTTGTCCGTGTAGTTTAGTGCACATTATTTTTTGTGTGTGCCATCTGTGCGGCTTGTCCGTGTAGTTTGGTGTGCATTATATTTTTTTTTTTGTGTGCCTGCTAGACGGTTTATCCGTGTAGTTTGGTGCACATTATCTAATTTTTCTAGTTCTCTATTTTTTTTGTGTGCAATGTCTCAGAAGACATACACCGTGTTGGAGGCATATAACATGCTTGCCTCCGACACCGAGTCAGCTAGTGGGGATGATGGTCCCTTTTACCTATCCTCATCCTCCTGCTCATCTTCCAGTGACCTGGAAGGACCCCCAAGAAGGCGCCGTAGGGTTCCAGGGACTTCTGCAGGAGAAGTGCCTGGGACTTCTGCAGGAGAAGTGCCCGGTCTGGGGCTTCACTGACCCCAACAGTGGTAAAGCCCCCAGATAATTATACCCTCAGGTCCATGACTTTTTGGGCCATCCTGGCACTTACCTGTGACACGACAGGCTCAGAGCTGTAGACTGTTTTTAAGGTTTTTTTGATGAGGAGCTGCTAAATATTATTATATTTCAGACAAACTCTACGCTGCACAACATATTGCCAAACCCCACGTCCTTTTATGCACAACCCTCCAGGTGGACCCCTGTCACTGCCAGTAGCAGCTGTACAAGTATTGGGCATAATACTCCTTATTGGAGGTGTAAGAAAGCCTTCAATCGGGGAACTACGGAGCACAGATATACTGTACCCACCCCCATGTTCCGCATGGCAAATGATCATCATGCGCTTTAGACCATCAATAAGTTTTTGCACTACACTGACAACACACAGTGCCCACCCAGAGTGACCCCAGTTATGATCGGTTATTTAAGGTCAGGCCCATATTAGATCCATTTTAGTGCCAGTTTGACCAGGGCATATCTCCCCAAACATGTGCGAAATAGACGAGTCCCTGGTACAATCAAATGGAGACTTCAATTCCGCACAGTACACTGCCAATAAGAGGGACAAGATTGGTGTGAAATGTATAAGCGCTGTGCAAAGTTCTCGAGGTCAATACACAAGTTAAGGGTATATGAAGGGAAAGGACTTCCTCTATAGTGCCCCCAGAATGCCCCCCTTCCTGGGTGTTTACAGGGAAGATGGGACGTGCTGGGATTTAGTGCACCCACTGCTGGACAGGGCTACACCTCTACCTGGCAATTTAGACACCGCACCACCCTGTTCAAGTGCCTCACTTCAGAAAACTACTGCGGCATTCGCACGTACGCAGAAATCAGAGAGGTCTCCCTAAGTCGCTGCTTGGGCAAAAACTTAAAAGGCAGAAAGCAGGGCACGATGCAGCGGACTGCTGGTATTGTGTGTTAACGTACAGACAAGAGAGAGGTCCTTGTATTAACGCACATACAGAGCCACCACCACCCTGTCCCAGTACGAGGTGCCAGTTCAGAAACCCCCAAGCCCGAATGTATTTTTAGATTAACAAATACATGGGAGGGGTGGACTGTCTACCAGCTTCAGCGTACAATGCCATGCGGGAAGTCGAGGTTGTGGTACAAGAAGCTTGGCCGTGCACATCATGACAGATGGCATTGTAATGCTTATGTGCCTGCATCGATTGCCGGCCAGAGGGGAACTTTTTTCCTTTAATTTCAAGAGATGGTAATAAAGTACTTTCTTTTTGGAAACCATGAAGGGGGGAGTGCTAGCACATCTGAAGTGAGGCCAACTCACGTATGTACCAGGGCACACTTTCCAGGAGTGTTCCCCAAACAAGCCAGCAAGGAAGTCACAAAAGAGGTGGGCAGGGGTTGCCTCCAAAAATGGATCGGAAGGACCCATTCATCACTGTGAGGACATGCCCAAGAAAAACGCAGGGTTATTGTATGAAAAGATTGCTTCCGAATTTATTCATACATCCCTGATGTTTTAGAGTACCCTGTTGTGTACCCTGAAGCACAGCTTATACATCATGCGCACTCCCTTCTAAGCCCGGTCCATGTGCCCAGGCTCTAGATACTGTCCCGTATGCTTTACCCGGGAAAACCATGCATCATGATTTTTTAGGGTGTTGTCTCCCATGGCAGCAGCTGTGGCACAAAATGACGTAATGATTTTTTACTATGCACATCATTTTGCACTTTTTAGGGGTCACCTTGTGGGGTTTAAAATGCTAACTCTACCCTAGATTAATTTCTGGAGGGGTGTAGTTTCCAAAATAGGGTCAGTCTTAGGGGTTTCTACTGTACTGGCCCCTATTGGCATCTACAAATCTTCATGATGCAAAAAGAAAAAAAAAGTACAATGTCTGTGCTCACAAGTATTCCCTTTTGCCCGGCCGTTGTCACCATTCCTACAGATTATGCCTCCTATGGGTAGTTGCCCTAACCGGGTAACCCGAGAATGATTTTTGGGTTTTTCCCATGGATGTTGGGTCTTTTGTCCTCGGCTATATGCATACGTCTGCTCACTTTGAGTTGAGCAGCACTAGTAATACTATAAAGGCTAAACATTCTGAGTGCCCAAATGGTCATTGTTCTAGATGGTCCCGGGACCCTACTCTAGGAATTGACACTAAACTTGTCCTCTCCGACTCTGCCAGTTGTATGCAATGTGTGTTTCTGTTGGGAATGAATGTGGTGTTCTAAGCCGGTTGGCACTATGACATAATGACATTGAAACGTTTAGCCATTTCACCATTTAATTTGCCAGCACTGTAGGGGTTAAAATCTTCAACAACCTACATAACATTCTTTGAGGGGTTAGCTTTCGTCAATGGTTATCTACTTGGGCTGGTTCTATTGCCTGGCACCTCACCGGGGGATGACCAACAGCATCCATTCCAAATCAAAGTGAAACACGGAAGCTTGAAAACCTAAATTTCCTCTTCGCTTTTCATCCCCTTCCTGTAGCCCATCTGTAAATATTGGCAATGGTGTGTATTGCTGTAATCGGGACACACCGCAGAATGATTTGGGGTGTTTGTCTAAAGTGGCAGGGGTTGGGCACAAGTATACTGAGCACTAAAAATGACATTTTTGAGATAAAAACAGCAATTTTACTCTGCACCATTTAGCTTTGCATTCTAATTTTTGACTCAGCGTGTCGGGGTTTAAAAATGCTCACCAAAACCACCGTAAATTCTTTGAGGGTCAGTTTCCTTATGGGTATCATTTATTGGGGGGTTGGTTCTTATGCACTGGCAACCTACGGGCCACTGCCAACAGACATGGCACTCCAAATCAAACAGTGAAAAGGAGCTGGAAAAATCAAAATTTCACTCCTCCGTTTCATTCCCTTCTGTGCTGCCAGTCTGAAATTATTGGCAATGTTGTGGTTAATTGCTGTACTCGGACAACCCGCAGATGATTTGGGGGTGTTTGTCTAAAAGTGGCATGGTTGCTGGGCACAGTAATGGAGGCACTAAAATGACATTTTTGAGATAAAACCAATTTTTACTCTGCACATTTACTTTGCATTCAATTTGGACCAGGTGTCGGGGGTTAAAACTGCTCACCACACCACCGCATAAATTTTTGAGGGGTCTCGTTTCCGTAATGGTATAATTTATGGTGGGGGTTTCTATTGCACTGGCACCTCACGGGCCCTGCCACATGACACTTGGCACTCCAAATCCAAACATGTAAAACGGAGCTTGGAAAAATCAAAATTTCACTCCTTCCGTTTTCATCCCTTCTGTTGTGCCCAGTCTGTTATATTATTGGCACATGTGTGATTGCTGTACTCAGGACAACCGCAGAATGATGTTTTGGGTGTTTGTCTAAAGTGGCATGGGTTGGGCACAGTAATGAGGCACTAAATTGACATTTTTGAGATAAAAACCATTTTACTCTGCACCCAATTTACTTTGCATTTTAATTTTGACCAGCGTGTCGGGGTTAAAAGTGCTCACAAACCCACGATAACATTCTTTGAGGGGGTCTAGTTTCCGTATGGTATCATTTATTTGGGGGTTATTATTGCACTGGCCTCATCGGGGCCTGCCAACATGACCTGGTCTCCAAATCCAAACATGTGAAAACGGAGGCTGGAAAATATCAAGAATTTACTCCTTCGTTCTTCATCCCTTCTGTGTCCCAGTCTGTAAATTATTGCACATGTGTGGTTTGCTGGACTCGGACACACGCAGAATTGATTTTTTGGGGTGTTTTGTCTACAGTGGCAGTGGTTGTTGGGCACAGTATATGAGGCACTTAAAATGCTTTTTGAGATAAAAACGCAATTTTACTCTGTCACCATTTTCTTTGCAGTTATTTGACCAGCGTTGTCGGGTTAAAAGCTCACCACAACACCGATAAATTCTCTGAGGGTTCTAGTTTCCGAGTATGGTATCATTATTGGTTGGTTTTCTATTGCACTGGCACCTCAGCGGGCCACGCCAACATTGACATGGCACTCCAATCCAAACATGTGAAACGTGAGCTGGAAAATCCAAACTAATTCTTCCGTTCTCATCCCTTACTGTGCGCCCAGTCTGTAAAGTTATTGGCACATTGTGGTATGCTGTATCGGGAAACACCCGTCAGAATGATTTTTGGGGTGTTGTGTCTAAGTGGCATGGGTTGGCACAGTTAATATAGGCACTAAAATGACATTTTTGAGATAAAAACAGCAATTTGTAACTCTGCACCATTATGCTTGCATTAATTTTGACAGCTGTCGGGGGGTTTTTAAAAATGCTCACCACAAACCGCCGATAAATTGTTTGAGGGTCTATTTCCGTAAATGTGATCATTTGGTTTTTATTTATGCTAGGGGATTCATATCAC
Source organism: Engystomops pustulosus (assembly GCA_019512145.1). Taxonomy (NCBI): domain Eukaryota; kingdom Metazoa; phylum Chordata; class Amphibia; order Anura; family Leptodactylidae; genus Engystomops; species Engystomops pustulosus. The sequence goes on from WNYA01000099.1 coordinate 6,319, forward strand.
TGTGCCCAAATATCACCTGGCCTTGCAAACGTATCGTCTGACTGGCACCAATCGTGCGGAAGCAGTTGAAAACGAGTCTGGAATCACATGATCTGGTCATTTGCCGGTTCTCGAACAGCAAGAATAGGGGTACTGATGCGCCAGTCTTTAAGTTCCTAGCACTCAGTGTGTACTGCGTCCCAGCCTTAACTCCGGACACCGCAGTATTTATCCTAGGTGTGTCATATCCGTCCTTGAAAGCTGCTATGGTTCCGCAACAGTATTGGCTTACAAATCTATTTTTGTATGTCACCAATTAGACTCTGGCACACCTTTACGCTGTTCATCATATTTTTGCCTAGCGTCCGGTTTACACAACTCACTCGCACCAATAATGTCGGTTATCCATGGTGTCTTAACCGAATTATCGTCCGACAATATGTTGGGTTTCTATTGACTTTTACTCAGGCTCTCACACGTGGGGAGCACAAGGAAATTGCAGCCACGGAATTGCCTTCCATCCATAGCGTACTCGTCTGGCTCCTGTGGAAACGCGGGCCATTGGTTTGCTATCAAAGTCTAGGCAAAATAGTATATATTTACTCAAATTCCTTCTGAAGATCGTTTAGGTAAATTGGAAGATTTGAAATCAAAAATGGAAATTTTCGAATTTCCACTCATTTTCATAGCTTCCGGAAAAATAATTTAAAGGGTTAACAGACTTCTTAATGCTGATTGGAATAGGTTGAGATGTTAGGTTCATAAATGGTGTTACTTGTGGGGGTATATAGTAATAAGCCTATACGGCACTTCCAAACTGCAATGATCACCACCAAAAGTTTGGCATTTTTCAAATTTCAGAAAATTCTGAGAAGTTGCACTAAAACTTCAAACCTTCTCACATCCATAAAAATAATGAAACGTAAAACAAATTATGGATATAAAAAGGACCATGCAAGGTTCTTCAAAAAAAATTTGTGGTATCCACTTTGTCTAAAATTATAAATTTGAACTTGAAAATAGTCATTTTTTCAAATTTTTCCTAAATTTTTGAATTTTACCCCCCAAAAAGGAATCGGATCACCTAATGACACACTAACATAAACAATATGTCTCACAGGGAAAAAAAACACATCTCAAATTCACAGAGATATCTTAAAGCGTGAAAGTTCTTCCACAGAGATGACACTGGTCAATTTCACAAAAAAGTTGCGAGCCTTAACCTGCAAAGGCTGGTCCTGTAAGGGGTTTAAAGTATGTTTTATCATATAGAACATTGTATCCCCTGTCAGGGGTCTTGAGAGATTAATAATTGGGATTGGCTTTACACAAAGTTCAGGCGGGTAACCCCAAACTGTCCTATCACATTGGGGGAATTCAGCATATGGGACTTTCCCTGAGTTGCTATGTTCACGGGATGGCCCGAGGACATGACATCATCACATCCGCCACACTGGGACAGATCCATCTCAGGGCAGAAGCCTTGATAACTTCCTCAGTATTTTGTGAGCTACAGGTGTGGAATAATGACACATTATGCTTCAGCCCACACTGTGCCAACTTCAAGCAAACATGGAAATATCTGCTGCAAAAGTAGAGTATTATTATGTTCAAACAATATATTGATGTATTGACTCTGGCTTGTTATTATTTGTGGGAGGATGTTACAATATTGCTACTTTGGGACACTGTCACTGATGTGGTTACTGTTGGAGCAACTCTTACTATATTTACTAATGTGAGAGCCTGTTACTTACGTGGCACTGTGTGGACATGTGAGTGTTTCAGACTACTGTGGTTATCGCGTGGCACATTGGCTTCGTGTGGGGCACTAGTTACTTTATTGACTATAGAGACCATTTAACTATATGGAACTGCAGAGGGCATATTTTAATCTTTAAAGGCATAGGATAAAACAGTTTAAGGGGTTGGACATTCCTGTTTATAAGTTGCCCATGATCCTTTACGCCGTGTAATAATCCCGAAAAGTTCATCAAGTGCATCATGTACTCATACTACTACATTGTACGGTGTGCTTCTTTCTTTTACATCTTCTGGAACAGGTGGAGCTGCAGCAGCAGGGTTAAGACTCATCATGCTTCCTTTCTCTCCACTCTTCCAGTCTCGTCAGTGTGTGATAACTGTAATATGAGAGACACAAGAGGGTGATCCATTATGGCCAACCTAGACAGAACAGGAAGGCCGCTGTGAGTATACTACAGAGAGCTCGGCCAAAGAGGAAAGGAGGTAAGTCACATGTCAGGCAGACAAATGTGTATAAAGGTATTGTTGAAAAGTGGCCAACCACTTGTAAGTTAAGTAGAAAGACATATGATTAAGCTATAATGATTAAGCCCAACTTCGTGGGTGCATAACGTGTCAAGTGACACTTTTTAAAAAAATATTGGCGGTTTTTTCCGAATCCGTTGGGTTTCATACGGCCGTGCCCCGAGTTCCATTGCATGATAACGGCCACCGATGCGCCACAATCACATCGCAGTGCCACAATCCGGGAAGTTCGGGAACATCGCGCAAATGTAAAATTCGCTAACCCCGACGGAAAAATGTGATTCGGCCCTTAGTAAATGACTCCTAAGTGTGTAATTGTGGAATGTAGCAAGGTAATAAGAGGAATCTGGTATTGTACTCTCCTGGTCATCCTTCTTTCGTAAAATCACAATGGGTTGTCACCTGTTAGGTTGGTTATATTTTATGTTGTTGGAATGGTATACACCAGTAATTTGGAGATAAATAAAGGTTTTATTGTATTGTATACGTGTTCTATACTATCCAATAAAGCGTACAATAAACCAATAAATAAGATTAGGAAGTATATGACGAGCTGCATCTAACAGATAATGGGCTCAATTAACTAAGGGTCCAGGAATCGGATTTGGCGCATCAGTCCTGCTTCATGTCACAAATCGGGGGGCAGGCCGTCGGACGATCTGACGTATTTAATTAATTAATTTTGATGAGAAGTTTTTGGACTAAACGCGGGATTTAACTTTAACAGTGCTCCGAACTCCAGGCAACTCATCTGCTACCAGGCCCACCAGCATGCAATAAGACAGGGGCCAGAGTTACTATCTTCATTCCTGGTTCCTCTACAGACACTGGCTTGCGGCAGTGCCAAACATTGGACCATTACAATTGAATTTTAAGGACAACTTCCCTGGAGTAGATGTAGCTCTAAAACCATTTGTAGCCAGCCGTTACCACTGTTTATTGTGAGAGGATTCATAAATTGAGTTTACTTTCCACCAAACATTTCCATGAACCATGTAAGAGGCGATGTCCAATAAACCAGAGGTCCAGCCCTGATTTATACATACTGGATGCAACAGAAAGACCTTCAGATATAACTTGCTCGTACATATTGTTGTTTCATCCTTTTTATAAGTGTACAGAGCGGTCATATGCTGCCTCTCTGTGGTATTACAAAAATACACCCGTGCTGTATTTTATATAACAGCAGACAGAAATAGGGCAGGAGCAGGTAGCATTGGGAAATTATTATAAATAAATAAAATAACTATAAAAATATATTGTTTCTTCCATGGTGTTTGTTAGGCCTATGGGGTCTGTGTGTTAGGATGACTGTACTGAGCATATGGGTTGCCCCAGTCTCATTTTGTTGTTTTTTGGCTTATTTAATTAATTCTGTGTGTTGGTTGTTCAGTTGTGTATCTTTATGTCTAATAAAGATAGCATTAAATTTGCTAATGACACTGTCTGCTTGTGAATTTTAAATATTATGCTCAGCCACACAATTTAGACGCATTTACACAACCATATATGGCAACTGGGCCGCGATGGAGCTACACTTAAACACCCCGTGCGCACTGCACCTCCGCCTCAACGGGGTAGAAAAGATAGGACATGTCCTATCTTTCCCTGGTGCATGGCCATACCCTTACATTTCTATGGAGAAGGGAGGGGTTCACCCCTGCCTCCGCTCCATCACTAAGGATGATAATGCCAGTGCTAGGGCCGGCGCGGGATATCGTTCATGTGAATTACACGCATATGATTTATAATATATGTCAATAATTTCTATGAGACTTTTTAATCGATAATCATATGAATAGCAACACACATCATGTCAGGGGTTGACAGAAAACTGCCTGATGTCATTAAGTACCATCGGACAGCCCGACGGATTGGACAACCGCGGAATTATAAAAAGGAAAATGTGTCGCAAGATCAAGCACTCAACTGCTTCAGGAAGAGCAGATGAACGCGGGCGGACCTCGGTTGCACGAACGACCACTGAGGAACATGGAGCACATCTTAGTGAATCGCACCGAAACCCAATCCTGTCGGACAATGCACCGCTGGATGTGACGGTACGGGTAAGTAAATTCTGCCCATTGATTCCTTAAGAAGCAAAGAAATTGGAATGGTAAAGTTCAGACCTACCTATAGAGCTTGCATCACAGGAGGAGGAGCAGTAGGACCAGTGGTGGGAGCTCCCCACGCGTATCGTGGTTCAAGACGACTTCCTACAGGGGTCGTTTTTGTACATTATTTGAGAATCTCTTTGACATGATACCGTGGGAAGCCCCCCCATGGTCCTAACTCATCCCTCCGCGTATGCGGCTCTAATAGGAGGTCCGCACTTTACCATGTCGAAACATTCAGTGAGAATGGGGTTTGCATTAATTGGTGACATCTAACATTCTTGACGTCTTATAATTGGCACTTTACTTTTGACGTGTGATTTAGGTAGTGTACATCTACTGGTACGTTTTACAGCACAGAACTTTGGACAAGTTGTTTTATTACAATTACCTATTGATATGTATTTGGTGATTACAATTGGGCCCAGTTGCAATAAGAAGTGTTGATCAGTGAGTACTCTTATAGGGCCTGTGACCAAGGCTATTTTCATGATTTTTGACGCGTATTTTTACTCCTCTCATTGCCTTATTTTCCACTGGAGGAGGGTCCAAGTGGCAGTATCAAAGTGACTGAGCAGTTGGTGGTGTGCGGTTGACCCACACCTGGGTGCCGCTCTTGATTCTTGTAACTTATTTTTTTAAATGTTTTTAATGTTTATGTCCTTGTTTTTGGCGGTTTTCAATAAAATTTATGAATTTGTTGTTTATATAAATATTTTTGTGGACGCTTATAAGGGTCACACACTTGCCATTTCGTAGATTTTCCAACTATTTCTGGCTGCGACTAGATACAGGATTTAAATTCAAATTGTGTCGCAGAGACATGCCTCACATCACGGGAAGAAGAAGGTTAACTCCAGCGGGACCTCAGCAGAAGCGGACACATTCAGATATCGACGCGCGATCTTAGTAAATCGCGTGAACTTATCCTCGTAGGACACGCACCTCGTGGATCGTGACCGGACCGGGTAAGTTAAGTGTGCCCATTGTGTAGTTTTGCACAGCTCTTTTGGATTAATATGGCTTGCTACACAGTTTTTCTATCACAATGATGTCACAGTGCAGGATAATACACAGAGTGAAGTCCACAGGAAGCGGACTTGCACAATGAGTCAGTACAGCGATAATACACACAGTGATGCCTCAGGACGCGAGATAATACACCAGTTATGTACAAGATGTACACAGTAGATATCACAGTAATTATATGACAACACTTATTTGACAGTACTGAGATAAAACACACCATTGGGGGTGATTTTATCAGAAAGGGTGTCTGAGTAAACTTGTTTTAGTCGCCCATGGAACCAATCAGACTCAGCTATACATTTTGTAAAGCTGTTGGAATTGGAAGTGGAACTATAAAGAACTAGAACAGTTTCTGAAACTCAGACTCACTAGTAAACCTCCCCAATTAGTACAAAGTAGGTGGGCATAATACACACAGTGATTCACAGTCCAGGATATATACACAGTGATGTTATAGTACAGGAATAGTCAGGTATAGTCACATGTTGTCAGACCTGAGTTCTCCGCTATGCAGAGTTTCCATTGTATTATATACCACTTATAAAGGAAAGTTTGAAGTTTTTAAATGAAAGACATTCTCCAGTACATTTTTCAGACTGACTAGAACGTCCTTAGAATCACCAACAAGGAATAGAAATACACTGCTGTTACAGAACGGTTGTTTTTAACGTGAAAAGAGACATAGCTGAATAATAGTTTTTTATGGTGGACGAACTAACTGACAGCAGCTGTCATTGTATCAGAAGTCATTAGGGGAGAATTTTTAGATTTCTTTTTTTTTGTATGACTAGTAACGTCTGATAACTTTTATCCTCTTCTTTTGCAGCATATTACAATTTAGATCTTTAAACAGAAGGCAAAATTTCAGTGCTGCAGATCCAAAAGGCAACTAGTACTAAATACATTTATAATCATATGTAGTTTACTAATATTCGTTGCACCCTGGCTCCCTACAACAGGTCTTGCTTCAAGGTCCCGGGGGATCCTCATTTCAAATAGCAATTTGTTGGGTAATTAGCATCAGCTTGCTAACCCCCTCGTCAATATGCAATTCTTCCCCCTCCCACCTCCACCTCTGCTGCACACACACACTTCTAATGTCAGTCTCTCACAGAAAAACCTGTGTCGCATGCATGCTGCGCTTGAACACCTCTGTCATGTGGCATAGAGCGCTCGGCGGGCTTGAGAGGGCCTTGCAAATGGCCCATGTGCATGGGTCATATGCATTGCAACTAGAAAGAGCTGAGTGTACGCTAACTCGCTACATAGTTTTGCATACTCCGGCGCCTGTCACCTCCATCAGTAGACTGAGCGACAATCATGGTTCCCGCTTAGTCTGTGAGGCAAGCTAAGGTATGTGACAGGTAATCGCCCGCAGTACACCCTCTACCTAATTATCTGAGTTAAATAATGTTTTGAAAGAAAGGAGTGGCAAAAAGGTCGGCATATGAAATTGAGGTAGAGGGACAAGTGGGACAGCTGGCATTGAATTGGGGGGGGGGGAGAGGGGGCACGGTCGGGCATATGAATGTGGGGGGGGGGGGGAGGGAAGCCACGGGTGTGCATATGATGTGGTGGGATATACGTCACAAAGCTTCCTCACATACTGAGCGGGAACACACGGATTGCGCTTAGTCTATGAGGGAGGTGCATGTGGTACGCAAACTACTGCCTTTCTTAGTTGCAATGCATATGAATGGTGCACCATCGCAAGTCGCTTGCAGCGGGCATCAAACCCCAAAGCGGCTCATGTGATAAAAGAGTTGTATGGCTCACAGCACGGCACAGGTTTCTGAGGTGGTGATGCCAGCGGGTTGGGCACTGGGTGAATGTGGGAGGGGGAAGAATTGCATATGACAGGCGGGGGCTGTCTGAGCGAGCCTGAATGCTAATTACCAATAAATGGTTTTCAATAGTTTCTACGCGTTGAAAAAGACACTTGTCCATCAAGTTCAACCAAGGAAGGGGAAGGGATGGGTGGATGAGGAAGGATTTAGGGGAAAACAATTCTATAAACATAACCATCATGTTATTTAGGTGTTAAAAAGGCCATCTAGTACCTTCTGAAGCTCTTGCGTGTCCCTGCTGTGACCAGCGCCTGAGCAGGCTATTCCCAGTGACTGTTCCATAGTAAAAAAAGCCCTGCGCCTCGGTGATTAAACCTTGATTTTGCTATTTTGCAAATGAGGCATCCACGGGACGTGATCAGGCCTGTTGGCAGGGAGCAGGTAAACTTAGATTGCATAGGCACAAACGGAAGACAACTAAGGTATGATTTATAAAATGTATGGAATGTACCAGCAGTGCCTTTAGCCTGCTCACCACTGGAAATTTAGCCTTCAGGTGACAGGTTTCCCTTTTAAAACACAGATAATTGGGAATCATAAAAATCTGTCTAATAAACTGCCAGATAACAGACCTTATAGTGATATCACCACACTGTGGGTTGTGCCACCTACAGGAAAACTTTTAACAGGGTGAGTGTAACACCCTAATAGGTCACCCATGTTATAACTTACCCTGATAACATTTTCCTGTTCACTGAAGGAACGTCAGGTCACAGAATTCTGGCACAGGATCAGGATTCCCTGTGACATCATGTGTCCTGCTGCTGTATCACGCCCCCTCTTTCATAACCCCTTGCATATGATTGTTGAACTGAGGACATCCACATGGCTCTCTGACCACTGGATATGGGAGTGGTTATGACCAGAGGTGTGTAGACAGTTAATACGCAATGCCTCTCTATCTGTCGGAAGTCTAGTAATACACATGGCCATCACGGAAGTCCGGAGTCCTGCTTGCCAAAAACCGGAAATTTAGGCATGTACGTATGATATGGGTGGACCCTGTAAAAACCCTTTAAATACAGCTTAACAATGTGATGGCAAGTATCTCTGGGTGACCCAAAATACCAAATTGCAATACCAAAATCTGCAATGAAATGTAACAATGCAGATTTTGGGATCCCTTATTAGGAATTTCACCTATGCTTGATTGCTGAAAAACATGCTGCAGTTCAATGAGTGAGTGGATCTTATCGGACATGCTTTGTATTTGTCAAAACAGGATTGCAGGTTAAACCATTGCAAAAGAAAAATATAAAATCCTTGTAGAAAGAAACTGAATGAATGTTTTGATCCTCTGCCTCGTGACTTGTCAAGGGTCGACCCCCCCCCCCCCCCCCCAACCCCCTTGAAATCTATGTCTTTTTATATAAGTGAAATGATAACTTTAAGTGGCCATGTGTGTATGTATTCATACACGCATACTATGAGATAGTGATGCCTTGAGTATCCTTGAAGCAATGCCAATTAGCAATAGGCAGTTATATATTTCACCAGTTTTGACAATTCAAGTGTTTGCCTTTTCCTTATTCATTTCTTTACAATCTGCAGGACCCGAGATATGGGGAGAAGCTCTGGGGTGTACGCCCTGAGGCCCCCCCCCCCACCCACACACACACACACACACTTTTCTCTCAAAAGGGGCCTTCCATCAAATGTGGGCCAATCAGATCCAGTTCCTTGCATTTCTGAACTGGCGTACTTTAGGGAAAACGGGCGGCAGTGAGAGTGAGGCAGACCAACGCCCTCACATACATGTGTCTGCGGACAGAGCAGGACAGTATAACTCCTACACTAAAATACAATGACTGGGAAGTGTAACGTGATGCAGCATCACTGGCACAGGCAGCGCAGTGACATGCACTTACTGTGTGTGTCTTCGGCAGACCTCTGACTGATGGAAAAGGAGGTTGCCGTCACTGGGGGAGGGACGGAGAACATGAGTAAGTTTTATTATTTTGTATTTCTGGGGGTTGCTTATATTTCATTACTAAGGGCTGTATATATTTATACTGAAGGACTGTTTATGATTTTTTCTAGCACATTTACTTTATTGAAAAAAATATGTTTAGAGGACCATCCCAGTTGTGCTCAGGGACCTCCACAACCCTTAATCCAGCCCTGACAATCTGCTCCCATCTTGGCTGGTAGCTTAGTAAAGTGTATACCCTACATAATGGGACATTAAGGAAACATAATCTCTCCACTTGGTTATCTAAGGCTTAATATTTATGGAAGCCGATCTATTGTCACATCTATATAAGTGATGTATACATTTACTGCCAATTCATGTTACCATATATACCATGCTCATAAATACAGAGTGTTTATATATCTACATTTGTCAATTTAGACTCTACCCAATTCAATTGAGAGTGCTAGGTTGATCCAAATTTCCACTGTTGGTGCTATTTTAAAGCAACTTTGCGACCTTTGGACTGCTGACCAGTGCAAACAACTGATTAGACCTGTATTCAAGTCACCACATTTGACCCCCCACCATCCCCTTCAGTTCACATAATTAATAGTAGTAGTTGTCAGCTGCTTTCAACAAATACTCCAGCATAATATTTCAGGGCTTATAAACTATCACAATCATTGGGGGTTGAGCCACATGGGGGTAGAGGTCAGTGTTAAGAGAGGAATTAGTTTTATGGGTTCATAGATTTAAGGAAAGTATACTGTTTGTAGGGTCATTGAAAAAGGTTTGGGTTAGAAAATGGGAAAGCAGCTTAGGGGAAAGAAGCCCAAAGTAAGGAAAGCCCTTTCCTCTTACTATATAAATACACATTGGGGCAGATTTACTTACCGCGCCATTCTGCGATCCAGCGGATATTTGGTCTTCTCTGCGGTGGATTCGGTCCGGCCGCATTTCTAAGGGAGTTCCTCCTACGTCCACCGGTGCTCTGCGCTGAAGAGCATGCGAACGCCTGGAGTACACTGAGGCCGGGGCTGGTGAAGGTAGTGCGGACGAGCGACAAATTTTTTTTTAAAAATGCGCCGGTTTTTCCAATCCGTTCGGGTTTTCGTTCAGCCCACGCCCCGATTTCTGTTGCGTGCATGCCAGCACCGATGCGGCAAAATCGATCGGTGCGCCAAAATCCAGCGGGCAATTGGACGTGAAATCAGAGCAAATCGGAAATAGTCGGGTAAACGACGAATCGGGCCCTTAGTAATAGGACCCATGTGTCTATTGTACATACTATATTTCTGCAGTTGCTGAAAGTACAGCATTCTTAATATACTACAGGTCTTTATAGTCTTTTCTACAAAAAGTCTTTAATAGAGATATTGTTCAACCGACCAACAAGTAAACCTGTAATAATTCGTAAAATACAGGATCAGAACCTCAAAGGCATCTTTTGTTAATCAGTCACTGATGTAAAAATACAACAGTGGTGCTCAAGGTATATGCGAATTGCTGAAGGCTACATCTGCGCAGCTACAACCCGATATCATTGGCTGATTATAAACCTAACCATCACAGGTGTTTTATGGAGTACCCTCACGCTAACATCAGTATGACCAGAAGCAATCTAACACTATTATTTCCTCATGAGTGTAACCACATACAGTATGTGACTGCTGACAGTAACATCAAGTTGTTATTTTCTAAGCGAAAGATATCAATAAACCATTAAGCAGGATAATGACACTGACATGTAGATATCCAGTGCCAAAGGTTTTCCCAAGAAATGAAAAGGATGTTTAATCGCCAAATCAGCATATATGAACCAGGAGCCTCATAGATCAGGCCATAGATCTTCTTTAAATTTGTTATCCTGGTCTCTTCCTTCTACAATTAACTTTTATATAAAATATATAAGCGAAGACGACAAAAAGAGTGCTGTGGAGTTTACCAGAGCCCCTCTGTCTCTGGGCTTCACAGGGCAGTTAACACTGTCTCACTCTTCCCCTGCCTCCCTCTGACATTTCTGCCCTCTGTGATGTAATCTCATTGCCTCCAGAGAGTTTTAACAGTGGGGGGGGAAGTGCTACAGCACATCTATATAAGCAGGCAGCACAGAGGGCTTTGGTAACGACCCTATAGCCTATCTGGCCTCATACACAGATTTTAAAAGTTGATGTTAAAGGAAAGGAGTGTGCCTCTATGTGTGTAACAGTTTATAAGTGTATGTAGAGTGATGACTGTATGTTTATGTATATGGGAAGTGATATACAGGCGGTCCCTCTTAAGAACACTCGACTTACATAGACCCTATTACAAACGGACTCTGGATAATGCTAATTTATTTACTTTAGTCCTAGAGCTACAATAAACACTTTTAACAGTTATCACTGTGTCTGTAAGAATTTAGTGGTTAATATTGACTCTTATGACAACCCAAATTTTTAAAATCGAATTGTCACAGAGGCCAAAAAGTTCTGGTTGGCATTCATGATAAAATATACGTTCCGACTTACATACAAATTCAATTAGAACAAACTCTAAGACCCTATCTTGTATGAACCGGGACTGCCTGTATGTATATTTTTAGTCCGGCAGGGGTCCCCTCAGAAGTCTCTATGGGGCACTGCCTTCTCAACATTACGCCACTGAGCTTACCCAACCCATAGTTGCCCATGTCCCTTTCTCTCCTCATGCCTAGTATCTTACGAACACACAGAAATTCCTTCTCAGACGCCAGGTGTTAGGGAATGGTTACCTATGGATAAACAGCTTGTCATTATATTATGGTGGTCTAACTGCTGAGACCCACCTAACATGAGAATGCTGTCTACTGCCATAAGTCACTCTAAATGTAGTTATTCTACCAACTATGCCACTATAGTGTCCTTAATGGAAAAAAATCATAATTTTATTTGGTAATTATATCCATGTGTTCACTGCATTTTAGCATGGAGCTGTAAAACACCAATGGCCCTTAAAGATCCTATGGACTATAAAGGGGTCCATAGTCTAACATTGTACTGTCAATTGTTTTCAGTTGGTAAATGCTCTGAATGAAGGCACCACCCCCCATTAGTCATATAAACATTACCTAATATATATAGAAGTTCCAGAGATTGCTTTATGTTTCTATAAACACCAGTTGGGTAGCTGGTTTTCTTGTCATCTAATAAGCTAACCTCAAGCTAACTATAGATAGCTAGTCCTTAATACTCAGTTTAACCAAAGTCCTCACATTCAAGTTCTTTCGGTTTTAAACGCTAATAGCTTATATCATCATTAGCATCCTCAAAACTTGAGTCAATTATAATTCATCTGACAGCTTATGACAGAATTTTTAAGGTTTAGTACTTATTTTTCTATTCTACAAGTGTTTCTGTTATTTAAAAAAAAAATTCCTGAGAGGAAAGAGCTGTTACTGGTGTTGCACCAAAATACACTTACTTTACACTATAAATAGTGTTCGATCCTACTTATCCCATTGTTCCACTACAATCCATCCATCTGTTTTTCCTGTGTCCTGTGTGTTCCCTGTGTGATCGCCTTGTGTGATCCCACGTGGTCTTTTCGTTTTCCTGTCTGTCCTCTGAACCCAACGCACTTTTCAGTGCGCTGTGTTAGCGGTTGTTCTGCACTGGACGCACTTTCAGTGCGCCGTGTGATAGCGCCTGCACAGAATCTTTAGCAATCTTAGCGGTAGTTAGTTTGTCTTAGGCAAGTAGGGCATTTGTTAGCGCCTTTTTTGCGCGGTGCCATAGGTTTTTTTTCAGGCCTTGGTAAATTTTTTCCAGACGCCGTGTGTACCGTACATAGCTACTTTTTGGTGTGCCATCTGTGCGGCTGGTCGTGTGGCTTGGTTGCATTACTTTTTGTTTTGTGTGCCTATCTGAGATTGGGTTGTCGTGTAGTTTAGTGCGCATTATTTTTTTGTGTGTGCTTATCTTTGCGACTTGTCCGTGTGTTTTAGTTGGTCGCAAGTATTTTTGATGTGTGTGGCCATCTGTGGCGGCTTGTCCGTGGAGTTTTGGTGTGCATGACCTTTTTTTTTGTGTGCTATCTGTGCGGCGGGTCCGTGGAGTTAGTGCGCATTATTTTTTTGTGTGTATCTGTGGCGGCTTGTCGTGTAGTTAGTGCGCATATTTTTTTTGTGTGCTATTTTTGTGCGGCTGATCTGCGGCTGTCTGTAGTTTAGTTGCGCATATTTTTTGTGTGCCATCTGTGTCCGGATGGTCCGTGTGGCTTGGTGTGCATTATCTTTTTTTTGTTCGTGTGCTATCTTGCGGTCTTGTCCGTTGTAGTTTAGTGCGCATTATTTTTTTTGTGTCTGATCTGTGCGGCTTGTCCGTTTGTAAGTTTCGTAGTGACGATTAATTTTTTGTTGTGCCATTGTCGGCTTTGTCGGTTGTAGTTTGTGTGCTACCCTTTTTTTTGTGTGCTAATCTGTGCGGCTTGTCCGTGTACTGTAGTAGTGACGCCTTATTTTTTTTTGTGTGCTATCTGTGGGCTTGTCCGTGTAGTTTAGTGCGCATTATTTTTTTTGTGTGCTATTGTCGTCGTTCCGTGTAGTTTAGTGCGCATTATGTTTTGTGTTGCCTCTGTGCGGCTGGTCCGTGTGCTTGGTGTGCATTATTCTTTTTTTTGTTTGTGTCTATCTGTGAGCGGCTTGTGCCGTGTAGTTTAGTGCCATTATTTTTTGTGTGTGCCATACTGTGCGGCTTGTCCATGTAGTTGGTGACGCATTAATCTTTTTTTTTTGGTGCTATCTGTGCGGCTTGTCCGTGTAGTTTAGTTGCACATTATTTTTTGTGGTGCCATCTGTGCGGCTTGTCCTGTAGTTTGGTGTGCATATATTTTTTTTTTGTGTGCCTGCCTAGACCGGTGTATCCGTTGTAGTTTGGTGCACTTTCTAATTTTCTTGTTCTCTATTTTTTTTGTGTGCAATGTCTCGAAGACGTCACCGTGTTGGAGGCATATAACAGCGTGCCTCTGACACCGAGTCAGCTATGGGGATGATGTCCCTTTTACCTATGACAATCCTCCTGCTCTCTTCCATGACCTGGAGGACCCCCAAGAGGCCCGTAGGGTTCCAGGGACTTGCTGCAATTGAAGTGCCTGGATCCTGCCAGGAGACAGTGACCTGGGACTTCTGCAGAGAACTGCCTGGGACTTCTGCATGGAGAAGTGCCTGGGACTTCTGCAGTGATAATTTTCTGCGGACTTCCTGCCGGAGAAGCGTTGGGGCTTCACTGACCCCACAGGGTAAGCCCCCCAGATAATTATACCCCTCAGGTCCTGACTTTTTGGGCCATCCTGGCACTTACTTGACACGACAGGCTCAGAGCTGTTAACTGTTTTTAAGGTTTTTTTGATGAGGACTGCTAAATATTATTATATTCAGACAAATCTCTACGCTGCACAACATATTGCCAAAACCCCACGTCCTTTATGCACAACCCTCAGTGGACCCCTGCACTGCCAGTAGAGTGTACAAGTTATTGGGCAATAATACTCCTTATTGGTGTAGAAGCCTTCAATCAGGGACTAATGGAGCACAGATATACTGTACCCACCCCCATGTTCCCATGCAAATGAGCAGGTCATGCGCTTTAGAGCCATCAATAAGTTTTTGCATCTACACTGACAACACACAGTGCCCCCCAGAGTACCCCAGTTATGATCGGTTATTTAAGGTCAGGCCCATATTAGATCCATTTATGCCAAGTTGCCAGGCATATCTCCTCCAAACATGTGAGAAATAGACGAGTCCCTGGTACAATCAAATGGAGACTTCAATTCCGCACAGTACACTGCCCAATAAGAGGGGACAAGATATGGTGTGAAAATGTATAACGGTGCGAAAGTTCTCGGGTACAATACAAAGTTAAGGGGTATATTGAAGGGAAGGACTTCCTCTATAGGCCCCCAGAATGCCCCCCTTCCTGGGTGTTTACAGGAAGATGGACTGTGCGGGATTTAGTGCACCACTGCTGGACAGGGCTACCACCTCTACCTGGCAATTTAGCTACACCACGCACCACCCTGTTCAAGTGCCTCACTTCAGAAACTACTGCGGCATCGGCACGTACGCAGAAATCAGAGAGGTCTCCCTAAGTCGCTGCTTGGGCAAAACTAAAAGGCAGAAAGCAGGGCACTATGCAGCGACCTGTATTGTGTGTTAACGTACACGACAAGAGAGAGGTCTTGTATTAACGCACATACAGAGCACCCCACCACCCCTGATCCAGTACGAGGTGCCATCAGAAACCCCCAAGCCATGATTTTTAGATATAACAAATACATGGGAGGGGGTGGACTTGTCTGACCAGTGTCTTCAGCCGTACATGCCATGCGGAAGTTCGAGGTTGTGGTACAAGAATGGCCGTGCACATCATGCAGATGCATTGTAAATGCTTATGTGCCTGCATCGATTGCGGCCAGAGGGGAAACTTTTGTCTTTAATTTCACGAGAGGTAATAAAGTACTTTCTTTTTGGAAACCAGGAAGGGGGGAGTGCTACCACATCTGGAATGGGCCAACTCACGTATGTACCAGGGCACACTTTCCAGGAGTCAGTTCCCCAAACAGCCAGCAAGGGAAGTCCACAAAAGAGGTGGGCAGGGGTGCCTCCAAAATGGATTCGGAAGGACCCATTATCACTGTGAGACATCCCACAGAAAAACCAGGGTTATGTATGAAAGATTGCTTCCGATTTATTCATACATCCCTGATTTTTAGAGTACCCTGTTGTGTACCCTGAACGCACAGCTTATACATCATGCGCACTCCCTTCTAAGCCCGTCCAATGTGCCCAGCCTCTAGATTCTGTCCCGTATGCTTTACCCGGGAACATGTATCATGATTTTTTAGGGTTTGTCTCCCATGGCAGCAGCTGGGCCAAAATGACATAATGATTATTTACTATGCACATCATTTTGACTTTTCAGGGGTCACCTGTGGGGTTAAATGCTAACTACTACCCCTAGATTAATTACTGGAGGGGTGTAGTTTCCAAAATAGGGTCAGTCTTAGGGGTTTCTACTGTACTGGCCCCTATTGGCATCTACAAATCTTTCATGATGCAAAAAGAAAAAAAAAAGTACAATGTCTGTGCTCCACAATATTCCCTTTTAGCCCGTGCCGTTGTCACCATTCCTACAGATTATGCCTCCTATGGGGTATTGCCCTAACCGGGGTAACCCGAAGAATGATTTTGATGGTTTTTTCCGCCGTGGCATGAGTTGGGCAAAATACTTTTGTCACTTCAATGCATATTTATAATTGCAATAACAACTCGGTTTCTCTGCACTACTACTTTGTGTACATTTGAGCCAGCACTTAGGGGTTAAAATACTCATACAAGCCTACAACATTCTTTGAGGGGTGGCCCTTCCAAAATGGGTTCACTAACTTGGGTCTTTCTATTGTACTGGTACCTCGGGGGGTACCCCCATACCAATCTAGGAAAACGAAGCTTGACAAACCTAAAGTTGTTGCTTCGTTCTTCCGACCCCTGCCGTTGCCCATCTGTAAATATTGGCACATGTGTGGTATTGCTGTACCGGGACAACGAGAATGATTTGTGGGGTTTTGTCTAAAGTGGCACGGGGTTGGGCACAAGATACTGAGCACTAAAATGACATTTTTGAGAATAAAAACGCAATTTTACCTGCACCATTTGCTTGACCATTTAATTTTTGACCAGCGGTGTTCGGTGGTTAAATGCTTCACCACAACCACCGAAAAGTCTTTGAGTGGGTCAGTGTTCGTAATGGGTATTACATTTATTGGGTGGGGTTTCTTTGCACTGGCACCCTCACGGGCCTGCCAACATGACATGGCATCCAAATCCAAAAGTGAAAACGGAGCTGGAAAACAAAATTTCACTCCTTCCGCTTATCATCCCTTCTGTACCCAGTCTGTATAATTATTGGCAATGGTGTGTATTGCTGTACTCGGGACAACCCGCAGAATGATTTGGGGTGTTTTGTCTAAAGTGGATGGTTGGGCACAGTATATGAGCACTAAAATGACATTTTTGGATAAAAACACAATTTTACTCTGCACCATTTACTTTGCATTCAATTTTGACCAGCGTGGTCGGGGGTTTAAACTGCCTCACCAACAACCACCGTAAATTCTTTGAGGGGTCTAGTTTCTATGGTATCATTTATTGGGGGTTGTTCTATTGCACTGGCACTACGGGCCTGCCAACTGACACTGCATCCAAATCACCACTGTGTAAAAGAGCTTGGAAAATCAAAATTTCACTCCTTCCGTTTATTCCCTTTCTGTGTGCCAAGTCGTAATTATTGGCACATGTTGTGGTTATTGCTGTACTCAGGACAACCCGCAGAATGGATTTGTTGGGTGTTTGTCTAAAGTGGCATGGTGCTTGGGCCAGTATGGAGCAACTAAAATGACATTTTTGAGATAAAAACGCATTGTTACTCTGCAACCATTACTTTGCATTTAATTTGCCAGGTGTCGGGGTTAAAATGCTACCACAACCACCGCGATAAAATTACTTTGAGGGGTCTAGTTTCCGTAAACTGGTATAATTTATGTGGGGGTTTCTATTGCACTGGCCCTCACGGGCCCTGCCACATGACATGGCACTCCAATCCAAACATGTGAAAACGGAGCTGAAAAATCAAGAATTTCACTCCTTCCTTTTCATCCCTTCGTGTGCCCAGTCTGTAAATTATTGGCACATGTGTGGTTTGCGTACTCAGGACAACCGCAGAATGATTTTGGGTGTTTGTCTACAGTGCAGTGGGTTGGGCACAGTAATATGAGGCACTTAAATATGACCATGTTTTGAGATAAAACGCAATTTGTACTCTCACCAATTTCTTTGCATTAACGTTTGACCAGCGTGTCCGGGGGTTAAAATGCTCACCAAACCACCGATAAATCTTGAGGGGTCTAGTTTCCGTAATGGTATCATTTATTGGGGGTTTATTGCACTGGCACCTCACGGGCACTGCCAACATGACATGGCACTCCAAATCCAAACATGTGAAAACGGAGCTGGAAAATCAAAATTTCATTCCTTCCGTTCTCATCCCTTCTGTGTGCCAGTCTGTAAATTATTGGCACATGTGTGGTATGCGTACTCGGGAAACCTGCGAATGATTTTTGGGTGTTTGTCTAAAGTGGCAGGGTTGTGGCACGTTATAAGGCACTAAAATGACATTTTTGAGATAAAAACGCAATTTTACTCTGCACCATTTGCTTTGCATTTAATTTGACCAGCGTGTCGGGGGTTAAAATGCTCACACACAACACCGATAAATTCTTTGAGGGTTCTAGTTTCCGTAAATGGTATCATTATGGGGGTTTCTATTGCACTGGCACCTCACGGGCCCTGCCAACATGACATGGCACTCCAAATCCAAACATGTGAAAACGGAGCTGGAAAATCAAAATTTCACTCTTCCGTTCTCATCCCTTCTGTGCGCCCAGTCTGTAAATTATTGGCACATGTGTGGTATTGCTGTACTCGGACAACCCGCAGAATGATTTTTGGGGTGTTTGTCTAAAGTGGCATGGGTTGGGCACAGTATATGAGGCACTAAAAGACATTTTTGAGATAAAAACCAATTTTTAACTCTGCCACCTTTACTTTGCATTCAATTTTTGACGACCAGCGTGTCGGGGGTTAAAATGCTCACCACAACCACCGATAAATTGGTTAGGGGTCTAGTTTCCGAAATGGTGACATTTTGGGGGGTTTTCTATTGTACTTTTACTTCAGGGGCTCTTCAATTACACTGTGGCACCACAAAATATTTGCAGCCAAATTGGCCTTCCAAATTCCCGGTATCGCTAACTCTGTTCTGGACATCGCTGTGCGGGGAAACAGCAGCTGACATCCACATGTCTGGTATTGCCGTACTCGGAAGAAGCAGGGCAAGAAATTAGGAATATATATTTACCTCAAATTCCTTCTGAATGTATCCGTTTTAGGGCTAAATTGGAAAGATTGAAATCAAAAATTGAAATTTCGAAATTTCCACTCCATTTTCATATGCTTCCGGAAAAATAATTAAAGGGTTAACAGACTTCTTAAATGCTGATTTGAATAGGTTGAGATGTTAGGTTCATAAAATGGTGTTACTTGTGGGGGTATATAGTACATAAGCCTTTATACGGCACTTCCAAACTGAATTGATCACCAAAAAGTTTGCATTTTTCAAATTTCAAGAAAATCTGAGAAGTTGCTACTAAAACTTCAAACCTTCTCACATCCATAAAAATAATGGAAACGTAAAACAAATTATGGATATAAAAAGAAGACCAATGGCAAAAGGTTTCTATCAAAAAAAATTTGTGGTATCACTTTTTGTCTAAAAATTATAACATTTGAAACTTTGAAAATAGTCATTTTTTTCAAATTTTTCCTAAATTTTTGAATTTTTACCCCCCAAAAAAGGAACGGATCACCGAAATGACACTACTAACATAAACTACAATGTCTCACGAGAAAACAATCTCAAAATCACAGAGATATCTTAAAGCGTTGAAAAGTTATTACCACAGGAAGAGACACTGGTCAAATTTCCAAAAAAAGTTGCGAGCCTTAACCTGCAAACAGGCTGCGTCCTTAAGGGGTTAAAGTAGTTTTATCATATTAGACATTTATCCCCTGTTCAGGGGATTAGAGATTAATATTGGATTGGCTTTACACAAGTTCAGGCGGGTAACCCCAAACTGTCCTATCACATTGGGGGAGATTCAGCAATGGACTTTCCCTGAGTTGACTATGTTCCGGGATGGGAGGACATGACATCATCACATCCGCCAGCACTGGGACAGATCCATCTCAGGGCAGAAGCCTGATAACTCCTCAGTATTTTGTGAGCTACAGTGTGTGGAGATAATGACATTATTGCTTCAGCCCACACTGTGCCAACTTCAGCAACAGCAATGGAAATATCTGCTGCAAGAAGATGAGTATTATTATTTTCAACAAATTATTGATGTATTGACTTCATGGCCTTGTTATTATATTTGTGGGAGGATGTGACAATATTTGCTACTTTGGGACACTGTCACTTGATTGGTTACTGTTGGAGCACTCTTACTATATTTACTAATGTGAGAGCACTGTTACTATAGTGGCTACTGTGGGGCACTGTGAGTGTTTCAGCTACTGTGTTATCGCTGTGGCTACATTGGCTTCTGTTGGGGCACTAGGTTACTTTATTGACTAATGAGAGGACCAGACCACTGTTGACTATATGGATATGGCGAGGGCAAATTTTTAATCTTTTAAAGCGAATAGGAGACAACCAGTATTAAAGGGGTTGACATTCCGTTTATAAGTTTCCCATGATCCTTTACTGCCTTGTAGAAATCCTCGAAAAGTTACTCAAGTGAATCAGTACTATACTACTTACATTTGACGGTGTGTGTCTCTTTCTTACACTTCTGAACAGGTGGAGCTGCAGCAGCAGGGTTAAGACTATCCTGCTTCCTTTCTTCCACTCTTCCAGTCTCTGTCAGTGTGTTGTATAACTGTAATATGAGAGACACAGAGGGTGATTCGCATTATGGCCAACCTAGAACAGAAACAGAGAAGGCAGCTGTGAGTATATACAGAGAGCTGCAGGGCAAAGAGGAAAAGGATGGTAAGTCACTGTACATGTTGTAAGGCAGACAAATGTGTAATAGAAGGTTGTGTATTGTTGAAAAGTGGCACAACCCACTGTAAGCGGTTTCACAGTCGAAAGCATTCTCACTAATGCTTAAGCTATAATCGATAAGCCAAGCCGAGACGGGTCTTTTCCTTTTTTCCCTTTAGGTGCAGCCTTCTCCCGATACGCATTGCAGGACCGACGGGTTCAAGTGACACATTTGTATCAAAAAAAAAAACAGATCTTATGGCGGTTTTTGCCGAATCCCCGCTTGACTGTTCCGTGGGTATCTATACTGGGCCGTTGGCCTCTCGATTTCATTGCCCATGCATAAACGGCACCGATTTTTGCCAGCCACAAATCCACATTAGCGGGGGCTTTCACCAATCCCGGGGCCCTCTTTTTCCAGCCCATTCAGCGCAACTACGGCTGCCCCTAAGTATCCCACACTAATGGTTAATAAATTTTTTTTTCAGCAGCTAACCAGACGGAAAAAAAACTATACAATAAATATGTGACTTCAGGCCCTTAGTAATTATGACTCGAATGGTAACCTGGTACCGGAATTGGAGCAATTGGTAATAAGAGGTCTGGTATTGTACCACCACAGTCACTCGCGTCCTCCGGAGAGGAAAGAGCTGTTACTGTGTTGCACCAAATACACTTACTTTTACACTATAAATAGTGTTCGATCCTTACTATCCCATTGTTCCACTACAATTCCCATCCTATCTGTTTTCCTGTGTCCTGTGTGTCCTGTGTGATCGCCTTGTGTGATCCCACGTGTCTTCGCATTTGTTTTCCTGTCTGTCCTCTGAACCCAAACGCACTTTTCGTGCGCTGTGTTAGCGGTTGTTCTGCACTGGACGCACTTTCAGTGCCCGTGTGAATAGCGCTGCACAGAATCTTTAGCAATCTTAGCGGTAGTTAGGTTTGTCTTAGGCAAGCTAGGTGCATTGTAGCGCCTTTTTGCGCGGTGCACATAGGTTTTTTTCAGGCCTTGGTAATTTTTTTCCAGAACGCCTAGGTGTACCGTACATAGCTAGCTTTTTGTGTTTGCTCTGTGCGACTGCGTCCGTGTGGCTTGGTGTGCATTAGTTTTTGTTTTGTGTGCTATCTGATGCGGCGTCCGTGTAGTTTAGTGCGCATTATTTTTTTGTTGTGTGCTATCTGTTGCGACTGTACGTGTGTTTAGTTGAGTGCGCAATTATTATTTGTGTGTGGCCATCTGTGGCGGCTTGTCGTGAGTTTGGTGTGCATGACTTTTTTTTTGTGTGCTATCTGTGCGGCGGTTGCCGTGTAGTTAGTGCGCATTATTTTTTTGTGTGACTATCTGTGGCGGCTTGTCGTGTAGTTTAGTGCGCATTATTTTTTTTGTGTGTTTTTATGTGCGCTGATTGTCGCTTGTCTGTAGTTTAGTTGCGATATTTTTTGTGTGCCATCTGTTCATTGGTCCGTGTGGCTTGGTGTGCATATCTTTTTTTTGTTCGTGTGCTATCTTGCGGCTTGTCCGTTGTAGTTTGTGCGCATTATTTTTTTTGTGTGCATTGTGCGGCTTGGTACCGTTGTAGTTTAGTGGACGACTTAATTTGTTGTGTGTGCCATTGTCGGCTTTGTCAGGTTGTAGTTTGGTGTGCTTACCTTTTTTTTGTGTGTAATCTGTGCGGCTTGTCCGTGTATGTATAGTGACGCCTTATTTTTTTTTGTGTGCTATCTGTGCGGCTTGTCCGTGTAGTTTAGTGCGCATTATTTTTTTGTGTGCTATCTGTCGCGTTTCCGTGTAGTTTAGTGCGCATTATTTTTGTGTTGCCTCTGTGCGGCCTGGTCCTGTGCTTGGTGTGGCATTATCTTTTTTTTGTTGTGTGCTATCTGTAGGGCTTGTCCGTGTAGTTTATGCACATTATTTTTTGTGTGTGCCATATGTGCGGCTTGTCATGTAGTTTGGTGACGACATTAATCTTTTTTTTTTGGTGCTATCTGTGCGGCTTGTCCGTGTAGTTTAGTGCACATATTTTTTGTGGTGCCATCTGTGCGGCTTGTACTTGTAGTTTGGTGTGCATTATATTTTTTTTTTTTGTGTGCCTGCTAGACGGTTTATCCGTTGTAGTTTGGGCACTTTCTAATTGTTCTTTGTTCTCTATTTTTTTTGTGTGCAATGTCTCGAAGACGTACCACCGTGTTGGAGGCATATAACATGCTGCTCTGACACCGAGTCAGCTAGTGGGGATGATGGTCCCTTTTACCATGAACATCATCCTCCTGCTCATCTTCCAGTGACCTGGAGGACCCCCAAGAAGGCCCGTAGGGTTCCAGGGACTTCTGCAATTGAAGTGCCTGGAATACCTGCATGAGCAGTGCCTGGGACTTCTGCAGGAGAACTGCCTGGGACTTCTGCATGAGAAGTGCCTGGCGACTTATGCAGGAGTAAGTTTCTGCGGACTTCTGCGGAGAAGCGTCTGGGGCTTCACTGACCCCACAGTGGTAAAGCCCACCAGATAATTATACCCCTCAGGTCCATGACTTTTTGGGCCACCTGGCATTACTTGACACGACAGGCTCAGAGCTGTTAACGTTTTTAAGGTTTTTTTGATGAGGAGCTGGCTAAATATTAGTTTATATTCAGACAAACTCTACGCTGCACAACATATTGCCACAAACCCCACGTCCTTTATGCACAACCCTCAGGTGGACCCCTGTCACTGCCAGTAGAGCATGTACAAGTTATTGGGCATAATACTCCTTATTGGATAGTAGAAGCCTTCAATCGGGACTACGGAGCACAGATATACTGTACCACACCCCCATGTTCCCATGCAAATGAGCAGGTCATGCGCTTTAGAGCCATCACATAAGTTTTTTGCACTACACTGACAACACACAGTGCCCCCCAGAGGTACCCAGTTATGATCGGTTATTTAAGGTCAGGCCCATATTAGATCATTTTATGCCAAGTTTGACCAGGGCATATACTCCTCGCAACATGTGACGCAAATTAGACGAGTCCCTGGTACAATCCAAATGGAGACTTCAATTCCGCACAGTACATGCCCAATAAGAGGGCAAGATTGGTGTGAAAATGTATAACGGTGCGAAAGTTCATCGGGTACCACATCACAGTTCAAGGGTATATGAAGGGAAGGACTCCTCTATAGGCCCCCAGAATGCCCCCCTTCCTGGGTGTTACAGGGAAGATGGGACGTGTGGGATTAGTGCACCCACTGTGGACAGGGTACACCTCTACCTGGACAATTTACTACACCGCACCACCCTGTTCAAGTGCCTCACTTCAGAAACTACTGCGGCATTCGGCACGTACGCAGAAATCAGAGAGGTCTCCCTAAGTCGCTGCTTGGGCAAAACTAAAGGCAGAAAGCAGGGCACGTATGCAGCGACTCTGTATTGTGTGTTAAGTACAGACAAGAGAGAGGTCTTGTATTAACCACATACAGAGCACCCCACCACCCCTGTCCAGTACGAGGTGCCATATCAGAAACCCCCAAGCCATGTATTTTTAGATATAACAAAACATGGGAGGGGGTGGACTGTCTACCAGGCTCAGCCGTACAATGCCTGCGGAAGTTCGAGGTTGTGGTACAAGAAGATTGGCCGTGCACATCATGACAGATGGCATTGTTAAATGCTTATGTGCCTGCATCGATACTGCCGCCAGAGGGGAAACTTTTGTCAATTTCACGAGAGGTGAATAAAGTACTTTCTTTTTGGAGTACCATGAAGGGGGGAGTGCTACCACATCTGGAATGGGCCACATCACGTATTGTACCAGGGCACACTTTCCAGGAGTGTCCCCAAACACCAGCAAGAGGAAGTCCACAAAAGAGGTGGCAGGGGTTGCTCCAAAAATGGCATCGAAGGACACCATTATCACTGTGAGACATGCCCCAGAAAAACGCAGGTTATTGTATGAAAGATGCTTCCGACATTTATTCATACATCCCTGATTTTAGAGTACCCTGTTGTGATACCCTGAACGCACAGCTTATACATCATGCGCAACTCCCTTCTAAGCCCGGTCCAATGTGCCCAGCTCTAGATTACTGTCCCGTATGCTTTACCCGGGAAACATGTATCATGATTTTTATGGGTGTTGTCTCCCATGGCAGCAGCTGGGCACAAAATGACATATGAGTTTTTACTATGCACTATCCATTTTGCACTTTTAGGGGTCACCTTGTGGGGTTAAATGCTAACTTACCCTAGATTAATTATCTGGAGGGGTGTAGTTTCCAAAATAGGGTCAGTCTTAGGGGTTTCTACTGTACTGGCCCCTATTTGGCATCTAACAAATCTTTCATGATGCCAAAAAGAAAAAAAAAAGTACAATGTCTGTGCTCACACAAGTATTACCTTTTACGCCCGTGCCGTGTCACCATCCTACAGATTATGCCTCCTATGGGGTATGCCCTAACCGGGGTAACCCGAGAATGATTTTTGATGGTGTTTTTCCCCGTGTCATGAGTTGGGGCAAAATACTTTTGTCACTTCAATGGCATATTTGATAATTGCAATACAAACTGTCTCTGCACTACTACTTTGTAGTACATTTGAGCCAGCACTTAGGGGTTAAAATACTCATACAAGCCTACAACATTCTTTGGAGGGGTGCCTTCCAAAAATGGTCACTAACTGGGTTTTCTATTGGTCTGGTACACTCGGGGGGTACCCCCCATACCAATCTAGGAAAAACGAAGCTTGACAAACCTAAACTTGTTGCTTCTTCTTCCGACCCCTGCCGTGTGCCCATCTGTTAATATGGGCACATGTGTGGTATTTGCTGTACTGCGGGACAACTGAATGAATGATTTTGGGGTTTGTCTAAAGTGGCACGGGTTGGGCACAAGTATATGAGGTCACTAAAAATGACATTTTGAGATAAAACGCCAATTTTACCTGCACCATTTGCTTGCATTTAATTTTGACCAGCGTGTCGGGGGTAAATGCTCACCACAACACCGATAAAGTCTTTGATGGGTCAGTGTTCGCTTATGGGTATAATTATTGGGTGGGGTTCTATTGCACTGGCACCCTCACGGCCTGCCAACAGTGACATGGCCATCCAAATCCAAACGTGAAAACGGAGCTGGAAAACAAAATTTCACTCCTCCGTTATCATCCCTTCTGTGAGCCCAGTCTGTAATATTGGCAATGGTGTGTAATTGCTGTATCGGGACACCCGCAGAATGATTTGGGGTGTGTTTGTCTTAAAAGTGGCATGGGGTTGGGCACAGTATATGGAGGCACTAAAATGACATTTTTGGATAAAAACACAATTTTACTCTGCACCATTTACTTTGCATTGCAATTTTGACAGCGTGTCGGGGGTTAAAATGCCTCCCAACAACCACCGTAAATTCTTTGAGGGGCTAGTTTCCTATGGTATCATTTATTGGGGGGTGTTTTATGCACTGGCAACCTACGGGCCACTGCCAACGACATGCATCCAAATCAACCACTGTTAAAACGAGCTTGGAAAAATCAAAATTTCACTCCTTCCGTTTATTCTCCTTTCTGTGTGCCCAGTCTGAAATTATTGGCACATGTTGTGTTATTGCTGTACTCAGGACAACCCGCAGATGGATTTGTTGGGGTGTATTGTCTAAAGTGGCATGGTGCTTGGGCACAGTAAGGAGCACTTAAAATGACATTTTTGAGATAAAAACGCATTGTTTACTCTGCACATTACTTTGCATTTAATTTGCCAGCGTGTCGGGGGTTAAAATGCTACCACAACCCCCGATAAATTATTTGAGGGGTCTGTTTCCGTTACTGGTATATTTATGTGGGGGTTGCTATTGCACTGGCCCTCACGGGCCCTGCCACATGACACTGGCCTCCAAATCCAAACATGTGAAAACGGAGCTGAAAAATCAAGAATTTCACTCCTTCTTTTCATCCTTCTGTGCCCAGTCTGTTATAATTATTGGCACATGTGTGGTTTGCGTGACTCAGGACACCGCAGAATGATGTTTTGGGTGTTTGTCTACAGTGCAGTGGGTTGGGCACAGTATATGAGGCACTTAAAATGCCATGTTTGAGATAAAAACGCAATTTGGTTACTCTGTCACCCATTTATCTTTGCATGTATTTGACCAGCGTGTCGGGGTTAAAATGCCACCAAAACCACACGATAATATCTCTGAGGGGTTAGTTTCCGGTATGGTATCATTTATTGGTTGGTTTTTATTGCACTGGCACTACACGGGGCACTGCCAACATGACATGGACACTCCAATCCAAACTGTGAAAACGGGAGCTGGAAAATTCAAATTTCATTCCTTCCGTTCTCATCCCTTCTGTGTGCCCAGTCTGTAAATTATTGGCACATGTGTGGTATTGCGTGGATCGGAAACACTCGAATGATTTTTTGGGGTGTTTGCTAAAGTGGCAGGTTGTTGGCACCGTTAATAAGGCACTAAAATGACTTTTTGAGATAAAAACGCAATTTTTACTCTGAACCATTTGCTTTGCAGTTAATTTGACCAGCTTGTCGGGGAGTAAAAGCTTCACACACAACACCGATAAATTCTTTGAGGGTCTAGTTTCCGTATAATGGTATCATTTTGGGGGTTCTATGCACTGGCACCTCAGGGCCCTGCCAACATGACATGGCACTCCCAAATCCAAACATGTGAAACGGAGCTGGAAAATCCAAACTAATCCTTCCGTTCTCATCCCTTTGTGCGCCAGTCTTGTAAATATTGGCACATGTGGTATGCTGTACTCGGGAACAACCCGCAGAATGATTTTTGGGGTGTTTGTCTAAAGTGGCATGGGTTGCGGCACAGTATATGAGGCACTAAAATGACATTTTTGAGATAAAAACCAATTTTACTCTGCACCATTACTTTGCATTCAATTTTGAGCAGCGTGTCGGGGGTTAAAAATGCTCACCACAACCACCGAAAATTGGTAGGGGTCTAGTTTCCGAAATGGTGACATTTTGGGGGGTTTTTATTGTACTTGCTACTCAGGGGCTTCAATTACACTGTGGCAACAACATATTTGCAGCCAAATTGGCCTTCAAATTCCGTATCGCTACTCTGTTCTGGACATCGTGTGCGGGGAGGAACAAGCAGCTGGACTCCATGTCTGGTATTGCCGTACTCGGAAAAGCAGGGCAAGAAATAGGTATATACTCATTCAGTTCTTCATCCTCTTCCGTCGCCCAAGCGCTATATCGCCTGTCAGTGGCTAAGTTGCTTACTAGGCAACTCTGCAGCCAAATGATGTCCCCGTTCTTGGTAAGCTACTGGTTTGCACAACAGTCTTGAGCAATATGACATGAATAAACATTTTATTGCCTTCTGGCATTCTTTGCAGCTGGTCGGGGTTTTTTGTAAGAGATGCTACGCAACCACCGTAATTAGGAGCGTCTAGTTCCATGACATCGGAGGGGTTTCCTATGGTACGGTTTATCAGGCATACCTAACACTCGTGCACAACAAATAATTTCGCATTCCAATGGCCTGTCCATAATCCGGACACTACTCTGTCCACAATGTGCTGTCTATATTTTCTGTCGGGGGGATAAGGAAAGCCAGCAGCGGAACTTCACACCATAGTCGGATTCGTCGTCGAAAGAACGGCAGGGAAGGAAATCTGGAATATCTATTTACCTCAAATTCCTTCTGAATGATCGTTTAGGCTAAATTGGAAAGGATTTGAAATCAAAAATTGAAATTTCGAAATTTCCACTCATTTTCATATGCTTCGGAAAAAATAATTAAAGGGGTTAACAGACTTCTTAAAATGCTGTATTTGAATAGGTGCAGATGTTAGGTTCAATAAAATGGTGCTTACTTGTGGGGGTATATAGTAATATAAGCCTGTATACGGCACTTCCAAACTGAATTGATCACCACCAAAAAGTTTGCATTTTCAAAATTTCAAGGAAAATCTGAGAAGTTGCACTAAAAATTCAAAACCTTCTCAATCCATAAAAATAATGGAAAAGTAAAAAAATTATGGATATAAAGAAGACCAATGGCAAAAGGTTCTATCAAAAAAAATTTGTGGTATCCACTTTTGTCTAAAATTATAACATTTGAAACTTTGAAAATAGTCATTTTTTCAAATTTTCCTAAATTTTTGAATTTTTACCCCCCAAAAAAGGAACGGACACCGACATGACACTACTAACATAAACTACAATGTCTCACGAGAGAAAACAATCTCAAATCACAGAGATATCTTAAAGCGTTTGAAAAGTTATTACACAGGAAGAGACACTGGTCAAATTTCCAAAAAGTTGCGAGCCTTAACCTGCAACAGGCTGGTCCTTAAGGGGGTTAAAGTAGTTTTATCATATTAGACATTTATCCCCTGTCAGGGGATTAGAGATTAATAATTGGATTGGCTTTACACAAGTTCAGGGCGGGTAACCCCAAACTGTCCTATCAATTGGGGGAGATTCAGCAATGGGGACTTTCCCTGAGTTGGCTATGTTCGGGATGGCGAGGACATGAATCATCACATCCGCCAGCACTGGGACAGATCCATCTCAGGGCAGAAGGCCTTTGATAACTCCTCAGTATTTTGTGAGCTACAGGTGTGGAAGATAATGACATATTATGCTTCAGCCCACACTGTGCCAACTTCAGAAACGCAATGGAAAATATCTGCTGCAAGAAGATGAGATATTTTATTTCAACAAATTATTGATGTATTGACTACATGGCTGTTAATTAATTTGGGGAGGACTGTGACAATATTTGCTACTTTGGGACACTGTCACGATTGGTTAACTGTTGGAGCAATCTTACTATATTTACTAATGTGAGAGACTGTTATATAGTGGCTACTGTGGGGCACTGTGAGTGTTTCAGCTACTGTGTTATCGCTGTGGCTACATTGGCTTCTGTTGGGGCACTAGGTTACTTTATTGACTAATGAGAGGACCATGTTACTATATTGGATACTGCAGGGGCATAATTTTAATCTTTAAAGGCATAGGAGAACAGTATTAAAGGGGTTGGACATTCCTGTTTATAAGTTGCCCATGATCCTTTACTGCCTTGTAGATAATCCCTGAAAAGTTCATCAAGTGAATCATGTACTCATACTACTTACATTTGTACGGTGTGCTTCTTTCTTTACATCTTCTGAACAGGTGGAGCTGCAGCAGCAGGGTTAAGACTCATCCTGCTTCCTTTCTCTCCACTCTTCCAGTCTCTGTCAGTGTGTATTAACTGTAATATGAGAGACACAGAGGGTGATGCCATTATGGCCAACCTAGAACAGAAACAGAGAAGGCAGCTGTGAGTATATACAGAGAGCTGCAGGGCCAAAGAGGAAAAGGAGGTAAAGTCACATGTACAGGCAGACAAATGTGTAATAGAAGGTATTTGTTGAAAAGTGGCCAACCACTGTAAGTTTAAGTAGAAAGACATAATGATTAAGCTATAATGATTAAGCCAAGCTATCGTGGGTGCAGATAAGTGTCAAGTGACACTTTTTAAAAAAAATATATGGCGGTTTTTCCGAATCCGTTGGGTTTTCATACGGCCGTGCCCCCGATTTCCATTGCATGCATAACGGCACCGATGCGCCACAATCCAATCGCATGTGCCACAATCCCGGGGCAATTCAGGGAAAATCGGCGCAAAATGGTAAAATTCAGCTAACCCGACGGAAAAATGTGATTCAGGCCCTTAGTAAATGACTCCTAATGTGTAATTTGTGGAATGGAGCAAGGTAATAAGAGGATCTGGTATTGTACCTCTCCTGTCATCCCTTCTTTCGTAAAATCACAACTGGGTGTCACCTGTTAGGTTGGGTTATATTTTATGTTGTTGGAATGGTATAACACAGTAATTTGGAGATAAATAAGGTTTTATTGTATTGTATCGTGTTTCTCATACTATCCAATCAGAGCTGACAATAAACCAATAAATAAGATTAGGAAGTATATGACGAGCTGCATCTAACAGATAATGGGGCTCATTTACTAAGGGTCCAGGATCGGATTTTGGCGCATCAGTCCTGGCTTTCATGTGACACAAATCGGGGGGCAGGCCGTCGGACGATCTGACTGATTTGGACTAAACGCGGGATTTAACTTTAACAGTGCTCGAACTCACAGCAACTCCATCTGCTACCAGGCCACCAGCATGCAATAAGAGCAGGGGCCAGATTACTATCTTCATTCCTGGTCCTCTACAGCAGATGCTGCGGCAGTGCCAAACATTGGACCATTACAATTTGAATTTTTTAAGGAAATTCCCTGTGATAGAGATGTAGCTCTAAAACCATTTGTACACAGCCGTTACACTGTTTATTGTGAGAGGATTCATAAAAGTTGAGGTTTACTTTCCACCAAACAGTTTCCATGAAACCATGGAGAGGCGATGTCAATAAACCAGAGCTGTCCAGCCCTATTTATATCATACTGGATGCAACAGAAGACTCTTCAGATATAACTTGGCTCGTACATATTGTTTGTTTCATCCTTTTTATAAGTGTACAGAGCGGTCATATGCTGCCTGTCTCATGTGGTTATTACATACTACACCAGTGCTGTATTTTATTATAACAGCAGAATATAGGGCAGGAGCAGGTAGCCATTGGAAATTATTAATAAATAAATAAAATAACTTATAAAAATATATTGTTTCTTCAAGTGTGTTATGCCTATTGGGGTCTGTGTTAGGTGACTGTCTGAGCATTATTGGGTGCCCCAGTCTCCTTTTGGTTGTTTTTTGGCTTATTTAATTAATTCTGTGGTGTTGGTTGTTCATGTGTGTATATTTATGTCTTAATAAAGATACATTATTTTTGCTATATGACACATGTCTGCTTGTGAATTTTAAATATTATGCTCATTGCCACACATTTAGACCGCATTTACACAACCATAGATGGCAATGGCCGGATGGAGCTACACTTAACACACACGTGCGGCACTGCACCGCTCCGCACACGTAGAAAAGATAGGACATGTCCTATCTTTCCCTGTGTGCATGGCCCATACGCCTTACATTTCTATGGAGAAGGGAGGGGTCACCCCTCCTCCGCTCCATCACGAAGGATGTATGCCAGGCTAGGGCCCGGCGGGCATACGTTCATGTGAATTCAGCCTCATACTGATTTATATAATATATGATTCAAATAATTTCTATGAGACTTTTAATCGATAATCATTATGAATAAGCAACACAACATCATGTCAGGGGGTTAGAAAACTGCCTGATGTCCATTAAGTACCATCGGACAGCCCGACGGATTCGGACAAACCGCGGAATTTAAAAAAGGAAATGTGTCGCAAGATCAAGCACTCACATGCTTCAGGAAGAAGCAGATGAACTCGGGCGGACCTCGGTGCAGAACCGACACATGCAGGAACATGGACGCACAATCTTAGTGAATCGCACCGAACCCCAATCCTCGTCGGACAATGCACCGCGGGATCGTGACGGTACCGGGTAAGTAAATCTGCCCCATTGATTCCTTAAGAGCAAAGAAATTTGAATGGTAAAGTTCAGGACTACTATAGAGCTGGCATACAGGCGGAGGGATGAGTAGGACCAGTGGTGGGAGGCTCCCCACGCGTATCGTTGTCAAAGACGACTTCCTCAGGGGTCGTTTTTGTCATATTTGAGGAAGTCATCTTTGACAATGATACACGTGGGAAGCCCCCACCACTGGTCCTACTCATCCCTCCGCCTGTATGCCGGCTCTATAGGAGTCCTGCACTTTACCATTCGAACATTCAGTGAGAAATGGGGTTTGCATTAATTGGTGACATCTAACATCTTTGCACGTCTTTTATATTGGCACCTTTTACTTTTGACGTGTGATTTAGGTAGTGTACATCTACTGGGTACTGTTTACAGCACTAGCACTTTGACAAGTTTTTTATTACAATTACCTATTGATGATGTATTTGGTGATTATAATTGGGCCCAGTGCAATAAGAAGTGTTGATCAGTGAGTACTCTTATAGGGCTGTGACCAAAGGCTATTTTTCATGTATTTTGACGCGATTTTTACTCCTTCTTCATTGCCTTATTTCCACTGAAGGAGGTCAAGAGGCATTATCAAGTGACTGGACAGTGGTGGTGTGCGGTTGACCCACACCTGGGTGCCGCTCTTGTATTCTTTGTACATTATTTTTTTAAATGTTTTTAAATGTATGTCCTTGTTTTTGGTCTGTCTTTCAATAAAATTTATGAATTTGGTTTATGATAAATATTTTTGGTGAGCCGTTTACTAAGGGTCCACACACTGCATTTCTGTAGATTTTCCAACTATTTTGCTGCGGACTAAGCTCAGGATTTAAAATTCAAATTGTGTCGCAAGACATGCACTCACATACACCGGGAAGAAGAAGGTGAACTCCAGCGGACCTCAGCAGGGAAGCGACACATGCAGGATATCGAGCGCGCGATCTTAGTAAATCGCGCTGGACTTGATCCTCGTCGGACAACGCACCTCGGGGATCGTGACAGGACCGGGTAAGTAAGTGTGCCCCATTGTGTTTATTTGCACAGGCTCTTTTGGATTAATATGGCTGTGCTAACCAGTTTTTCTTATCACAATGATGTCACAGTGCAGGGATAATACACAGAGTGAAGTCACAGGACGGGACTTGCACAATGATGTCACAGTACAAAGATAATACACACAGTGATGCCTCAGGACCGAGATAATACACACAGTTATGTACAAGATGTACACAGTGATATCACAGTACATATATAATGCAAACAATGATTTGACAGTACTGAGATAAAACACACATTGGGGGTGATTTTATCAGAAGTGTCTGAGGTAAAACTGTTTTAGTCGCCCATGGAAACCAATCAGAGCTCAGCTATAATTTTGTAAAGCTGTTGGAAAGTGAAAGTTGAACTCCATAAAGAACTAGAACAGTTCTGAACTCAGACTCATGATAAACCTCCCCAAATTATGTCAAAGTAGTGGCATAATACACACAGTGATTTCACAGTCCAGGGATTATATACACAGTGATGTTATAGTACAGGAATAGTCAGGTATAGTCACATGTTGTCAGCACTGAGTTCTCCAGCACTGCAGAGTTTCATTGTATTATATACCACTTATAAAGGTAAAGTTGAAGTTAATTTAAAATGAAAGTCACATCTCCAGTTACATTTTTCCAGACTGACTAGAACGTCTTAGAATTCATCAAACAAGGAATAGAAATACACTGCTGTTACAGAATACGGTGAAGTGGAAAAGAGACATAGCTGAATAAATATTTTTTTATGGTGGCGAACTAACTGACAGCAGCTGTCATTGTATCAGAAGTCAGTGAGGGAGAATTTTTAGATTTTGGTTTTTTTTATGACTATAACGGTCTGATAATTTTATGCCTCTTCTTTTGCAGCATATTACAATTTAGATCTTTAAACAGAAGGCAAAATTTCAGTGCTGACAGATTCCAATAGGCACAGCTAAGTACTAAATACATGTTATAATCATATCGTAGTTACTAATATTCGTGCACCTGGCTCCCTACCAACAGGTCTTGCTCAAGTCCCGGGGGATGCCTCATTTCAAATAGCAACTTTTGTTGGGTAATTAGCATACAGGCTCTGCTCAACCCCCGCTCGTCAATATGCAATTCTTCCCCCTCCCACCTCCACCCTGTGCCCAACACTACATTTCTAATGTCAGTTCATCTCACAGAAAACCTTGCGCCTGCATGCTGAGCTGTGCACCCTCTGTCATGTGCATAGAGCGGCTCGGCGGCTTGATGAGCCTTGCAAACTGCCCATGTGCATGGTCCATATGCATTGCAACTAGAAAGAGCTGAGGTACGCTAACTCGCTACATAGTTTGCATACCTCCGGCGCCTGTCAGGCCTCCATCAGTAGACTGAGCGACAATCATGTGTTCCCGCTTAGTCTGTGAGGCAAGCTACGGTATGTGACAGTATATCGCCCCAGTACACCTCTACCTCAATTATCTGAGGTTAAATAATGTTTTGAAAGAAAGGAGTGGCAAAAAGTCTGGCATATGAATTGAGGTAGAGGGAAAGGGGCACAGGCTGGCATATGAATTGTGGGGGGGGAGAGGGGCACGGTCTGGCATATGAATTGTGGGGGGGGGGGGGGGGAAGGCGCACGGGATGGCATATGAATTGGGGGGGGGATATACTGTCACAAAGCTTCCCTCACAGACTGAGCGGGAACACACGATTGGCGCTTAGTCTACTGAGGGAGGTGCATGTGGTACGCAAACTACAGCTCTTCTTAGTTGCAATGCATATGAATGGTGCACATGCGCAAGTCGCTGCAAGGGGCATCAAACCGCCAAGCGGCTCACTGTGCATAAAAGAGGGTGTATGGCTCACAGCACAGGCACAAGGTTTCCTGTGTGGTGAGCCAGAGGGTTGGGCACTGGGTGAATGTGGGAGGGGGAAGAATTGCATATTGACAGGCGGGGGCTGAGCAGAGCCTGAATGCTAATTACCCAATAAATGTTTCATAGTTTCTACGGTTGAAAAAAGACACTTGTCCATCAAGTTCAACCAAGGAAGGGAAGGGATTGGATGAGGAAGGGATTTAGGGGAAACAATTCTATATAACATAACCATCAATGTTATTTAGGTGTAAAAAGGCATCTAGACCCTTCTTGAAGCTCTCTGCTGTCCCTGCTGTGACCAGCGCCTGAGGCAGGCTATTCCACAGATTGACTGTTCTCATAGTAAAAAAGCCCTGTCGCCTCCGGTGATTAAACCTTGATTTTGCTATTTGAAATGAGGCATCCACCGGGACTTGATCAAGGCCTGTTGGCAGGGAGCCAGGTAAACTTTAGCATTGCATAGTGCACAAACGGAAGACAACTAAGGTATGATTATAACATGTATGGAATGTACTAAGCAGTGCCTATTGGAGCCTGTCACCACTGAAATTTAGCCTTCAGGTGACAGGTTCCCTTTAAACACAGATAATTTGGAATCTAAAAAATCTGTCCTATAATAAACTGCAGATAACAGACCTTATAGTGATATCACACACTGTGGGTTGGCCACCTACAGGAAACTTTAACAGGGTGAGTGTAACACCCTAATAGGGTCACCCATGTTATACTTACCCTGATAACATTTCCTGTTCACTGAAGGAACGTCAGGTCACATGAATTCTGGCAGCAGGACTCAGGAATTCCTGTGACATCATGTGTCCTGCTGCTGTATGCACGCCCCCTCTTTCATAACCCCTTGCATATGAGTTGTTGAACTGAGGACATCCACATGGCTCTCTGACCACTGATATGGGAGTGGTTATGACCAAGGAGGTGTGTAGACAGTAATAACTGCACTGCCTCCTCTATCTGTCGGAAGCTAGTAATACACAGGCCATCACAGGAAGTCCGGAGTCCTGCTGCCAAAACCGGAAACTTTAGCAATGTACGTATGATATGGGTGACCCTGTAAAACCCTTTAAATACAGCTTAACATGTGATGGCAAACTGTATCTTCTTGACCCAAAATATACCAAATCTGCAATACCAAAATCTGCAATGAAAAGTGTAAACAATGCAGATTTGGGATCCCTTATCTAGGAATTTCACCTATTGCTTAGTGCTGTAAAAAATGCTGCAGTACAATGAGTGAGTGGATCTTATCGGACATGCTTTGTATTTGTGCAAACAGGATGTGCAGGTTAAACATTGCAAAGAAAAACATATAAAATCCTTGTAGAAAACTGAATGAAATGTTCTTGATCCTCTGCTCGTGACTTTTCAAGGGTCTCATGAAATCTATGTCTTTTTATATAAGTGAAATGAATAACTTTAAGTGGCCATGTGTTGTATGTAATTCATACACAGCATACTATGAGACTATGGATGCCTTGCTATCCTTGAAGCAATGCCAATGTACAATAAGGCAGTTATATATCACCAGTTTTTGACAATTTCAAGTGTTTGCCTTTTTCCTTTATTCATTCTTTACAATCTGCAGGACCCGATGATGGGGAGAGCTCCTGGGGTGTACGCCCTGAGGCCCCCCCCCCCACACACACACACACACACACTTTTCTCTAAAAGGGGCCTTCCATCAAATGTGGGCAAATCCAGATCCAGTTCCTTGGCATTTCTGAACTGGCTACTTTAGGGAACCGGGCAGTAGGTGGAGGCAGACCCAGAAGCCCCTCACATACATGTGTCTATGGCAGAGCAAGGAAACAGTATACTCCCTACACTACCATAGACTGAGGAGTGTACGGGATGTCAGCATCCTGGCACAGGCAGCGCAGTGACATCACTTACTGTGGTGTCTTCGGCAGACCTCTGACTGATGGAAAAGGAGGTTGCCGTACACTGGGGGAGCGGGAGAACATGAGTAAAGTTTTATTATTTTGTATTTTACTGGGGGTTGCATATATATTTATTACTAAGGGCTGTATATATTTATTACTGAAGGCTGTTTATATTTATCTCTAGCAACATTTACTTTATTGAAAAAAATATTTTAGAGGACCATCACCAGTTGTGCCAGGGACCTCCACAACCCTTAATCCAGCCCTGACAATCTGCTCCCATCTTGGTGGAGCTTATGTAAAGTGTATACTCCCTACATAATGGTACATTAAAGGAAACATAACTCTTCTCACTTGGTTATCTAGGCTTAATATTTATGGAAGCAGATCTATTGTCACATCTATATGAAGGTGATGTATACATTTACTGCAAATTCCATGTACCATATATACCATGCTCATAAATACAGCTGTGTTTTATGATATCTAAATTGTGTGCAATTAGACTCTACACCAATTAATTATGAGTAGTAGGTTGATCAATCCCTGTTGGTGCTATTAAAGCAACTTTTGCGCACCTTTGGACTGCTGACCAGTGCAAAACCTGATTAGACCTGTATTCAAGGTCACCACATTTGACCCCCACCATCCATTCAGTTCACATAATTAATAGTAGTAGTTGTCAGCTGCTTTCAACAATACTCCACTATAATATATTTCCAGGTCTTAATAAATCAAATCCCATTGGGGGTGAGCCCATGGGGTAGAGGTCAGTTAAGAGAGGAAATTAGTTTTTATTGGGTTCATAGATTTAAGAAAGTATACTAGTTGTAGGGTCATGGAAAAAGGGTTGGGGTTAGAAAAATGGGAAAGCAGATTAGGGGAAAGAGCCAAAGTAAGGAAGCCCTTTCCTCTTACTATATAAATCACATTGGGGCAGATTTACTTACCCGGCCCATTCGCGATCCAGCGGTGCGTTCTCTGCGGTGGATTCGGGTCCGGCCGCGATTCATTAAGGTAGTTCCTCCGACGTCCACCAGGTGGCGCTGCTGCGCTGAAGAGCATCGGAACGCCCTGGAGTACACTGAGCCGGGCTGTGTGAAGGTAAGTGCGTGCCGAGCGACAAATTTTTTTTTTAAATGCGCCGGTTTTTCCGAATCCGTCGGGTTTTCGTTCAGCCACGCCCCCGATTTCTGTTGCGTGCATGCCAGCACCGATGCGCCAAAATCCGATCGCGTGCGCCAAAATCCCGGGGCAATTCAGGGGAAATCAGCGCAAATCGGAAATATTCGGGTAACACGCGAATCGGGCCCTTAGTAAATGACCCCCATTGTCTATTGTACAGTACTATTAATTTCTGCAAAGTTTGCTGAAAAGTATCAGCATTCTTATATCTAGCAGGTCTTATAGTCTTTTTCTACAAAAAGTCTTTAAATAGAGATATTGTTCAACCGACAACACATGTACCTGTAATAATTCGTAAAATACAGATCAGACCTCAAAGCATCTTTTGTTAATAAGTCATGATGTACAAAATCAACAGTGGTGCTCAAGGTCATATGACAGATTGATGCAGGCTACATCTGCCGCAGCTACAACCCGATATCATTGGCTGATTATAAACCTAACCATCACAGGTGTTATTATGAGTCCCTCACGCTAACCTCAGTATGACAGAAGCAATCTAACACTATTATTTCCCTCAATGAGTGTCACCACATACAGTATGTGACTGCTGACAGTACACATCAAAGTTGTTATTTTCTAAGAGAAAGATCAATCAATAAACATTAATGCAGATAATGACACTGACATTAAGATACAAGTAGCAAAGGTTTTCCCAGAAATGAAAGGATGTTTAATCGCCAAAATCAAGCATATATGAACCAGGAGCCATCATAGATCCAGGCATAGATCTTCTTAAATTTGTTATCCCTGGTCTCATTCCTTCTAAAATTAACTTTTATATAAAATATAATAAGCCTGAAGAGTTCTGTGGAGTCTTACCAGAGCCCCTCTGTGCTCTGGCTTCACAGGCAGTTACACTGTCTCACTCTTCCCCCTGCTCCCTCTGCATTTCTGCCCTCTGCTTGATGTAATTTCATTGCTCCAGAGGAAGTTTTAACAGTGGGAGGGGGAAGTGCTACAGCACATTCTATGAAGCAGCAGCACAGAGGGGCTTTGGTAACGACCCCTATAGCCTCTCTGGCTCAATACCAGAATTTTAAAAGTTGATTTTAGAAGGAAGGAGTGTGCCCTCTATGTGTGTAACAGTGTATAAATGTGTATGTATGAGTGATGACCTGTATGTTTATGTATATAGGAATGTGATATACAGGCGGTCCCCTACTTAAGAACACTCGACTTACATACGACCCCTAGTTACAAACGGACCTCTGGATAATGGTAATTTATTGTACTTTAGTCCTAGGCTACAATAAACAGCTGTAACAGTTATCACAGGTGTCTGTAATGAAGCTTTAGTGTTAATATTGACTCTTATGACAACCCAACATTTTTAAAATCCAATTGTCACAGAGGCCAAAAAAGTTCTGGTTGGCATTACAATGATAAAATATACAGTTCCGACTTACATACAAATTCAACTTAAGAACAAATCTACAGACCCTATCTTGTATGTAACCCGGGGACTGCCTGTATGTATATTTTTAAGCCGGCAGGGGGTCCCCTTCAGAAGTCTGCTATGGGGCACTGCCTCTCCAAGTTACGCCACTGACTGATACCCAACCCATAGTTGCCCATGTCCCTTCTTCCCTTCATTGCCTAGTATCTTAGACACACAGGAAATTCTTTAGACCCAGGTTAGGGAATGTACCTATGGATAAACAGCTTGTCATAGATTAATGGTGGTCTAACTGCTGAGACCCCACCTAACATGAGAATGGGTCTACTGCATCAGCATCTAAATGTAGTTTCTACCACTATGCCACTATAGTGTCTTAATTGGAAAAAAATCATATTATTTGGTAATTATATCTCCATGCTTTCACTGCATTTAGCATGGAGCTGTAAAACACCAATGGTCCCTTAAAGATCCTATGGACTATAAAGGGGTCCATTAGTCTAACATTGTACTGTCAATTGTTTTACAGTGGTAAATGCTCTGAATGAAGCCTCCAGCATAGTCTATAAACATTACCTAATATATAGAAGTTCCAGAGATGCTTTATGTATAAACCAAGTTGGTACTGTTTTCTTGCATTACTATATAAGTAACCTCATAGCTAATAATAATAGCTAGTCCTATTTAATACTTCAGTTTAACCAAAGTCCTACATTCAAAGTCTTTCGGTTTTAACAGCTTAAGAGCTTATATCATCATTAGCAATGCTCAAAACTTGAGTCAAATTATAATTATCTGAAGCTTATGAAGAATTTTTAAGGTTTATGTACTTATGTTTTCTCTTTCTTAAAAGTGTTCTGTATTTAAAAAAAAAATTCCTCCAAGGAAGTTATGAAGAATTTGCTTGTTCTTACTATATCCTAGGCTGCTCAGATTTGCCCCTCTACGCCCTCTTAACTTGCACTTCAATCTTGCACTGCATAAGAATTTGTGATTATTCCACTACTTATACAACAGAAAACTGGCATAGACGCAGTGATAAATCTCCCCCCTGATATGTCTATCAACATGTGATGATGTTGTGAAGTTCCGACAACATGTATCCTCCCCTCTGTATGCTTCCCCATCCCTATTCCCCATATATTTTATTATTTTAAATATTTTATGTCAATGGAGGTTAATTGTTTGTTATGCACACAGTATATCTGTCCCCCTGTGTGGAGATATTTCTCTGCCGAGTCATATTATAAAGCAATATTTACTTTTAAAACAATAAAAAACTTGCTAAAATCTTACTATATCTCTGTTGGAGGAGGTGGTCACACCCCCTCTTGGCACGCAGGATGCATCAAGGCCCTGGCGTTGTTTTGTTAGTTTTGAAAAAGAGCATAGGGTGGGAACTCCACCAGCCTCCACACTGCTTCCACGCCAGAAAACTGGCATTGAAGAAGTGGTAAATCTCCCCCGATAAGTGTATGTTTCATTACATTACTCCTGTGATGATGCTGTGACGTTCCAACAACATGTATCCTCCGGAGACCTCAGGGGAAGGAGACCAGAACCTTTGGGATTATCCAGCTTAGGTGTATCATCCAACCAGCAGCTCTGTACAATGCAATAATAACAGTGCATCTGATTGGTCACATAATTATACATTCCTTCTCAGGCAGATATTTAACAGCTTTGCGAGATATTTAACAGCTGCATTACCATATCCAGACACTCCCTAGGTTGATCAGGCTGAGAGAAACACTTTTGAATGGAGGGAGGTTTTGATTTCACAACGCTGCATCGGCAGGGGTGTTGCATAAACACAAATTAATACTGAAAATTTGACTGAAATATAAAAGTAGTGGAAAAGGCCAGGGTGAAGCACGTGGTCGTGTGCATGAAGCTTTTCAATGACTTCAATTGACCAATGAAGAGAACTACAAGCAAGCATAGCCACCACTGGTGTTGGACTGGAACTCCTTGGGTCCACCAAAAAAGAATAAATAAAAAGAGGCACCCGCTTTCCATTAACCCCTAAAACTACATCCAAGTTGTCTCCAAATTGGGTTGTCTTCTGCTGGGGTCTATTAAAGGGTATCTGGTGGGCCTTTGCGACACTGACGGCTGCCAATAGAAATTAAGAGTAGATGTTTTACAGAGGTAATAAGATACATTAATAAACTATTAATGTATATGATGGCTCTGAATCTGAATGTGTTCAACAAATTCTATTCTGTCCTATGGCATTCGCAGTAAACATTGCAATACCGCTCAGTCTGTGCATCTCCTGTCTTTGCAATGTACAATTTCCCTGCTGCAATCCATTTCACATACAGACACCTAAGGACACAGCCGCAACAGGAAAACCCTTTCTGTATAATGTAGTGCCACCTTCCAGTATAGTGACAAAACCTCCAGGAGATGACAATCAAGAAGTCAGCTCAGAGCCTTTCACATGTGTCTGACAGCCTTCTTGTCAAGAAGAACCCAGTGGTATCTATGTGCAAAATATACAGTTCTTGATTATGAAGAGTTGAAACTTTGCTAAACTAAATAAGTTTGTGCAAACAATATGACTGTTTTCTGTATGTAAAATTTGGAGGGAATGTAAACTTTTCTTCAGCCAACATTACTCCTTCAGAGTATGAGAGGTTTATTTGATGGCTCTTGGAAACACGCTTAAAATATATCAGGCCCTAAAGGTGCTAATATAGGGAGCACTGAACAATTATATAATTAGTCCATTTAAAGTTCTTTCCATTGCCAAATGTAAACACCTTGTGGACCACATGTGGACCTGAAATTGGAACCATAGTGCTTAGGGTCTTTTTTTGTCACAAGTCAATTCACAAATAACTTGACCTTATTAAAGGTTTAACTTCTGTCTGCAAACTCTCTGCGGATTTTTCTTTACAGCTAAGCTCTGATGAATAGGAGGAGCTGTAGCAGGAGAGTATGACTCATGAGTGAGATGGATTGTGAGATGAAGAGACACAGTGGGTTACGCCATTAGGATGGGTTGAACGAGTGAGAAACTATTCTGTGTATACAGAGGGCATGATGAGAACAGGGACAGGTTTATTGAAAAGTGGCCAACCCTTTTAAGTTCAGTCCTGTCAACCTTAAAGTGCTTTTCTATGAATACTGATTGATGGCCTAACCTTAGAACCTTATTTATCTTTGACTGGTAAGTGGCCCAAAATAGGCCCCTACATGATATGGCCCATATCCAGGTATGGCTCTCAATAAAGTAATGAAGTCATTGTGCAGGTAAGGCTTCTGGCCACTATACAGTGCCTTAGCCAACTGCATCTGTAATGTTAGACCAAAACAACAGTTTGTTGTGGGGACTAGAGATTGGTACAGTTTTGGAAAGTTTGACCATCAAATCACACATACACATACGGGGGAATAAATCTTTATGTCTTTTGGAGTGCTGCTTCCTTATGCTTTTTCTACCATTGGATTTTATGGAACCATCGAGTCTGGTTGACTAAAGCTTGCGCCCAACACTGTGTTGTTTTCTTAGAGATCCCTTTTATTTATAACAATAATAGGGTTTCTATAGCCCAAAAATGTTACACAAAAGCTCCTATGTTATTACAATGGTCTCCACAAAAGCGATCACCGATCACTTAACATGCAGCAGGACTGTTTTCCAAAGTTACACCCCCTCCTTAGCAGATTCCAATGGTGCACGGTTTAAGAAAAGTATAGGACTCCTGTAATCTGTCTTTTTCAATTGATAAAGGTTTCAAGGAATACAAAATGAAGAGCCTTGTAGAGGTAAATGTAGCACTGATCCTAAAGTCATGGAATGTTTTGCATGAGTGGTGTTTAGACTTTAGGAACTGGAGCAGGAGAACTTCTGGGGAAGTGATTAACACGGTGAGAGGTAATTACATGCATTATTGGTTGGCTGGGATATGTTAATGTTTATTGCGTATCATGCTGAGTTAATTAGAGACATGGTTTGCCAATACGCTAATTGGAAATTTAAATACTTTGCCTTGTTGAGCATATACAAGTACAAAGGATCTACAAGTTCCAGACACATTCATTCTATTTTCTGTGTTTTATTAATTTTTTTTATACTTTGATTGTTAACCTGATTTACTTATGTGCATAAAAAGGCCCCCTGCACCTGAACATGTTTGGTCCTTGAAAAGTAAAATGAACGGGTCCCTTGCATTAAATTTCTGTATGACACGTGAACTTCTGTACACTGAAAATATGACCAGTACACAAGTCCTATTCTACATATTGCAGGGGGGCTAAGACCCAGTAACCTCACTTATTTAGAGTTTAGTCATTGAGAATATACCAATTTATTAAATAATATTGTAAACATCAATATTCAAAAATTACATTAATTTATAACAATAACTATTAACTATAATAACTATAATAATAAATAATTTTTTTATTATATTTTTGACTACAGTATACATGTAAACCATGCATCTAGTGTATATAGTATCCACTAAGAGCGACCATTAACATCCATAAAATCAATTTGCAATGCAGAATAACTCGCATAGAGAAGCAACTCATTTAAGTTGTATTTCTCCTTTAAATGTTAGAATTTTCAGTCACACTAAAAGAATGTATGAGTATTAGGTCAATATCCATTTTATCATTTGGTAGAAAACAATGTTATTTTTAGTAAACATCTAATAATCCTTCTTAATATCCAGCCCTCGTCATCA
This sequence comes from Engystomops pustulosus, assembly GCA_019512145.1. Taxonomy (NCBI): domain Eukaryota; kingdom Metazoa; phylum Chordata; class Amphibia; order Anura; family Leptodactylidae; genus Engystomops; species Engystomops pustulosus. Next base: position 50,656 of record WNYA01000099.1, read on the forward strand.
ATCCAAACCAGATGTTTCTGTATCTGGGAGTTCTTTAACTTCACCAAAAAGCATGCGGGTAAATCTGAGAAATAGAATCAAAATTGGTTCTATAACAAACTGTATCTGTAAAATTATCCCAAAACATGACCCACACAAACAGAATCTGAATAAACCTCACTGCACTAACCTTATGCAAGGTGTGATTTAATGGGTTTTATGGGATCTATAAGTTAAAATTTTAGTCAAATGTCTGTGATGTTCTGTTCATCCTGAGCAGTCCCTAGTGATGCTGAGAGGATCACCCTGTAGGTATGCCCTCCAGTCCATTCTGACATTGGTTTATTGGTGTAATAATCATATAATGCAATATTACATTATTATACAAAGATAGTAAATAACTGGGATCTGTGTTTCCACAACCCAGGCGAAGCGGAACTCTGATCGGACTGCTACATGCCACTGCTTTTTGGGATGTTCTGATAAAGCTAGGATTTTCAGTGACATAACTGGAAGAGGGCTAGGTAGATTCTTTCATTAGTATGTGCAGCTAGTTCGTATTATTTAGCTGACAGGTGTCCTTTAAAGAGGACCTGTCATCCCCCAAAAAGACCCCCACCAAATATGCCCCCATAATCCTCTCCCCAGCAGCTTTCTATTTATGTCATTTATTAAAAATGTATGTTGTGAAAGTTTGACCTTAGTGGTACTAATCACTTAAACAATATACTGCAATAAAATTGCATTGCAGTGGGATTTAAGATTAAAATCGTGTCGCAACCAATGCACTTACATACATCAGGAAGAAGATGCTGAACTCCGGCGGACGTCAGCGGGGAGCAACAGATGCAGAATATCGAGCGCACTCGCGGCACAGTGCATGGTCGTCGGACAGTGCACTTTCGGGAACTACGAGGGACCGGGTAAGTATATGTGCCCCTGTATGTAAGTAAGAAGCTAAGAGTTTGTCACATTTTAAACATTAGGATCTCAGTGACTTATCTTCTTTCCTACAGCTTCTTTAGCATTCATAATCACATTCATAACTTCTCAAGTAGCTCACATGGTATGATTAGATCACTGCTGTAACCTTCACTTGCACTTCATTCCATCACTGCTAGTTGTTTCCCGATTTGCCATATTCTTTGCATCTAGTCAGGGAGCATAAAATCTAAAATTTAGAGAATCTATTTATGAGAAAATTGGCCTAAATATGATGGAATCTGTGGAAGTCAAATGTACTAGTGAAAATACTGTCATTACCAACAAAAGGCTAAAATGAATGTGAGGAAATGGAAAGTCATGAACGTCAATGACAGTCTTTAGCTCTGTTTCTCAATTCCTTCTTTGTAGTCTTTGCTAAAATGTCATTTAGATCTTATCTTAGTTTTACTTCTTGTTCAGCTGAATTACTTTTATAAAGGTGAAATTTCATGGGAAGAAATCATCATAACTATAAGCTGAAACCAAATAAAAAGAACTGATTAATCTTTGCATACTTTTTATCAGAATTTTTGTACTTGTTACCCATAAAGGTTTGATTTTACAGTTGAATACAATTTTTCAGTACTATGCAGGGAAGAACATGTACTGCTGCCTGGTATTCATCCAAAAATGCATAGCTCTATGGGGTAAGGTACACAAAGGATTGCAGACCAGTCCACTGGTTACCTTAAATTAGTGACTTAAAGGTCATTTGAGGGGGTGACTGTGGTCTGGCAGGAACACTAACAAGTCACTTCCTTCTTGAGCCCCGATGTACCCAGGGCAATCCACGGCTCTCAATGCCTCTGGAGGTTTTACCCACTTCTGTCAACAGTCCCGTCAGGTGTCAGTGACGATCATTCCCAGTTTTGAGTACTGTAGGTGCTCCACTGGGTTGCAGACAGCTCTGGCTAACTTATTGGCCCAAGCCACAGCCTAAATTTGCTATCGTGGCCAGCAGTCCACCCTGTAAAGGGCTCAAGACAACACTGATTCCAACCCGCCAAACCAATTTGAGGTCTGGGAATGCTGCCACCATCCTCCCAAAGATGCAGCATTGATTACTCAATCCTTCAAACCAGTGGTTATCCGAAATCCTCAACAGTAAGAGGCCCCTTTGGGTACTGCAAGAATTTATAACCCCCTGGCAATTCCAGGAGACCCTCCACAAACTGCATTTCCTGCACAAGAGGTAGGACTCCTGGCTGCTGTGGTTCACTACACAGCCTGCTGCAACTCTGCACTGGTGACAGCTGTGACACATGTATTGGTCCCCACCTTTGGGACATGGAAACACCTACTTGACTGTACAGTTCAGGATCACCTGGGCAAAGTACTTGGTATACACCTGTCCTTCCTTGCAACTACCCATGCTTCCCTGCACGTGTGATGCTCCTATGACAAGAATGGACTGTTCCTGTTGCTGAAGCTTACCCCTCCTCCTATCCATGGCGCTGGACGTACGCATACTTTTCTGTGGATGTAGCGTTAGAGTAAGAGGAGAAGAGTCAGCCGCAGGAGCGCCCAAGCCTCATAATCATAATTTTATAATTGTTTTTTCTGCAAAACCACTCAATTCCGGGATTAAACAAGATATGTTTCTGCATCAGTGTAGCTACAGCATTCTCAAGGTATATTTGGTTCACAATGCATCAAAGTAAATGGTAGATTTCTTTTAAATGTTAGAGGTGTGTCGGTATTTATTCACAGAACTGTACACTTTCCCCTAATTGAAGCCATCACGGACCCTGATGGCTTCTTTGTTATTTTGTAATGGGGATCCTGTCCTCTAGCACAGAGGTCTCCAACCTTTTTTGCACCAGGGACCGGCTTTAAGCTAGACCAGTTTTCCATGGCCCGGTGGGGGTGGGGCGGGGCGGAGCTTAGTGCATACTTATTATATAATTATGACATTTATAATGAGAATGTGATTCAACTAACCATAGGTTCAGAATGAGTGGGAGCACCAGGCTTGTTTCCCTGAATCAGTGGGAGCACTGGGCTTGTTTTCCTATACCCTCCCACCCGCCCCACCCCGTCCTGCATAATGTTCTCTGCCGGGAGCTGCGAGCTGTCACGGCTATGGCAGAAAACATTATAAATCCACACAGAGCGAGCGGACCGGCTGATGAACTCCAACGGCCCGGTCCTGGTCCGCGGACCGGTGGTTGGGGACCTCTGCTCTAGCATACCCTCCTCCTCCCCCACAGCTCTCTGCACTTTTGTCCAAAATCTGGGGTTGGATAAAGTGTGTAGATGAAGTATGAGTGGTAGTTTTAGGTGGGGACAGTTCTCATGTATACAAAGCTATTTTGAACATGGCAAACACCGTTGACACTTATTTGGTAGATGATTCATGTATGGTCAAAACTATATCTCTCTCTTTGTGGCTGGGAAATCCAGATAAGCGGATCCAACTATAGGAGACTTTGACCCATGTTCCATTAAAGTTTTTCCAAAAGCATCTCAGGATAAGGCCCATATGATGGTGGGTCAGTTACCTGGATGCCAAGCATGAGTCAATCTAGTGTAACCAGAGTTTATCAAATTTCGACAAGGCTCCTTGGTGATAAATCCCCCTCTCTTTAATACCGTGAAATTGGGGTGCTGAGGTAAACCAAACAATATGGGTCACATATGCCACAAAATCTACATATAGCAAAAAGGATAATTAAAAACATATAAAAGTGCACACATTGCACATAACCCAAGGGACCAAAACCTGTGTTCAGATTTGAAACCTAACTTCCTCCTGTAAATGTCCAGCTGAGGATAATAAATCAGTGTATAGTAAATGTATAGTAGTATAGACATTATCAATAGTAAACATAGGAGGATACAAGAGAAAGGAGTATATAGATACCACAATATATTAAATAGTAATGACAGAAATAATAGTAAATAAGAACTCCCATTTCAGATGGTAACTAAATAATATCTCATTCCTGACAGATACATGGGTAAGAATAGCTAGAGTATAATGAGGGCAAAGAAACAGAGGAGCCAATAGGAAGAAGCAATCTCCACACGTGGAGGGGGCCCAAGACTAAGATTCCTTTCTCTATAAGTATTAGCCAGTTATGTTTGGTAATATATTCTGCCCTGGTGGGGCATTGGAACATAACGGATTCTGCCAATGTTGGGTAAATTAATTTGCAAGCCATATATATGAAACAGGCCACTGCAATCTTTCAACCTCTTTGATTTCTAGGTCCGTCATATATCCTAGTTAAATCTTTTTTTGTTTAAAGGGGTATTCCAGGAATCAGCATAATTCATATACAAATGGGTACTCAAAATATGAGCTAATGTGTAATTAGTTGTTATTAAAAATGTTGCTCCCCTTAGCAGAAAATGCTGGTGACATACACTATGATGGAGAATTAAAATGCTACTGGCCCTTTAATCAGTCCGTAGATTTCCTCCGCGCGGTCCGTTGCAGAGCATACACAGGACAGAAGATGGCCGCTGGTCACACGTCCACATCACATGTCCTGCACCTGCCTGGGCAGGTCATGTGATCACCACTATGTTTGGCTGTAGTCGGTTGGTTGCAGTTCATCCAGTATGGCCAGTGTTGTGTTGATGGCAGTTACACATCACTACTATGGTAACAGAGCAAGAAAGTCAGTTATATCATCACTGGGAGGATAAGAGGGAGGAGGAGCTACTGAGAACTAAAGGATAATGGAACTGTAGTTTACAGTGGCGGCCATCTTAATGATAACTCCACCTACTTTAGAGAGGCCAAAAATTTAGTAAATCAGAAAATCAAACTATTGAAGCTCCATTTTGTGACTAATGACATTGAGCATTGTTGTATTCATTTATTTATATCATCAGGGGCTTTTGTGTCAGACGTTCATATTCCCGGAAAACCCCTTTAAATATTTGGTTCATTTTTTAGTTTTTCTACTCACTACAAAACAAACGTACATGGTCATTGCAATATATTCCATCCTCCATCGCCTTCTTCTTTTACACAAGAACTGTGACTTTCAAAAAGTGGCATTTAAATATATGACGCCGATCATGTTCTGTACAAGTACTATTTCCTGAAGGTTGCTGATATTGCTAGCAGCAGGTGAGCGTGCCTGAAAATGGATCATGTTGAGATGCTGGCATTTCTAAAAACAAACTGGAGTCAATGTTCAGAAAAGTAGGTTTATAAATAGCACAAGAGAAAAACCAAATCCACTAACACAATTCACAAGAAAAGCTGAATCCTGTGTTTACAGATTTCCAAATAAATAACCGTGACATTAAAATAGTCCACAATTTATGATATGACAAATGTTATTTCTATGAACCTCATCCTGATAATTAGCTATAATTAATATGCACCTGTGCTGATTCTAGATATATCTTTATTCAGAGGAAAAGGAAAAGTTGAATCTACAAAAATAACAAATTCACAATTATTCCACTATACCAGTGTACAAGAAGCCATGATCCACTGGGATAGACAAAGGGGAATGAGAACCCGTGATATATATCAAGGCTGCAGCAGGCGAGTAGTGAAAGGCCAGAGGTGGTTGCTGTCCACCACTCAATTGCTGCAGCCTTGATATATGTCACGGGCTCTCATTCCCCTTTGTCTTTCCCAGTTGATCATGGCTACTTGTACACTGGTATAGTTCATGTCACCCATATGTGGGTTTACTGACTGTGTTTACATAGGCAGGGTGCAGGGGAGTCCCTCTGGGACTCTGCGTTGTACTTTTAGGTGCCCAGTTGTGATGTAATATTTTATTACATCTTTTCAAGTGTTTTTACACATGGTGTGTGCATTTTTGATACAATACAAATTTCTTCTGATTTATTCTTGGTCGTTTGATGCATCTCTTTGTTCTTCATGTGATTATGGGTATGTCTATTGATGCATGACTGCTTAACAGGTGCGGTGCCCACCTCCCCCTTTTTTTTGTTTAAATCCCCAATAATCCAATGTCTGACTGTTGTATTGTCACCATACAAATAAGGAGGGCCGGCGTCAGCACTGGGCATACCTGGGCAAGTGCCGGGGCCCAGAGCTGCTGGGGGGGGGGGGGGCTCACATAAGGCTGTACAAAACAATTACATGAGGGTGAGGGGGGCTGTATCTAATGAATCCATAGGGTGTGAGGTGGACTTTTATAAAATAATAATGAGGGGGCTGTTTGGTATGAAAAACTAGGGAATATTTTAGGGAACAGGAAACTGTTTTATTTTCTGAATTTGTGAGCCCACGTGAGCAAAGGGGCCTACCAAAACCTGGAGCTGACCCTGCCAATAAGGTCATCCTGCACTCAATGGACAGTAAGCTCTGTTTCTAAAGCCACATTCAGATGCCTGTGTGTTATGTGTTACAATGGCTCCCATTCCTATTGTTTCATCTGACATTGAAATGCCTTATTTTATTTGTACAAGTACCACAAGATCTGCAGAATATGATGGTGCTACTGTATATAAATACAGGTTTATTACTCTTTATATGTTTCTGTATTACACCTGCAAATCCTGTTCAATCAGGAATTTCAGCCAAAACTCGGACCATGTAAAAAGAAAATATCACGAATGCCTGTATGTGGAGAAATAAAGAAAACCTCTATAATCACAAACTTCAATGTAGAAACCACTTTGTCTGCCTTAAAGGGGTTGGCCACTTTACCTCATGTTTTTATAATGTTTATGGGGCAAGGATATTAGGTAATTTGGACAGATGGATCGTGTGATTCTTAATGTCCCTTCCTGGACCTTATTATAGAGTTTAGGAATACAAACTTAAGATCCTGGAAGGTAGATTGCTCATGGTCAGTTAAAGGTCACATGACCATCCATCTACAGCCATTTTATGGACAGGAATGTCTGATTTTACTGTACATTGTTGTGTTGTAGAACATTTACTAGATCTAAATAGGTGAATTACCTTTAATCCTGCCCTTGTACACAAATATTAAACTAAACATGGCCAACGTTTAAATTTAACTATGTAAAATAATCTGTTGATCTCCAGCACACATACAAAATGCAACCTCTGTGTATAATGTAGGAGTTGAAACTTGGGCAATGCTTCCATTTGCAAGTATGTGGAAGGTAGAGGACACCCCTATTGTTTCTGATTTAAAGAAAGACAGCTCAAGGACTTAAAAGGGTATTCCCATTTAGGAAATAAATGTTATTGTTTGTGGGATGAAAAGTTATCCAGTTTTCCAATATACTTTCTGAGTCAATTCGTCATGGTTTTCTAGATCTCTGCTTGCTGTCATTCTATAGGAAGTTTAATTTTTTATTTCCAGTGGATATAAATCTGCCCATGGTCACACAGGTGTGGCGGCTCGTTATATCACACATCTCTGATTACTCTGTGACACTAATGAGCCGTGCACCTGTGTGACCATGGTCAGATTTCTGTCCACTGGAAATAAAAATAGAAGCTTCCTATAAAAAGACAGCAAGCAGAGATCTAGAAAACTGTGAGGAATTAATACAGAAAGTATATTGAAATATTGTATCATTTTTCATCATACAAACAATTAGATTAATTTGCCGAAATGGGGATACCCCTTTAAGTAGAATAACCCCATACCTAAGAAACATGCCTTGTTTGGATGCCATAGATAGGGCTCCCTTTACTTGTGTGCTTCTTGATTTTGCAAAGAATGGAGCCCAGATTGACAGTTTTAGTGTATATAAAGTATTTCAAAGTTTTTCTTTAATTTTGTAGGTTGCAATGTAATGTAACTACTGGACTTTTAAGGATCGGTGGTGCAAAAGCATGTCCACTATTCCATTTACTTCTATGATACGGCAGTCCCATAGTTGAGCATTGAGTGGTGGACGTGCATATCTATCACTTTTCTCTTCACCTGGAGCAATTGCAGGCGTCTGTCCTTGTAACCATGTGGGCTCCAAGCTGACCAGACATCATTCTATTATCTTGGTAGTAGGGAATAAGTGTAATTTGTGGGATAATGCTGAATTCACACAAACGTACGGGGGACCTATGTACGGCCACAGGCTTGCGGCCGTACACAGGTCCCCCATAGACAGCAATGGCCGCATTGAGTGATATGGTGCCACACATACTGCTCAGTACATGGGACATGTCCTATCTTTCCCTGTGTGCACAGCCATATGTCGTGCATCTCTATGGAGAGGGGAGGTTCACCCCTCCCCCTCTCCAGCGCGCCAGGCGGACATACGTTTGTGTAAATTTACATTTTTGCTTTCACTTCTACACTTACCTGATTCTTTGAATAATGGCTTTCTGTATATAACATCTATGTTAACATTTTGCCAAAATTTACACAGAACCAATGTAGATGGTTTGTCACACTTAACAAACCATTTTGTAAAGTAGAACCCAGGATTAACTGGGGAGGAGGGGGTGAGAATGTAAGTGTGTATAAGTGTCTACAAACTTGAACGCAACTTTGAAGTCCATCTTAGTAGCAATATGTATGAGGTCCCAATCCTATCACTGTACCACCCAATCTTATTGTAACTCCATAATACTTAATTATAGTATGCGGTTGCTTTTTGTGTGTAGAGCAGGGAAATCCATATTTATGCAGGGAATTAGCTGATCATACAGTCTTCTGCACTGCAAACATTACTAAGAGGATCCCCACAGACCATTCATAGGATGCTCCCTTCTGTATCTTATGCTATAAATATGCGTTAAATGACTTGTCGGTTATTGAATTTCCATTACCATTTACTGTGGATTTATTTTTTTTTAATAATTTCTAACATGGTCTGTGAATATATGATATGTGACTATCTTTCTATTAATAACTGCCCAGATATTCCATTATTACAAAAGAATCGGAGACTACAACAAAGGACAGGAATAAAACACAATCTTACTTCCACTTATTGCAACTTCGAATGTCACCTATGACAAGAGAAAAGAAAATGAGGACGTATAGCCTGCAACTGTACAGCTGCCCCCAAGGTAAAGGTTGCAAAAGATGGAACGTAAAGGGAAAATGTGAAATGAGTGATGAGGTTTATTTTTAGAATTGCAGCCTCTCGTGAGATCTAATTTAAAGAAAGGATCCTTTAAACTGGGAAATAGGTGAAAGGGTAATAAAGAGCTCCTCACACAGAGGCATTGTGTCATTTTGTGACAGAATGTGGGGCAGCTGCACTTAAAATGAAAAAATACACTCAAATGTATTTCAGTAAGTATGTCATGATGTGGCAGCCTGCTAAATTGGAGACTAGAGTCCTCTTTACCTTCCTATCTCTGCTTTTACTATTATTTGATAATAGTCACAAACCCATTTTGTGTCATTTGCATGCTAATACAATTACATAACTTAGCCATTATTGCCCCAAAATAAAACTAAAGTAGTCAAAATAAACACAGTGATCCATCTTTCAGTCATCGACCCACATTGGCACTAACAGTATTTCATATTGATCTTTTCACACTGTAATAATGTCTGATGAACATTTATTGTTCACAAAAACACAAAATATTAATGGAAGAATGTAAATCTTGCATTTTGTCCTTGGCTTCACATTAGCATATCACACAGATCCAGACTCTCACCCTAACCCACACATAACCATTGGTTGTCCAACTCTTTCCCAATGGGGACCCATACCTTTCAAAGTTCACAATAGCATTGCTATCCTAATCATCCGCACAGGACTTTTTTATAGGAGTAAAATTGCCCATACAAATTTCTATGACTTATTTCAGGTGAGACAAAAAGTTTCAAAAAGTAGAAGAAGAAACCAGTCACAGTGGTGATAATTCCCCTCTATGTGCCCTATAGGATGTCCATCTATTACATATTATTTGGGGATGCAGGGATTGGAAAGCTATCGGTGCGTGGTATTGGCATTGTTTGGTAGGGTCTTTTAAATCTGGCTACTTGCTACTCCTGGATTTGTGTGACCAGGAGCTTCTTGTTGGCTTGAAACAAGCACTTTCTCAGTTGTGGAAGAAAATTCTGTCTCACTGGACAAGGGGCACCACCATGAGGGAATAATAAGGCAAGGATTAATAATATCCAGTCAGTCCCCGGTTATGTACAAGATAGTTTCTTTAAGTTTGATATTATTTCCTTCACGACTGCCCATCATAAATATACGTCGGGCGGATGGGAATGGGAGTATGGACCAATCCCTTTACATATGCGTCGGTTTTGGTGCCAGCACCAACCTGCCAGGAACTGCCATGGTTGGTACTGGCACTGATTGCGATCGTTAACCTGTTAGGTGGGGCTGCTGAACCCAACTGTGGCATCTAACAGGCCTGCTGCTGGGTACCACCATCTTTAAATGGTGGTTGGCACCCTACCTGATGTTATAGGTGTCATTAGTATTTCTTTATTACAGTCTGATAAGTGATAAAAATGGTATCAATAAAAACATCATCCCATCCCGCATACAATGATACCTTACACAGCTTCATACACTGAAGTATGAAAAGGTTAAGGGTGTCAGAATAATACAAGGTTTTTAATTTTTTTAAAAGTACTAAGGGTTGAGAAGTAAGAGTTCTCCTTACGAAGACTGCTAATTTCACCACATTTGGAATTTTTTTCCGGCTTCCCAGCACATGGCACAGAATAATAGAAGGTGCTTCTAGAAAAGTACAATTTGTCTTGCATATTTAAAAAAATATATAAAAAAGTTATGGCTTGTGGAACGAAAAGAATAAAAAAAGGAAACGCAAAAAAAAAGTCAGGACTGGTATATATTATAATTGTAACGCCAGACACACATTTTTTTGTCTCATTTTCAAAATGTTGTGCTGTCATGGGAACAAAGATTACCTTTTAGCCTAGGACTAATGTAAAGCATCCAGAGAGCTTCACCAAAGGGCATAGTGGGCAGAGAAATCAGTCTGTAACTTGGGGTCATCTGTAAGTCAGGTGTCCTTAAGTGTTGCGAAAATTTGCAGCTATTTTGGAGGGCTGGCTGTGCGCACCAGGCGTAACATCAGAAGCACTGCTGTGGATGTGACCCAATGACTTCTCTCCTAACCAGCTGCATTCGCTAGATGAGACAGGGGATTTGCATTGTTGTTATTTTGGTTTTATCGCTGATTATGTAATGCCGCTGGGCTGCACCCCAAATGCTGTACTTCATTTTGGCCTACTTGAAGACCAGATCAACATGGGAAGATGTAGGCTTGTATCTTATTTTCTTTTTGGTTGCCCCCAAATTGTTTATACCTTTATGGGCTCTACATTGTTGATTGTTAAAATGTTCATTCAAAATTTACCGATTAAAAAAAATAATAATTGAGCAGAGATCACATGTCCCTTGTGAACACTATTCCAGAGGAAGGTCGGACCTGTGTCTTTATGCTCCATTTATTATTTCTGGGTCTACTAGAGATTCCCGAGCACTGTAACTATGGCGGTAAATGAAGAGGCAGGGCGCACGTTGCATCTGCTACTACATTTATTAAGTGCGACAGGACTTCCATTTTAGTGATTATTAGAACCTCACAAAAACTTGGGACAAGCCTTTTATGCTACAAAACCTCTTATTACTTAAAGGACATCTACCACCAGGATGAAGGATTGTAAACCAAGCGCACTGACATACTGGTGTGTGCCCCCTCTGGCAGGATCTGTGCTTCTTTTATCTTGTTACACCCTGGTTTTTATTAAAAAAAAGGCTTTAAAAATTATGCAAATCAGCCTTAGGGGCTCCAGGCTCCATTAACACCTTTGCAGCCTGGAGCTCGTTTACATAATTTTAAAAGTCTTTTTTTTTGTAAAAAATCAGGGAATAAGAAGATAAAAGAAGAGCAAATCCTGTCAGAGGGGGCAAACACTAGTGCTTCGGTGTACTTGGTTTACAATCCTTCATCCTAGTGGTAATTACTATTGCATTATAATGACTTTATGATTCAATTATCTTCTTTCTAATAAATACAACTTTAGAAAACTGTTTGCAGTTCTTTTATGGTCAAGGTCAAAGTCAAGTGTATAACTTTGTGACACAAAAGTCTTGTATAGTACATGGAAACTGCAAACGGGAGGCATTTACTGTGAGTGTTATAGTGATTGTCAGACTTATCTGCTCCATCTTGTATCTTTTCTAGGACTGTTTTGGTTAAGCCCTTATCTAAACTTGTGCTGACTTTCAGCTTGTGATAGCTACCACATACATTCCATTCACTCAATATCACTTAGTCCTTTCTGTGCTTCTGATTTTACAAAAGATTAATGTCCTTTTAACAGCCATTTTATCGTAGCTTAAAAGAGTGTTTATGGGAAAGACGTTACCAATTAGTGGTTGAATTACAGAGAAACCATCTCTTACATATTGGACGCACATCAGAAAGACTAAAGTCATGGGCATTTATCAGATATAGACATAGACATAGCTAAACCACCATGGAGAAGACCCCCACTATACACATCTAATAACACAGACAGCTGCGGAAAATAAGTGGGTTACATATTATTTGTGACATCCGTAATGGTGGATACAAGGGCGTTACATAGAGCTATAGGCTTAGGAGTTACAACTACATGTAAAATGATTCTCTCTCTTGTCCTTCAGCCGCCCTGGGAATACTCTGACTGAGTCACATCATAATCATGTGATAGCAACAGGACAAGATAAGATTTATATTCTCCGTCATTTATTTTTAGAAAGAGCATGAAATACATTCAGGGATCAAAGCAAATAGAAAGACAAATGTTTTACTTTTTCTTTAATATGTTTAAAAGTTTAAGATATCACTGGGATAAGCGTGACTAACTTAGAGCCCGACATCTAAATAATCTTTACCTTAAGGGAGGGATAACTGAGTCATTTTTGGCAAAATTTGATTATCCCCATGTTCTACTTTTCAGCTTTTTATCTTTCACTAAAAATACTATTTGTTCCACACATTAGACACATGTGGATTAGCTGAATTAATGACTTTAGAAGTCATATTGTACATAGTGAATTGTATGTGTAAGCTCTGAAGATGGATTGTAACTAAATACTGAGAAGCCGTCCTGGGGTCCTGGTTTATATATTAGGGACAGTGGATAACCTAAAATGACCAGAATGCCCCATTTACTTGGAGTGAAGACACTCGCCCTGACCTTTACACTTTGTTAATAAGATGTTTTCTTATAGTCTTTGCCAGTAAAGATATAATGTATAAATTATTATATCACAATGGGGCAGATTTAATTACCCGGTCCTGTCACGATCCCATGGTGCAGCGCAATTCACGTAGCTCGTGCGCCCAAGTTCCAGCATCCTTCGCTTCTGCGCAGAGGTCTGCCGGAGTTCACCTTCTTCTTCCCGGTGTATGTGAGTGCTGATCTTACGACATATTTCTAATTGTTAAATCCTGCACATTGTCCTTATCCGTTGGTTGTCCAACGGCCCGCTCCCCGATTTCTATCACGCGCAATCCGGCGCCGATGTGCCAAAATGCGATTGTGAGCGCTAAAATCCCAGGGCAATTCGCCGCAAAACGGAAATAGTCAGGAAAATGCGTCCGATGGACCATTAGTAAATGAGCCCCAATGTGATTGATGCCCCTTTTTTCAAAAAACTAAAAATTTCTTGGTATATTTTTTTCACAGCCTCCGTCAGGGTTCTCACATCGCATCAAATGAGTAGCAAACTCCATCCTAATGCAATATAAAACTCTGCAGTGGGTTTTATGTGTCATACAAGATCTCCTTATCGTTATAATGTTATATTGGTACTGAGAATTAGGGATGAGCGGAACTGAGCATCAAATTCCGGATTCGTAAAGAACTTTGCCTATTCTGGTTCCTGTTCAACCTCCAGCTGTTACTCTGGCACCGATTGCAGGTGTTAAAAGAAAAACAGCAAAGTCACCATTTTAAATTGATATGGTGCCATAGGTGTTTGTAGTCTGGAGCCCCCACAGGCTCATTTGCACAATTTTTAAAGCCTTTTTTTCTTAAAAACAAGGGCATAGGAAACTTAAAGGAAAAATGTCAGCAGAAATTGGCCTGTCTGTTGTCAAGCAGCTGAGCAGCTTCTAGATTATGTTTCTTTCTTGGCCTGGTGTGGTTGCATCATCCAGAAAATCAACTTTGAAGTGAGATGTAAATTAATTTTATGGAGTCAAGGAGGTGGAGAGTTAACCACTGAAGTCAAGCTCTCTGGGCCTCAGGATGCCCCCTTCACTGTATTTGATGGTCCAGATCTTCTGAAGTGATGATGATGTTAAGCACAGGGGAGTAGGTGTTCAGATTTGGGAGGAGCTTGACTTCACTTCTGAGCTCTCCACCTCCATGACTTTATACAAATTAATCACTTCAAAGTTGATTTTCTGGATGATGGCACCAAGCTGGGCCATGAAAGAATCATGATCTATCTGGAAGCTGTTCAGCTTTGTGACAGCATACTAGTAGTGGTTTATTAGGCCAGTTTCTGATGACAGTTTTTGGGGTTTTTTTTAAAGAAGGGCAAATCCTGCCAAAGGGGGCACATACCAGTATGTTACTGTGCTTGGTTTGTTATCCTTCATCTTGGTGGTAGATTTCTTGTAACAAATTACAAAGAAATCACAGAGAACAGTAAAGAATCCCAGGATAGAATTCCCTCACATTTTGTAGCACGGCTGGAGGGCTTTGGGTTTCTCAATGCCTGAATAGCACCTTTACTCCTTGTATATAGATAGAAACCTGTCCGTAGTTATGTGATGGACATGCCGATGCACGAGCCATTATTATCACAGAAATTTAATTTTGTGGCACTAACATAAAATATACCATTAACTTAGCTTCTGCCCAGTTCTTGGGCAGCTCATACATTTTGTACAAAGGCCCAAGACCGATACTGGCAACTCCAAGATAAGCCCAGTGGATGTCTAATTCCAAATAAGCCACCCATGTGGACATGCATTGGTGTTTATAAATCATAATCCCTATAATCTTCAGTGAATACATGAATACCCAACATAATCCCAAACCCCAAGTAGTCCATAAACTGGTCTGTGTATGCAATGTCCATGCCGAAAACCAATTAGTTAGTTGGATTTAAAACGTGCTTCACTGCTTGAGCACATCCAGTATTTGGGGGCCAGAACTTATACTGAATAAATATGGACAATAATCTGGATGCTACATCCTCGGAGGTGCTTCTTAGTACTGGGAGGGAGGATGCGGGAGCCTTTTTTGAACAATGTAACATCAAAGACAACTTACAGATGATGAGTACCAAAACTCTAGAACATCGAGTTTCATCATTAGCAGATAAAGAAATCCGTCTGTTTTGGACTAATCACTCTTTGAAATCATACAGCGAGAGTAATCGCGTACCTAGAGGCTTAAGAGTATTCAAAACACCTGCTCAATACCAAGATGACCAACTATTTATCGCAAGATGGAAAGAATTACATCTACAATATTCGTTGAATTTAATGCGACTGGTCATGAGCAAAAACGAAATGGAATACTCGAAAATAACAGACGAATTATGCAGAGCTAAAATCGAATTAAAAACCAGACTGGGAGAAGAACAATTCACCACATTTATAGAAAAACTGGAGAAAAAACTGGTATTGACACAAATGGAAGTCAAGGAAAAGAAAAGAGATAAGTTTGTGAGGGATAAGATGGACTTTGAACAAGGCACCATCTTTGAGTGGGGTTCTATCAAAAGATATAACCATAGAAAAGGAGGAAGATATCAAAAAGGAAAACGCCCCAGGAATACAGATTTCTGGACTACCGAGTCAGATTCCAGCGCTTCTGAAGATTCGCAGAAAAACAAAGAACACCCCCGAAGAGAGAAAGAGTATAAATCCTCGCCACGTCCGGACGCCACGAACACGTTAATAACTCCATCAACAGCGACCCCTTTAGGAAGCGTACCAGGAGGGGGAGACGGAGGAAGAAAAATATGGTATCAGAACCGCAAAAGGAAACAAGTTTCCTGGCGTCGAGACAGATAAGTGCATACACTCCCATATGTGATCCCACT
>WNYA01000099.1:76743-313400 GCA_019512145.1 Engystomops pustulosus
TCTTTTGTTGGCTGCATCTGGCTCTCAGACAGATCTTTAATAAATAGCGATGCTGTGTGTCTCTTAGACCGATCGCTGGACACAGCGATGTTGCCACTGCCTATGTCCTTTGTACGACCCAGGCGCCATTGCCGCCATCGTCTAAGCCTGAGTCAAAGAGAAGAGCGTGGGAGTCATGAGGAGTTGGCTGCAAGTGAATATTCTTTTTATTTTTTGCTGTGGCTACCTATCTACTGGCAGGCGTGTGCTGTGGCTAGCTGTCTAATGGGAGCGTGTGCTGTGGCTAGCTGTCTAATGGGAGCGTGTGCTGTGGCTAGCTGTCTACTTGGGAGCGTGTGCTGTGGCTAGCTGTCTACTTGGGGGCATGTGCTGCACATTTTCCCAAATTTAACAGTGTTAAACTTGAAAAAAAAAAAAATTTGTGTTTATTATTTTTATTTTTTTATTTTTTTAACAAAAACGATGCTATTTATTGCTATGGCTAGTTTCTAACCTACCACGACAGCACAACATGGATTTTGGTGCTTGCAAGATGAGTGAGCATAATGAAATATAAGGTAAAAAAAAAAAAAAAATCAGCAGGACTGCTACTTCTACTCAAACCCCTAATAAATTGCCCACTCGGTGTTTGAGGTGGATAGCGTGTCACTAGAGCTAAACACAACGGTCGCAGGTCTCCCAGCAAATTCCTCACAGTATGGTATAGCTGCATAACTAGTGCCAGTGAGCCCAGCCACAAGCAAAAAAAAAAAAAGAAAATTAACGCTATTGTAGGCCTAGTAGGCGTTGGGGTTCTCTAGGCATTTTGTAGCCTACAATGAGAGCACAACTGCTTTGCAAGATGAGTTTGAGCTATAAAATGAAATACAGTAAAAAAAAAAAAAAAAATCAGCAGACTCTGCCTAATTTCACTCAAACCCTAATAAATTGTCCCATTCGGTGTTTGAGGGTGATATGTGTGTCACTAAGAGAAACACAACAGCAGCAATCCCCTGCAAATTCTCACAATATGGTACTAGCTGCACTACTAGTGCCAGCAAGCCCAGCCACAAGCAAATAAAAAAAAAAAAAAGTATAACGTTATTGTAGCCCTAAGAAGGGCTGTTGGGTTTGTAGAATCACTCCTGCCTAACATATTCTAATAGAACAGCCTAACGCTTTCCCTGACCAGCAGCAGCTCTCCCCTAGCGGACATCCAGACCCAGATGATCCGAGGCAGCGCGGCGCGGCTAGAGTCATCCCGGGTCACCTGATCTGGCCAGCCAACCAACTGCTATCGAGTGTAGAGGGTACCACGTCAGGCTGGGGTGGAGGCAGAGTCTCCTGGCTTGTGATTGGCTCGGTTCTGGCCGCCCAAAAGCGAGCAGTCTCGAGTAGTACGCTAATGCTCACCGAGCATCAAGCTCGGAACGAGCATCAAGCTCGGAGAGTTTGTTCGCCATCTCTACTCACTTTCATTTTCCCACAGGGTTTATAAAAAGAAAACTGAGCTTTATTGGGTTTCCATGGGCAACTAGGACAGTTTTACCTCGCATATATGATAATTCTCCCCCCTATAATGGGGCAGATTTACTAACCCGGCCCATTCGCGATCCAGCGGTGCGTTCTCTGCGGTGTATTGGGTCTTCCGGCGATTCACTAAGTAGTTCCTCCGCATCACCAGATGTCGCTGCTGCGCTGAAGAGCATCGAACACATTGGAGTACACCGAGCCGGCTGAGCGAAGGTAAGTGCGTTACCGAGCGAAAATTTTTTTTTTTAAATGCGGTGGTTTTTCCGAATCCATCAGGTTTTCGTTCGGCCACGCCTCCCATTTCCGTCGCGTGCAAGTCGGCGCCGATGCGCCACAATCTGATCGCGTGCGCCAAAAACCCGGAGCAATTCAGGGAAAATCGGAGCAAAACAGTAAAATTCGGGTAACCCGATGGAGAAACGCGATTCGGGCCCTTGTAATTGACCCCCAGTATGTTCACCAATATCAAGGTGCAGACAAGACATGAGAAGCAAGAACTACAGACGGGTATCCGATGACATGTTTGATTTTACAACATCAAACTATTACTACCTGTATTTTTCGAACTATAAGACACTTCTTACTATAGGTTGCGCCCCAAATTTAGGCTTCCAAAAAAAAGGAAAAATATTTTCTACACCAATTAAAATATCCCTGTTGGTTGCACTAAAGCATAGCACACACAGCTCTGCCTCATCCATACAGTTACACACACAGCTCTATATAATCCATACAGTTACAACACACGCTCTCTACATCCCTACAGTTACACACACACAGCTCTGCATCATCCATACAGTTACACACACAGCTCTACATCACCCATACAGTTACACACACAGCTCTGCATCACCCATAGTTACACACACAGCTCTGCATCATTCATACAGATACACACACAGCCCAGCATCATCCATACAGTTCCACACACAGCTCTGCATCATTCATACAATTACACACACAACTCAGCATCATTCATACAAATAAACGCACAGCTCTGCATCATCCATACTGATACACACACAGCTCAGCTGTACACACAGACCCCCCCCCCCCCCCCACACACACAACTCCCTCCCCACCCCTCCCCTTCTTCTTACCCTGTCCAGCCCAGCATGTTCCATGCTACAGTATCAGGTCCTGTGGTGATGTAAGAAGCATGTGATCAGTCACATGATGCTGACATCATCGCAGGTCCTGGAGGACACCCGGGAGAGAGCAGTATGGAGGCTCTCCTCTCTCGGAGATCAGGGTGCAGCTCTCTATATCAGGGCATCATCCGATCTCCATTACAGCGGTCAGGAGGGTCTGGCAGTGCTGGGCCCTCCTGACCTTGGTCTACAGGCACTTTTTAAATAAAATACATAAATAAAACAACTCTCCACTCACCTATCAACTTTCCCTAGAACAAAAAAAAACATTCATAAACAGTCAGGTATCACATGTCCCAAGTCCCTTTTTCACCATTTTGCAAGAAATAAAAAAATGTAATAAAAAGTAATCAAACAGGTCGGTCATCATTAGGATATCTAACTTGTTTATGATTTAATATTTTTATTTATCTGATTTAATATTTTTATGTTTTTATAGTTGTTTAGTTCCTTTAACTTTAAAAAATAATTAAAAATAAAAAACATGATACAGGCCGTTTGTGTGTGAACTACTTAACCCTTCTCCACACAGGCTTTATGTTAATCTACCATTAAAATAAAGCATGGTAAATGATGGAACTCATAGATACAGGCAATGGGACTGTGGTAATCTTCTTATATTTTTTATCCATGGCTTACTTTCTGTTAAAATCAACTTTTTAAATATGTGTAACCAGAGCCCCTCCATGCGTAGCTTACAGGCTGTTGCACTGTTCAGGAGCCTGTTGAAGCTACAGTACAGAAGGGCTCTGGTAAGGCATCTCCAGAGCCCTTCTGCCTCATAGCATAATTTAACGTTGATTTTAGAAGGAAGGAGGCCATGGATAACAAATATAAGAAGATTACCTGTACGGTGCTCACCATGAAGTGGTTAAAACATGGAGGCAATTTGGAATTTAACTTCTTCAATATGTCCTAAACAAAATTGTCATAATGGACTGGATACCCTCCATTTTTATAGCTGATTTTGTAAGTGGGAAAATGCCCTAGTAAAGGTTCACTAAAAGTCAGTGTGGAAGCTCTGTGTATGTTTTGTGACTTAAGATTAAGCGACTTTAGACTTATGAACTTTATAACACAGTAATTTTATTTACTTATTTTGCTTGGCTTGTTTATATTTCTTGATCTTAAAAAGGACCTTCTGCCATCTCATCCAGTGATTTCTGCATTTGCATCCTAAAATGTAGCTGTATCTTTACAGATTCTGATAAATTTGGAAAGGAACCAGTGCCTAGGTTTTACTGTCAGGTAGGTGGTCCTGGACTGAAGAGGGCATCCTGGTAAGACCTTATGATGGTAGATATACTATTTTGCATATTGGATGCTGGAGTTATATGCTTATGCAATCAAAGCTGAGTCCCCAGATCCCCAATACCCTATAGTTGTCCATCACCTGCAGAAGCCCACATATGGGTGTGTTATCCTCCAACCATTCCCATTGGAATTGTCTCTATGCATCTGGTCCTAGGTTTAAAAAAGTTTGGAACACATGGTGTGAAAAGTCAGTTCTACTCAAATTAACAGAAGAAATCAAATTGGTTTGTCAAAGTATAATGGTTTTTACAGAAAGCTTACAAGCAACTTCTAATACCTAAAACAGGGTAGAGAGAGAACCTATGGCTCGGGAGACAGATACGGCTCTTTTGTTGGCTGCATCTGGCTCTGAGACAGATCTTTTAGACTGATCACTGGACACAGGCAGTGATGTTACCACTGCCTATGTTCTTTGTACGACCCAGGCGCCATTGCCGCCATCGTCTAAGCCTGAGTCAAGAGGCGTGGGAGTGATGAAGAGTTGGCTGCAAGTGAATATTCTTTTATTTTTTTTTTTGCTGTGACTGTCTATCTACTGGGGGGCATGTGCTGTGGCTACCTATCTAATGGCAGTATGTGCTATGGCTACCTATCTACTGGGAATATGTGCTGTGGCTACCTATTTACTTGGGGACATGTGCTGTGGCTACCTATCTAATGGCAGTATGTGATGTGGCTACCTATCTACTGGGAGCATGTGCTGTGGCTACCTATCTACTTTGGGGCATGTGCTGTGGCTACCTATCTAATGGCAGTATGTGCTGTGGCAACCTATCTACTGGGAGTATGTACTGGGGCTACCTATCTACTGGGAGTATGTGCTGTGGCTACCTATTTAATGGGAGCATGTGCTGTGGCTACCTATATACGGGGAGCGTGTGCTGTGGCTACCTATCTACTTGGGGGCATGTGCTGCTGCGACCTATATACTGGGGGACATGTGCTATGGCTACCTATCTACTTGGGGGCATGTGCTGGAATAATCCTTTCTACTGGGAGGCATGTGCATATGGTACGGCTCTTACAAAATAACATTTTAAAATATGTGGTGTTCATGGCTCTCTCAACCAAAAAGGTTCCTGACCCCTGTCCTAAAATGATGATGGGTTTAGTTTCAATCCAGACAGTTACTCAGGGATAAATCCATTATGGAAGTAATAAAGATAATCTGGATTAGTCTGAATCACCATCCGTTACCATTGAGGGACACAAGGTACAGAGGAAAAGCAATATTCAGGAGAATGAATATCTTACTGTATGTGGTAACTACAAATTACCACATTTTATTTTATTCACTGCCCCATTCCAATACAAGGCCCAGTCTTGTCCATCCACAGTGCACAGAGCAGGTGGTGGGCGGGACTGGGTGGGACTTGTATCGGAACAGGGGGAGTGAATAAATGAAACAACAAGGTGATGTAACACAAGACTAATTAGCATAATTAGATTGCCAAAAGTGTGGCATATGGAGTTATAATAAAAGAAGACCTGAGGAAAATCATTCCTCAGGTACTTCTCAGTAGGACACTGAAGTAGTAGTAAAACTGATGGTAGGTGTCCTGTAATTAGTGTAACGACTGGGAGTCTGTGGACCCTCTGGACCACCGCGGGAGGTGGTATTAGCTGCGGCGGGTAACCACCAGGTCGTTCCACAGGTGCGACTAGCCCGCGGTGGCTGCCAAGGTAGTAATACAGGAGACACCAAGACTCACGTCAGGAAGCGCAGGAGCTGGCACACAGGAACGCAGGACCACAGGAACGGACTGGCACGCAGGAACGCAGGACCACAGGAACGGACTGGCACACAGGAACGCAGGACAACAGAAACGGACTGGCACACAGGAACGCAGGACCACAGGAACGGACTGGCACACAGGAATCACATGAACGCAGGAATAACAGGAATGCAGGAATAACAGGAGAGCTTTCTCTTCATGGGGAAGACTTGAAGATCCAGCAAGGGTCACAGGAAGAGGCAGAAACTTATAACAGGCCAGCGCCAATTACCGGCGCGCTGGCCCTTTAAATCTGAGCGAGCTGGCGTGATTCGAAAAAATTGGAATATTTTAAGTCAAGATCCCCAACTTCATGACATCACTTCCACTCATCCTGTGATAGCATTCAGACGATGCCCGACAATAAAACAGGCACTAGTCAAAAGCAGATTTTCCTCTGCACAATCTACCTGGTTAGAGAATAGTATCCCAAAAGGCAACTACAAATGTGGTTCATGTAAATTTTGCATTTACAACAGCCAATTAAAATTGATAGAATTCGGAGGCACATCCCGAGTAGTCAACTCGTTTATTACATGCAAATCCACACACATTGTTTACATTATCTTTTGCCCTTGCAAACGGTTTTATATCGGAAAGACCATACGAAGACTATATGTAAGATTTAGGGAACACGTTAAGTCAATCACCACAGGAAACGGGTGTCCCTGTCTCATTGAACATGTTAAAAAATGTCATGATGGTAATCCGGAAATCCTTAGATTTGCAGGGATCACCCAAATTAAAATTAATTCTTGTGGAGGAGATAGGAATTTAAGACTGCTGAGAGAAGAGAGCAGACAGATTATTGCCTTCGATGCCACCGGCACCTTAGGATTGACCGAAAAAAATGATTATAGCGTGTTCCTTTAAGAAATCTCCTTACTAGGTCTCCTCCCTCAAGGTATCCCCTTTTCATATATCTACCCGGTTGTTTCTCTGAATGAAAACACATGTATAAAATTATACTCTGCTTAAATATAATATGATGCTTATTACCTATTCTGCTATTTGCCAATATGAAGACATATGATTATGTAATGTTTTTAACTTTGGTTAACCTCTGTTTTTATTTTCACCGTGTTTGTCACTTGTTGTTGATGCATGTGTTCTGTTCCCTTGGCGACGCTCGCCGGCGCGTGATTTTCTGGCGCGGCGCAGTTGAGCGGCGTCATTGGCTTGACGCTTGCATATTGTTTCTATGGCGACACTCGCCGGCGCGTGCGCATAAATTGTGGCACGGCGCGGGTGAGTGACATCATTGGCTTGATGATGCACCAGTAGGTGCGAAACGACACGGCCAGGTCCCGCTCCTCCCTGTACTTGCACCCGAAATAAAGATACCGATTGCACAGCAATGGTGAGTGCCGCTTATCTTTTCTTCTTTGAATATCCATTGTACTATTTACCACACTAGCTGAGCACCACCTATAGTGCTATTTGAAGAGGATAATATCACCGGAGTCTATTTACAGTAAACACTATTGCCCCGCGATTGGCCTACGTTCGCCATCGCCACAACCTGGATTGTGCCGAGCGCTATTTTTCTTTTTATGTTGGATTAGCAATACGTCAAGGTATATATTTTCTAGAGCTAATGTGATTTTTGATACATATGCTAGTTCTTGTAAAGAATATTAAAGAGGCTATACCAACTATTTAAGTTATTCCCATCCTCAAACTTATCATTGTGACTATTGGGACCATAGAGCTTATTCACTGTCCATGGCAAGGGCGGATGAAGACTGCCATGGGCCCTGGGCTGTATGAATATTATAGCCCCTACAAGTTTGGAATTCACTTCCTACAATTGCTACTATAATGATGCTTCTTGGGGAATGGAGGATACGTACCACCTGCCTGCTTTCAATCTTAGGTTTCAGGACCACTGAGTAAAGGCCTAAGTAAAGGCTCCGAAATTGCTCCTGTGTTCATGTGCATTTAGAGCGGTAACAGATGTAAGAGGATTTCATGGGTGAGGGTCCTTGGTGAGTTTGGGAGGCCATGGGACCCTTCGAAGGCTTTTGCCCTGGGCTATCACCCAAGCCGCCTGTAATATAACCCACTATGGGTCCAATGGAGAGCAAGAGATAGCAGGTTTGCTCTGCAATTACATCATAAAATTGAATGGTACAATTGAACCCAATAGTGAGAACAGGACTTTCATTCTCTGGAGTGCTGAGGATCTGAGCAGGTCTCTCCGATCAGCTTGTTATCCCCTATGCTGTGTATAGAGGTAACTTAAAGGGGTTGTCCGGGTATAAAAATTTACTTAGGGCTGGGGTGGGCTATTTAAAAATAATAAACGTGTTCTTACCTCGTCCGGCGCTGCTGATGTCCCGCGCCGCGGTCTGTCTCATCTGTGCACCGGTCTGTTTACAGGGGCGCACAGGGAGCTTCCTGCTGGCCGGAAGCTCCCATCCGACACCATCTCCCAGCGCCTACAACGTGCGAGAGATAGTGACGGATGGAAGGAGCTGGCCACATCACCAGCCGGAAAATCTGTGTGCGCGGCTTCTGTGGTCCTCTAAACAAACAGGGGCACGGATCAAACGGACCGCAGAGCGGGACATGAGTTGGTAAGTACATGTTTATTATTTTTAAATAGCCCGACCAAGCCTGGCCCTAAGTAACTTTTTGTAACCGGATAACCCCTTCAAAGGACATCTACCACCTGGATGAAAGACTGTATGCAAAGGCTCCGTTAACACCTATAGAGCCTGGAACCCCTCAGGATCATTTACATATAGTCCTTCATTTGCCTTTTAAAGGCTTTGACCACTTTGCCTCATGTTTTTTGTAATGCGTGTGTAAGTGTGGGGGGGCAGGTATTAGGTAATTTATACATCTATATAAAGTTCTGCACCACTTTATTGATATGTGAATATAAGCCTCCAGTCTTTTACAGTACCTCATCAGTAAAACATTCCGGACCATAAACTGACCCCTGATGGAGGGGCAGGTGATCTTTTTCTGCCCTGCCAGGATCTTGTGATAGTAGTCATGAATATAACATTAAGGTTGGAAAATTACCTAATACCCTGCCCTCCAAACTTACACAAACATTACCAAAAACATAAGGTAAAGTGGCCATCCCCTTTAATAGTTGATACAAGTGGCAGAACAATCAAAATGAATCAATTCACAGGGAGGAGAAAGTCTTAACAACTCAAATGACTTTGTCAGAGACTATGCTTTGTCTATACTTATAAATATGCAGATAGGTTGGCATGAAACTAGTTTCTACCCTTCTATTTTCTATAATTTTTTATATCTGCTGTTCTTATGTTTATACTTTTTTTTTTTAGTTTGATTTTCGATGTCTGAGGAAAACCTCAACCCAGAACGCCAATAAACAAAGATATTTTATGGCTTTGCAGCTAAGAAGAAAGATTATATAAAACCAAATGAAACTTCTATTTTTGGGCTATAGTCATGATGATTTTATGTCTAAGTGGTTAGAAGAACAATAGCTCGATTTGCTTCAGGGGAGATCCTTATCACTATATATCTGACTGCTTCAGAAATGATTCATAATACCACAATAGTATAATATTGGGTGGTCTTGGCTTAAAAACCAGAAATATTATTTTATATCTGTGAATATTCTGAATCGCTAATCAAGATTCAATGAAATTTGACAGTTTTTGGCAGAATTCAGAACCTATTTGTAAATGTTGTGCCAACATTTTTCGTCTGCAGTGCGTTCAAAATAAAGAATTATGTCTGAATTTTTATTATTTTCATATTGCGTGAAAATGCTCAGACATATGTTAATGACTAACAGGCCCTATATATAGAACCGAAAATGTAAATAATCTAGCGATAAAGGACATCAAGGATCAATGCGATGCCAAAAATGAGAAATATCCCCTTTGGGTCACAAAGCAAGTGAGAGTGGCCAATAGGAAACAAATACTAGTTTTGGAGACATACATTGGAGACAATACTCATATAGCAGCCACAACATAGATGCCGTCATCCTTTTATGGGAGAAACTAGTTTAGGTTTCCCGGTTCAATTTTGCCAAAAGGATCATGGGTAAATGAAATATAATACTAGATTCTCAACCCAATGCTATGGCAAACTTCAACAAAATATACTATCCCAATGTATCATAGCACAGCTTGATAAAGGGAACTGCCAGGAGTTTGGGATCACTAAACCACTAGCAGCTGGGGTTTAGGGTTACCAAGATATTGCTCTGACCTTCATTTGTTGTCACAACACATAGAAAGTCAGGTGGAAAGGTGTACCTTAGTCTACTGCACGTGTGCAACATCTCCCACCGGGGCCCGACCTTTTTGGTTGGCAGATCCTCAACACCGGAGTGGCTGGCTAACACAGCCTAGCACACGGCGATGATCACGGGGCTTGGTATCAGGAGCAATGGCCTCATCCACAGGCAGGTCTCCAGTAGGTGATGTGTGCGAGAAAATGGAGGGAGAGGCTGATGTACTGGTTCTCCCTGGGGCAACCCGATGTGTGAATAGGGAAAGAAGGTTGGATGAGGTGCAAGTGCTGGTGTACAGCCGGATCCAGGGATCACTCAAACGCATGTTGGTGAAGTATAACTTACGGTTCTAACTTGTACATGCTCTAGATACATAGTGACTGTGCAGTAAAGGGAGGTGTACTTTCCTTGGCTTTATCTGGCACACCGCACATGCACTGGAGGTGAACACGGAACCGTCTCACTGGACCCAGAGGACCTTTCTGGCTGAGAACAGCTTCACACAAACTTGTTCAGCCCATGGAATTGGACACATTTGTTGGTCTCATCCTGTGGACAGAACACACTGCACAGGATGGGAATCCTTGAATCATATAAAAATATGATTCAAAGACTCCATGTCTGAAGGCCAAACTCCAGTGCCAGCATTGTAACAGTTCTTACAGTACCGGCGCAGTAGTGCATGTGGCAGCAAGGAGTTTTAGATCATATTTTTGTATAATGCAAAGACTACTATCCTGTACTATGTGTTCACTCTGTGGGATCAAAGCAACATATGGTGTTTCCTTACTGGCGTTACTCCAGTCGGCCTTACTCTACATTGCAGCAAAAGACAGAGGTATGTTTATATGTTTATAACCCTTAACCCCAGGTGTCACGCTGGCAGTTTAGAGGTCGCAAAGTGCTTGAAGGAATCCTTTTAGGGGTTGGCCACTGTACATGATGTTTTTTGTAAAATGTGTGTAATGTGTGGAGGGCAGAATATTAGAAAGCCCCTGGTTCAGAAATGTCTTTTACCTCATCAGCTGACGTTACTGTCCATAAAAAGGGCTGAGGTTGCATGGGCATATCCTAAACATCCATGATCCTAAACATCCCTGTCCAACTTACCTGTCAGGACCTTTAATATTATATTCATGAATACTATCATAAGGTCCTGGATAAACGCAATAATTTGGAGCTGGATTCTGTTTTCCTTTGTATCCTCCTCCTCTGGAGTCATTGTAACAGTCACAATAATTGTTTTGGTAATGGTTGCCTTAACATAAGCTCAAAACATTTTCCAAGACTTAATGGGAAATTGTGATTTAGAGCGAGATGATTGATTTGCACAACCCAGATCATTATTTGTAGAGTCTTCCGAATTGTAAGGAAAGAAAACGAAGCAAAGTAAATTATCGGACAACATGCCACCGCGTGGGCCCCACTGATACTGTTTATAATACAGCTGCAGCGTTGGTACAGGTCTGGCTGCGTTCACCAGATATGAGATACTTCACTGTTTACAGTATCTGTTACACTTGATATGCACATAGAATGACTTAATGGAACCCAGATAACTAAGGAAAGTTATAAGTTTATTTACACGCCAGCGCCTGCCATTTAGTAACGGAGATAAACCAGGCTACCTAAAGCAAGAGATGACTTTATATGGTCTATTTCTTGTGCCGAGGCAAAGAGCAGTCTCTAATAATGTAAATCACAGGAGACGGGATTAAATGAATCATCTTACTAGATGCAAGCTACTTAGTAATAGAATTTCTGTAAGAAGCGCTGCAGGTCCACCGTCTGCCAAGTACCATACAAGGAAAGATTCGCTCCTTCCCTGTCTTCACAAAGAAATCATGTTTCACTTGATAATAAACAGGAACATACAAATTAAGACAGTCAGAAGTCAGAAATGTGGAAGACGGGGACAAAAGAAGCATTAATTGCAGCTTAACTATAATACGATGAAATCCCATTTGAGGGGGAATGTCGCTTTAAATATTTAAGGGTTAAACAAAAGAGAACGAAATGTGCTTGTAAATTGAGTTGTAAACTCTATTGACACTGAATGCTTAACCAAAAAAATAAATGTGAAATTGAACTGAAAGCAGTCTTGATGATTCTG
This sequence comes from Engystomops pustulosus, assembly GCA_019512145.1. NCBI lineage: Eukaryota > Metazoa > Chordata > Amphibia > Anura > Leptodactylidae > Engystomops > Engystomops pustulosus. The sequence continues at coordinate 88,843 of WNYA01000099.1, forward strand.
TAAGCTCCTTACACAGTTTGGTAACGTAGTAGTGAAGATACATACGTCCGCTGAGAGCCATAGACCTGGGGAGGGATTTATCAGTTTCTGAAGCCAAGCAGGTGGAGAGGGGTGAGGAGTGAGCTGGACAGGGATGCCTCTCTGACGTATTAACAATAGCGTGTGCCAGGTTCCCGAAACAGGTATAAGCGCAATTCTACGCCAGGCAAATTTTCTAGTTCAAATCCAACAAATGACATCTATAAAATTAGACTAGACAGTTCAATAATGCGACAGATTTATCATGGAGATTGTCTGGTGTCATTTTCAATATCCTAGGCCCCATGCACAAGACTGCATCGGAGGCTGTGATCCAGATGCACAATTTGCGTCCAGATCACAGACCCATACAGGTCTATGGTGTCTCACCGCACCATGACCAAGGTGTTCAAGGTTTTAATGGAGAGGGTAGTGGTGAGCCGTGCTCAACCCCCCTTCTCCTCCAGGCCATCTGCTTTGCCCAGGTTACAGTAGTGTGAAGTTCAAAACACACCTTGGCTCGCTCCATCATCGAGAAGCTGCACATGTTGCTTCAAGCTCCAGCGCCCCGTTGTCCACGAAATTTGAGCAAAAGTGATTGTCGACTAATGCACAGATGGGGTTAATATTGATGATGATTTGCCATTTGAAAATGCCTGTTTGATTCGTACTTCCGTTCTCATTCGCATTTCCTCGTGGACCATTGCTTCATTGTATAGCTTACAGTACAGTGAAGCATATGGCTGCGTGCATGAAGCCTAAATCTTTTTAATAATAATAATTCTTTTATTTATATAGCGCACATAGATTCCGCAGCTATTGGTCTTAGTAAGTATTAGTAAATTTGCACCTTTGTGTCTACACTTTAGCTTTTTAATGCCACTAGGAATATTACTTAATTAACCCCTACAAAGACCATTGTAATATTTTAAGGGGGTTCTGGCCACAAATGTTGCATATTATATATATATATATATATATATATATATATATATATATATATATGTGTGTTAGGTTATCAATATTAAATTAGTTGTGTACTGACATTTCACCTTAATCTTATATTCATGAATACTATCATAAGGTCACAGCAATTTTTCAAGGATAATTAGAGATCACATGACCCTCCATGTGCGGCCATTTTATGGACAGGAATGTCTGGCTGATGAGGTAAAAGATGGGAGGCTTCACTATATATATAGAGAGAGAGCAGTACAGAACTGTATATTGTATATTGATACATTACCTAATATCAAGTCCACACAAACTAACTCATACATTACAAGAAAACATGAGGTAAAGTGGGCAACCCTTTTAATGTTACCATAGAGATTATACATAGTTGATGGGTTAGGATAAACAGGAGACAAAATTGATGCCACCTAAAACACATGAATATTCTATGAGCACCCTAGCTGGGAGAAGGCAGTGTTTCTTTCCATACTCATCTGTATAGATTTCCATAGGGAATCAAGTGCTCCTCCATCTATATGCACAGGTTATAATATTTACATTACTAACATGGAGCATATTTAGTGCTAACTGCATTTGATACTTGTGTAATCCCCCAATTCCTTGTCATGTTACCCATCAGGTTATGACAGTCCCATATTCATATATGCAAATACTGAGAACAAAAAGATCAAAGTTATCCTTCTTCAGGAGAGCGATCCAAACGCTCCGATTGCAAGACGTTATTAATACACAGCAGGAACGTGCAATTTGTGTAACATTTGCTGAAGTGAATTGTGCACCCATTCCGCAGGAGGATGCTAAAGAAGATGCTATGGCACTGGCGGATCAGTAGCGATGAACTACGTTGTTGTGACACAATTTATTAGCTCTGGTAAAATCCAGAAAAATCCAGGGACAATAGTAAATGTCAGCTCAACCAGAAATCCTTCAGAGATCTCATATGCGTAAATCAGGTGCCACAAGAAAAGCCACAAAAAAAAGCTTATTACATGTCTGAAGATTTACTAAACAGTTTATAGTTCTGTCCCTTCCCCTGCTAAAAAAGTATATGATTTGGACCCTCTTCAAATTGTAAACAGAAATAACATATGTACAGTAGTGAATTAAAACATTGGCGGTTTGGCCGATAGCCAGGGGCCCAAGCCTTCTAGGGGTCCCTCCCCAAATCCTTGTACATCTTTTAATGCTCTTAATACACAAGACCCATTTCAGGACCTCTGAGGGACACATCCTCCATTCCCCATGAAGCTTGATTCTAGTACCATATGTAGGAAGTGAATCCCAGTTTTGCAGGGGCTATAATATTCATACAGCCCAGGGCCCACAGCAGTCAGAAATTGGCCCCTGCATATGTAGGGATAGGTAAAAACTGTTTTTCTACTTTATTGTAAGAAAACATTGGAAAAATTACCAACATGCCATTACAATGGAGGGCTAGAACTTATCCCACTGTATGCTCACGCAGTGGGGAACTTCCTCCTGTACCACCCAAGCCTAATGATTGGCTGCTGCGATTATTCAGGGTTTTCCCTAAGCTGATGTCACTGTCATTTTGGACATTTACATCTCTGGGACCCCCCCCCCAAAAAAAAAGCCTACACTCAGCAGAGGTCTGGGTGGATGCAATGCTTTGCATCTGTCCCCCATTGCTTCCTAAGGCTCATGGATATAAAGACCTTTATTGTAATGTATTCCCACTGTGTAAAACACAATATTGAAGAAATAGAAGAAATAAAGGGGTTAGAACAGGGGTCAGGTACCTTTTTGGCTGAGAGAGCCGTAAGCGCCACATATTTTAAAATATAATTCTGCGAGAGTTGTACAATATGTTTATACAGTATATACCCCCCCCCCCCCCCCCCACTATATAGCCAGCCAGCCTTCCCCCAGTATACAGCCAGCCAGCCAGTCCCCTGTATATTATTAAATTTTGTATTATTATTATTTTTTTTTTACAAGAATAGCACAGCAGGCTACAAATTACTATTCCTAATTCTAATGTGAACATAGGCTTTATAGAAAACCATTATGCTCCATATATAAAGAATGTTGAATTTTGACATAAGCGACCGCCATGAATGAATGCAGAACACAGATATTACTCAAAAGCCGTAGATCAACAAGCATGCTCATGCAAGGAACTGTGCCGCAGTGTTTTTTCTATGTTAATGCAGATTTAAGGGATTATTCTATAAAGTCGCAAAACTCTCACTGAGTTTAGTAATAGTTTATGACCTATTGCAGCTTCAAAGCTTAGACAATAAGCCTCTTAAAGTGGAGCAAAGATGTAAACGGCAAATCTCTGGAGTACAAAGATTTATGTATCTACGCATTTACTTATTTGTGGAGGAAAGTGACAGTTTTTGTGACCTTTTGGTACATGAAACAAAACTTTCAACATAGAAAACAGTATAAACGTTTATGGAAATGGAGACTATAGGATTATGTCATGAGTGTCTAGAAGGCACAAAGATATAATAGATCTCTTATTACCCAACCTTACAGATTCTATATGTATGTTTTACACTAAAATGGGCTTTGGATCCTTTTACTAAAAAATAATACAGGCGGTCCCCTACTTAAGGACACCCGACTTACAGACGACCCATAGTTAAAGACGGACCCCTCTTCCCCCTGTGACCTCTGTTGTAGCTCTCTGGATGCTTTCCTTTAGTTCCAGACTGCAAGAATCAGCTGCTGTGTCTGTAATGAAGTTTTATTGATATACCTTGGTCCAATTACAGCAAAAAAAATTGAAACTCCAATTGTCAGTGGACAATTGTCTGGATCTACAATGATAACATATACAGTTTCGACTTACATACAAATTCGACTTAAGAACAAACCTATGGAACCTATCTTGTACGTAACCCGGGGACTGCCTGTAGTTATAAATGTACTTGCATTATGGCGGCTACTTTATGTACATCATCTGAGCATGTGCCCTCTGAATCGCTGTTCATATAATAAGTTGGAGGAATATTCAAAGTGATTGGTTTGTGGATGAACTTTCCCCTTCATCTGTTCCCAAAAGGTCATACACAGAGTGGTTGGATACTTGCACATGCACCTGTGTACAGTGATACTGATATTTAGAGGAGTAAGTTGTGCATTCCAGACAAATGCCGGATGTATGTACAGGTATTATTGTGATTGAGAATGTTACGAGGTGGGGCTAAGGGTATGGCAAAGATTCTGGACATAAAAAAAATTGGGGGGCCTTTCAAAAGTTGAAAGGTTTAAGATGCTGATTTTATCTGGTTTCAATAAATTCTAAAGAAACTGTCGCCACATTTCCTTTAGGAAAAGTAAAGACAAGAAAAGTCAGGTAGATAAGTTAAAGTTATTATCTGGAGCTGTTTGTAGACCTGCATGAAATGACTTGGTTTTCACAGTCCAGTAGCTAGCTAATAGGAATAAATTACAAAGAACGACCATATAATGATGACTTGTGAATAATAATAATGTTATAGGAATAACTATGTCCCTATAAATAAGGAAGCTACTTGGCCAGACTTTCAGGAAGTATTGAGACATAATGTGGCATAATTGCCAAACCTGTAATTCTTTTTCAAAATATATGCAAATATGCTTGCATATTTGCATAACATGATGTGGACTTCTTGTAAGTCATGCTTGGTTATATGTGGGATGCCTTTCAAACATGTTTGCATATTTCCCAGAATCCCCTAGTGGAGCATCAATGACTAGAAGTCTCCACACGCTTATAAGCCGGCCTTAATTGGCAAACTCTCCAGAAGGAGAACTCTTACTTTCTGACCCTCTTTTTTTTGAAAAGGAATAGGAACTGTGGGCATGACTGTTTCTATGGCAATGTACGTCATTGGCTAGGTGAGAGGATTGGCTAGGTGAGAGGCCATTTACGTGGGTCAGGGAAAAAAACTAAACTCCTTGTGGAAATTGACCTTTACTGCTCATGTATACTGGCATCCAGGGTTTTAAAGGTCATCTATATTCCTCTCATTCTATGTCATTGAAATAGTGTTACCTATTTCTTTCCCTCCGGTTGCCCCTCGGCAGAGTTTGCAGATGATCACATTCTGATGAATTATAAAGTTTGGTCTCTACTCACTTCTTTGATTATAACACAACACAGTCTAAAGGACAAAACAATCCACCATATTGATCGTATGAACCAACTAACTCACATGCCTGGCACCTCTTTCATGGGACTTGGCGGCGCCATAGGTATCCTGGTAATCACAGGTTCAAGGTGAAAGCTACAGGTTCCTAGGATGGTTTAAGTTATTCTAACCTGAGATGCATTAACAACAAAAACAAAAATAGTCAAAACGATGTAAACTGAAATGTGATTAATCAACTCAACTGAACATTTAATCCAGAAAACAAAGCTTTAAGCTAATGGAGAAAATATATTTATAAAAAATGCTAATACTTTCTCATAATCAGTTGCATGATTTTATGAAAATTGATTTAACATTATTCTTGTTATTCTATGATAAACAAAATTGTTTGATTTGTAGGTTTTACGTTTCACCTTTACATTATTTCCCCTCAGATTTTCTGTGAGTTAAATGCTAAAATGTTTAACTTTTCAAAGTATGATGGTACAGGATTCTGTGAACAAGTCAGGGTTTTAGCAATGTTATTAGAAATGTAAAGTGACCGTGTTTTATTACACCTCCATATGATTAGAAAATGGTAATGCAAAGTATAAGAAACACTTGGAAAATATTTGTATAGAAATAATTGTTGTCTTATTCTGTAAAAACAGAATCTTAGATGTTATTGCAAGGAAAATAATAAGTGATCATAAGAGTAAGCTCAAAATGGCGCATAATAAAAGGGGAAATTTAATGTACTCAGCTAAAAGAGATAAGAGGTTCTTTCCACCAATCTATTTATCTAGAGCTATTAATTCCGCAACGGGAAATATTCAACATTATGTATAGTGCAAGGAACATACTGTACTATTCAGTTATTAGGACAAGTTATGCTCTAAACTAGTCTTTTTTAAAGGATTTTCATAGTATATTATTAGAATATATATATGCAAGGGGCCAATGCAATCCCACACCAATGTGCCCATTTTGTATATTTGGGTCAAAGTTATGTCAGGGGGTCTTCTTATTCAGTAGATCAGTATTTCCATGACTTTTGATGTATAGTGACCAACACGGACCATCAAGACTGTTTCGAACATATCAGCAAGACAAGCTTAAAGGGATTATCTGAGATAGCGAAGATGTACTGAGATGTACTTACCTTACAAGGGGTTTAGACAGCTTCCAGCCATCTGACACACCCACCCATCCCTTATATAGAGACGAAATAGCGCGGAACACTGGGAGCGCCAGAGAAGGTTAGTGGACGTTTATTTTTTTTTGTGCAGCCCAACTCAACATTTTGCTCAACCCCTTTACAGAGAACCTGCCGTGCAAGTTACCCCACTCAAAATAAATACTCAATTAAAAACTATGATTAAGATTTTGTACTCTTTGTTTCATTGCAGTCAATTGGTAAGATCAAAGAAGCTCTTTTCTGCTCATTAATGTACATTATGCAGCCCATCTTGACAGAAAAAACTAAAGTGAGCAGCACAGTGGCTCATTGTTTATCACTACAGCCTTGCAGCACTGGGGATATGGGTCAACAACTGCAAAGAGTTTGTATGTTCTCTCTGTCGCTTTTTCTGTTCTCTTTGGGTTTCCTCTGGTTTCCTCCCACACGCCAAAACATACTGGTAGGTTGATTAGATTGTGAGCCCCATTGGGGACAGGAACCGATTTGGCAAGTTCTGTGCAGCACTGCGGAATCTGTGTGCGCTATATAAATAAAGGAATTATTTATTTATTTATAAAAGTGTGGATATTTTTGCTAATTTATTAAACAAGAAAAACTGAAATATCACCTGGTCATAAGTATTCAGCCCCTTTGCCCAGTATTGAGTAGAAGCAGCTTTTGAGCTAGTACAGCCAGGAGTCTTCTTGGAAATGATGCAACAATTTTTCAAGTTTTTGGGGATCCTCTGCCATTCATTCTTGCAGATCCTCTCCAGTTCCCTCAGTTGGATGGCGAATGTTGGTGGAAGCCATTTTAAAGTCTCTCCAGAGGTGCTCAATTGGGTTTAGGTTAGGGCTCTGGCTGGGCCATTCAGGAATGGTCACAGAGATGTTCTGAAGCCTCTGCTTTGTTATTTTAGCTGTGTGCTTAGGGTCATTTTTCTTGTTGGAAGGTGAACTTTCGGCCGAGGCTGAGGTCCAGGGCACTCTGGAAGAGGTTGTCATCCAGGATATCTCTGTACTCGGCTGCATTCATCTTTCCATTAATTGCAACCAGACGTCTTGTCCCTGCAGATGAAAAACACCCCCATAGCATGATGCTGCCCCCACCATGTGTCACTGTTGGGAATGTATTTGGCAGTTGATGAGCAGCTCCTGGTTTTCTCCACACATAGCACATAGAAGTAACACCAACAAATTCAATCTTCATCTCATCAGACCAGAGAATCTTATTTCTCATAGTCTGGGAGTCCTTCATGTGTTTTTCTGCACACTGTATGTGTCTTTCATATATCCTCCACTAAGGAGAGGCTGCTGTCCACACAGTCTACTATAAAGTCTCGACTGGTGGAGGCTGCAGTAATAGTTGACTCTGTGGAAGTTTCTCCCATCTCCCAAGGGCATCTCTGGAGCTCAGCCTCAGTGATCTTAGGGTTCTTCTTTACCTCTCTCACCAAGACTCTTTTCCCATGATTGTTTAGTTTGGCTGGTGAGCCAAGTCGAAGAAGAGTTGTGATCCTCCCAAACATCTTCCATTTAAGGATTATGAAGGCCACTGTGCTTTTAGGAACCTTAAGTGCTGCAGAGATTCTTTTGTAACTTGGCCAGATCTTTGCCTTGCCACAAGACTGTCTCTGAGTTCCTTGGACGGTTCCTTAGACCTCATGATTCTCATGTGCTCTGATATGCACTGTGAGGTCTTCTAATTAAACAGAGCTTGACTCCAGCTTTTGAGCAGCAGCATTTGAATACACACATGTGCTCAAAGTTTGTGTCTATTTAGTAATTATCTCAGCATCAAAGGCAGAGACATGTGAACCATGAATTGTTAAATCAAAATGAGCAGCTCATACCTTGCATAGAGTCAATGGAAATGGTTAAGGGCCCTTTGAGGTTCTACAACATAGATGGTTATTTTCACGCTGTTTCCAGACCTTTATCTATCCAATAATACAGCGAGAGGACGGTGTGTTGCTTAGATACAGTTTAGTACACAGTCTACAATTCATAGAAGAGGTCAGAGGAGGAGGCTGTGTTTAACATCACGTACGTAGATGAATATTGTCACTGAGAACACCACATAAACAAAAATGTGATGTCATACCAAGGACTGATGCAATGAGCTAACGCACACACGCATTAGACTGTTTAACCAGCAGTAAACAGAACATAAATTTATCTTCCATTTTTGGATCATGGATCATGTGTGACTGATATAATAAAAACAGTGTGCTGAACAGTCCCTATAAGTTTATGTCTTATAGTCATTGAATGACTCTAATGGTAACAATTTTTCAGCATGTCATATAAAAACTCAAGATATTGAGCATTGCTTATCGTTGCTAAGTATACAGTCATGTGAACTTTTATCAATATACTTTAATATTTTCATAAAATTATATATCTGATTGAAAGAATTAGCTCTACTAGCTAAAGCGCCATTATTCACTACTGTGTTATAGTGAATAAAATATAAAAAGTAACTTTGTGATTTGTGAGTGCAAAATGAAGCAGACTGTTATGGGCTTGTGGTCTGATTTTTATTGGATGTTGAAATAGAAAATACAAGATTTATTTAGTGGATTGTGCGTTTGTCAGTTGTTTTACATCTATAACTTTCTGATGTCACATTCTAAATGTCCTCTACTCCTTCACTCTTGGGTTGTTTTAGCAAACATAAGCAAGCAGTGTGTAGTGTATTCATGTATAGTTATAGCAAATATTAATAGCATAAATATAACCTTTTTAGGATCAGCCATATTATACTTACCCTGTTATAATTTACCGCTTGCTGCTGTTCACCACAATTCACCTGACCCCTGGGCATGGGTGGTGACCCGCAACTTCAGGAGAAAACTGCAACTTTAACAGGGTAAGTATACAGTTGAAACCAAAAGTTTACACTGTTTTACAGTGTCTTACACTATATAAAAAGATGGATGTTTTTCTCACTATCTGACATGAAATCAAAATAAACCTTTCCAGAATAATGAGAGATAATATTTTAAGAAATTATTCTAACTTTTTGCAAATTCAAAAGTTTACATACACAAGATTACTAAGCCTGTAAACTATTTAGGACAGCCCACACAATGTCTTTGGAAGCTTCTGATGATTTAGTTAGAGACACACTTGTGGATGTATCTAAGGGACACCTGAAACACAGTGTTTCTGTATGTAACATCATGGTTCATCATTGGGTGCAATTTCCAGATACCTGAAGGTTCCTCGCCCATCTGTACAAACAATTATACTCAAGTACAAACAAGATGGGAATGTCCAGCCATTGGACCACTCAGGAAGGATTCGGGTTCTGTGTCCCAGAGATAAAAGTGCTTTGGTCCAAAATATTCATATAAACTCAAAAACAAAAGACCTTGTGAAGATGCTGGCTGAAGCTGGTAAGAGATTTACAGTGAAACAAGTACTGTATCGACATGGGCTTAATGGAAGAAGCCATTACTCCATATGTTTACAGTACATGGCACAGAATAATAAATGGTGCCATTAGAAAATACAACTTGTCTCACAGAAAACAGGCCCTTATAGTTTTGTAAATTAAAAAATAAAAACGATATGGCTTATAGAAGGAGTAGGGTGAAAAACAGAAACACAAATAAAAACTTGGTTCTGAAGGGGGTTAATGTATGCTATAAGTGTTAAGGTTGGGAATGGTTTTCCAAGAAGGTATAAAGGCAACCTAATTTAAAGTCGAATCTCAATTTTTTTAATACATTGTAAACCTTACACTGCATTGGCGCAGTAGGCATCATGTAGTATTACTTGGTGTATTTCGTACTGATTTCTAGAGGGCTTTGTATTCAAGCCACTTTTTATGATGCCCTAATAGGTCACATGGTTATTTTTAAGGCAACTTCTCTTGAGGGGAACTGTCATGTCCTTACAGTAGCTCACAAACTCCTGCTCCGACACTCTCCAAATCCAGAAACAACATATTTGAATATATAAGTGACAGATATCATCCATAAACAATGATAAGGAATACATGTGCAGTCGGTAATGATATGAACCATGAATCTTGTTCTTTTAGGACTAAAACTTGATCTATAACTCAATATAATTGAAACAGAGCTGAAAAGCAATGATATACATCTAAAAAATCACTTCAGTCACCACTATAGTGGTTACAGGCAAACAAGGTTATCTTTTATCAACGAACACTGACGCAAAATTCCTGGGGCAGACCAAATCAACATTTCTGATCACCACAACTATATCAGGCATGATATGCTGGCATGCCCCTGAAAATGTACCCATTTTTAGTTCTTTTGTACAGGCAGAAGGGTAGTTTTTCACTGGGCACAAGACATTTGACAACTTTTCCAGGACTCCAAGATGAACTCGCATCACACTCACAACGCAAGCTGCCGGGAACACACGGCCCGAACGCTGCACAACGGGAGTGAACTGACATGCTGAGTTCACTCCCGCAATGCAGCGTTCGGGCCATGCGTTCCCAAGTAGCAGCTTGCGTTGCAAGTGTGATGCGAGTTCATCGCATCACACTCCCAAGTGTGGAACGGGCCTTAAGGGAGAGTTGGTAAGTAGGATTTTAACTTGCTTTAAGGATTTAACTCAGACTACTATAACAAAAATTTAAAATCTCATTCTCTTCTGACCTGTGGGTCACCCAATGATCACAAAAATGCAGCACCTTCTGTGATGACTTAGGCAGGTACTTTGCCAATATCCCTTGTGCACCTCAGTCACCCGCTATCAAATCAACTTTGTTTTCTTTGCAGTCTGTTCGACCACCAACATGGATGGTCAAAAAGACCAATGTTTATCCAATGTTTTAGTTGTGAGCAGGATCCTGTCCATTTCAGTTTTGTCCATGGAGTGAAGCTTTTGAGTAAGATGGATTTTTTCTAACTTATTGTTTGGCAGATGATTGTATTGAGAAGTAAAACTAAGCCATGTACAGTAATGCTAGCATAAAGAAGCTGACCCATAAATCTAGGCATCATCTATTAACACTGAAAAATTCAGTAATGAAACAAACTAAGATAGGTGGCTGCGCTCAATATTATGGCATGTCTTTCATGTAGGTGACAAACATTTAGAAACTGTATATACAGTCTAATGGATGCATGTTCGAGCGGTCTTCACTTGTGCTCTTTTTGTCAGACAATAACCTCAGAAGAATTAATTTTCAAGACTGAAAAACGGAGATCATTCAATCTGAAGTTTTTCCAAATGGATGGATTAAGGATTTACTAAATACTTTTTGGTTTGATGAGAGTTGTGCCTCATAATTTAGTAATATATCCAACAAATGTGTATATAGTTCTGTTTCTTATATGACAGATTCAGAAGCCCATCTATAACATATCTCTCAAGACCAGTATATGGTAATCCCATATAAATAAGGGGTCATAAAACCCATTAGTGCTTTCATGCCTGAAGTTTTACTACCATCACAGAGCTGCATTAAGGAGAATTTCACAATCTGCTTTATTAAACATTGGCTTACATTGTCAACACCTAAAAGTGTTTAACGGCTTCCCATCAATTTAGCAGAAGAGTAAACTGTCCTAGGAGTGCCGGACTACTTTCCGAAAATCTTCAACTCAGATTTCCGTTTATAGTCCTAATGCAGTGGTAGATACATACACAATATACACTTAGCTGTTACCAGGAGAGGTCTTTTTTCCATTTATTACACACAGTAAACTTGCCGGAATAACTCCATAAAAGACACTTTTATTATAATTCACTGTGTTATAGCAATTAAAAGGATTTACAGGCGACTTATAATTATGTAGAAGAGAGGTTTTCTGAGGACGTATATATATTTGTTTTTTTTTAAGTATTACTGAATTTGTAGAAACCTGGTATATTGGGAAACATTTTTTTGCATCTACTCTACCCTTGTAAGATTAAAATAAAATCATAGAAGTTCATGGAGGAGAATGTAGTGTTATTTTTTATGATTTGGGTTAGAAGATTAAATGATCCTTTATTCCTTCTACCTTGCAGAAGGTAAAGATAAAGTAACTCTCAGATGGTCCATCAGGGAAGTGTGTTAGGTCAACCTTAGCTGGAAGGACTCTGATGACTTAAAGGGAAACTCTCAGCAGAAATTGACCCAACAAACTACTTCCAGTATGTTGTGAGGCAAATCTGCCCCTTCTTTCGTGGCCTAGTGTTGTGGCATCATCCAGTAAATCAGGTAAATGAGATGTAAATTGGTTGTATAAAGTTTTAGAGGCAGAGAGTTTAACACTGAAGATAAGATATCCTTGCCTCAGATCTCCCCCGCCGCTATGATTGATTTAGTGATGTCCCTGGACGTAGAGCAAGTCCATACAGAAGAACAAGACTCCTGGTGTACAACCACATAAATTAGTAGAAAATATTAACCAGCTCACACTATAAATCAATTGGTATAGTTAAAATCCATGTTTTAAAAGTATCCAAAGACAGGATTTAAAAGTATCCAAAAAATTCTTTGAAAGGGTGTGTACACATATGTAAAAATAGAGCATGCTAAACTACGCGTTACGGCTTTTTGGATACTTCTTAATAATGTCTTCAATAAAGTAAACATGGATTTTTAACTATACCAAGTGATTTCTCCGGTGAGCTGAATTATATTTTCTACATGCTTCTACATTTGGCCTTGCTTCAGTGGATTATAATAATGCAAGTGAGTTCATTCTTTCTCCCCTCTTTGTAAGACATACACTAGGGTGCAAAAAGTTTTAAGCGCTTGTGGGAACAATGCTTTTAAAAGCAGAAGTGTTAATAGTTTATATCAAGTAATAAAAATCAGTTAATTTAAAAAATATATATTTAAAGGACATCTACCACCAGCATCAAGGATTGTAAACGAAGCACACTGACATACTGGTGTGTGCCACCCCCCACCCCTTTTAAAAAAAAAAAATTAAATTATGCAAACAAGCCTGAGGGGCTCCGGGGTCCAATGGTGCTAATGGAGCCTGGAGTCCTTCAGACTCATTTGCATTATTCTGAAAGCCATTTTTTTCTTAAAACAAGGGCATAAGGAGCTTAAAGAAGAACAGATCCTGTCAGAGCAGGCACACACCAGTGTGTCAGTATGTTTGGTTTACAATCCTTCATCCTGGTTTCATATGTCAAAATGTGGTGTGGTCTTCTTTGTCTTCAAAACAGTATCAATTCTGCATTTGCACACAATTTTTCAAGGAACTCAGCGGGGAGGATGTTTAAGACATCTTGGAAAACTTACCACAAATTATCTGTGTATGAAGGCTTTCTCTCATCCTTCTGTCTCTTCCTATAATTCGAGACAGGCTAAATAAATTTGAGATCAGAGCTATGTGGGGGGTCACAACATCACTTTCAGGACTCCTTGTCCAATTCAAAAATTTTACACTTCCATTAACACTTCTATTTTGGAAAGCAATAGACTTTGCAGCATTTTTCCCACACATGTTTAAACTTTAAACTAGACGTAGAGCGATAAATAATAATAAAATATCTTAATTTAGAGCCAAAATATTTCTCAGTGCTTTACAAATCATGAGGAACATACAATATAAAGACAAAATAACAGAATCAGATGGAACAATAGCAACGAGGGCCCTGCTCGTGGGAGCAATTGTAATCTATATGTAGTTAATGACTATAGGATTACATATTTTTAATTCCAAAACCCCCTTTGTTTAGATAATTCTCTAAACAACCAAAGCACTTTTATTATTTCTATTCACTAGAAGTCTGCTAAACTAATGTATATAGTCAGCATACATTAAGTGAAGTGAGCAATCTCATTCCCATTGATAAATTCTGCTGATACGAGCTACATACTGTCTGACTTTTGTCTCTGCTGTAGTCACAGCCTGGATGCATTTCGCTGACAAATGCTGATCATGCCGATATTATATAGTATCCTGTTTGTTCTTACTGATGAAAAGTTACTGATAACAGCATAAGCAACTAGAAGTAGAAAAGTCTAATTGTAAGGTACAATACATATGAGATATGGGCAAAACAGGAAAAGCCTTTACACAATATAACATAAAGGAAATCTGGTAGATTAACTGTTGCTACATAAATCCCAGCAGTGTGATTATAAAGCATTACCAGCATAACATATATACATCATATAAAGTACAAAAATTATATCACAACAAAACCAACATATCCATAACAATCTGTACAACGGGGCTTATTTTACTATACTTTTAATATTTATTTACTGTTCACGGTTTTTGGGATTTGTGCAGCTTTGACAGGTACTTAACAGGGGTTTGTGCTGGGATTGTGTTGCACAAGATTGGATTTTGGCTTTCATGCGACAGAAATCGGTGGACGATCTGACTGATTTGGACTGAGCGCGGAATTTAAGATTCAAATTGTGTCGCAAGACAATGCACTTACATGCACCGGGAAGAAGAAGGTGAACTCTGTCGGACCTGAGCGGGGAAGCGACACATGCAGGATATTGGGTGCACAATCTTAGTGAATCCATGATCGTCGGACAATGCACTTTCACAAACCCCGCGGGACCAGGTCAGTAAATGTGCCCCAATAAGTCTGAAACCACTATGTACATCAAAACAGAAAAGCTTCCCAAAATGTCGATTTTCATCAAATCCCTTCACAAAATACTATCTAAAAAGTGATTTAAAAAAAGCCCAGTGCCTCAAAATGATACGGCTGAACTCTTTTGGCAAAGAATAAGCCCTCAACCAGCTCTGAATTATCGCAACAGAAAGATACTAAAGTTAGGAATCTGAAAACATGTTGATCCTGAAACAAATGAGATTTTTTCTATTTTTGTTTTTAATCCAGTAAAATTGGCAAAATATTTTTTTAAAGTTTATAAAGAGCTATTGCCGTATGAATAGTGATCTATAGAATAAAGACAGCATATTATTTTCATGGTACAGTGAATGACCCAAAAAATATGCTAACAATCCAAAACAAGTAGTGATGATTTTCTTTTCCCCCGCTCAGCCCGAGAGCCCTCTCCAATAACCCGCAGCTGACGCGCGACGTACTAGTACATCACACGTCAGTAAGGGGTTAAGCCCTGTGAGGCACTTGAAGGGTTAACAAACATGCTAAAAGTTGTTTTACATGCATTGTGGGGTGTAGCTTCTTTTTGTAGGGTTTTACTTTAAGTTAAGCCTCTCAAAGTCATGTGAAAGTTGAGTTGATCCCTCAAAATGTAGGTTTTCATGATTTTTATGAAAATGTAATAATCACACCTAAAGATAAAAGCCTCAAACCCTCCTACAAAAATGAGAAGAGGCATAAAAAACCCTGCTAATATAAAGCAGACGCACCGTAACTGTTAGTTAACATGTTATGTTGTTGGAATGACTCTCTCTGAAAGCATAAGGAATAGAATAAGAATTTTTTTTAATTCCGAATTTTTAGTTAATTTAGTTTTTTTTCATAAATAAATGCAAGACATATCATTCAAAATTTTCAATTGAGATAAAACATCACACGAGAAAACAACTTGAAAATCACCTGGATATGTTAAAGCGTTGATGCAGTGATGTCAGAAAGGTGCAAGATAGCTGAAGTTGTGAAGGGGTTAAAAGGTTAAAGATATTGTTACCTGCAGGGGTGGATTAAGACGGCCATGGGCCCTGGGATGTATGAATATTATAGCCCCTACAAAAGTTACTTCCTACATGTGGTACTAGAATGAAGTTTCTTGGGTCATGGAGAACGAGCTTTCAATATGTGGTTTCAGGACCTTTGGAGGACCTTCAAAGGTCCTGAAATGGCTCTTGAGTACATGTGAAATGAGAGCAGGAACAGATGTATGAGGATTTCTTGGGTGAAGGTCCTTCTCAAATTGGTGAGTGGTTTAGGTGGCCACGGGACCCCTAGAATATTTGGGCTTCCGCCAAAGCCGCCTGTATTATAATCTATCACTGGCTACCTGTATAAATAAAACACAGCAGTGGCACAATTGTCGTAATGAAAATTAATAAAATTAAACAGCTCCAGAAAGAAAGTAAATGTGACCGTCTATGTGAAAGTCAATGCAAAGGGAAAAGTAAAGATAGTTACAAGAACTGGAGAGGGCACATTGGCACAACAAAAGAGTTAGCTATTATAGGCAGCCGCTACAATGCCAAGGGGACTTGTGATAAGCTCAGGCTCATCGGCAATTCAGACAATGCACACTCCTTGCTGTAGGAAAATATACTACTGCCTAATAGAAAAATAAAATGTACATTGTATTTAAATGCAAATGAGCTCATCTTACATGCAGCTCATGAACAAATGGATTCATTTATGACAGTGTTTACTAGAGTCTTGGGCATGTTTTATTCCCTTAAAGGGATATTCCCACAAAGACAATATTGTTAAATATACTCAGTATAACAAGATAACACATTCTCTGATTCAATGTTATTGACAAAAATACAGCATGCCACAGACATAAGTCCAACCTGTCCTGGTGTATACAATTTCGGTTGCCTCAAGATCCAAGCGTAAATCTTCTGATTATGGTCGGGAAGGACAGATTCTTCTCATGAATAGCTTCTCTTTGCTGCTTCTCCTCTGTGCCTCCAGCCCATCCACTCTCCATTACATGACAAGCTCACACACAGACACTTTCTACCAGCAAGCACCATGTGCAGAGACTTACTCTACATGCTACAGATAAAGAGGGGGGTGCTCTCTGTTTTTGTTATAGTTTAGATGTAGCAGGGCTGAAGTGTTTCATTGTGTGTTATATCTATCTAATGGATATCATCTCTCTTTTACTATGAGTCAGGTATTAATAGAATGTTCAGAACCTAATTAAAAGTGTAGATAACCCTGTGTCCTGATAATCGATGCACATTGTCAGACCAGTGCATCTCACAGCAATAGAGGGATCATAATATGCCTGCTTAGAGAGTTAAAAGAGCTAAAATAGCAATAAAACTTGTAAAGTAAGGGGGTTAAAATGAGCTTCACTGTGTAAACATCAATAGGGGATTCAAATTTGAGAACTTTATTTGTGCAAACCTCTTTAAGGACATAATAGTGGTTTGAATAAAAAATTATCAATGGGGTTTTCAAATGGCAACAATAAAAATGTCAGCTCGTCCCACAAAAAAAAAAAAACCTTACACAGCTCCGTAGACCAAAGTAAGAAAACGTTATTGGTGTCACAATATGGAAAAACCAAGACATTTTTTTTTTTTTTGCAAAAAATAATGTTTTTTTTTAATGTATTTTAATTAAACCAATATCAATTTGCTTTATTTTATACACAATGACATATATAGAAATGAGAAGAATAAAGAGTATGGTTTACAGTATAGACATCAAGAGGAAATCCTGCTCATAACCATATGCATAGATACAAGCACTTTGTTGATGTACACAACTGGTCCCTAGCTCAATGCCTAGCTACCGGCCAAGGGAAGCCGTGGATGTGCAGTGAGACATTAAAGACATGACTCTTCTATATTGTTTACTGCGCATTTCAGAAGGTTGCCCAAGCACTGCATTTGCTTGAAGAGGTCGTATGACGTAGTCAGAAAGGAGGAGGGATGAGGGAGAACTGAAAGTGACTTATTGCATGACACAGTGACTCAGGTGATATATAAATATGCTTGAAAAGTTATCATAAAAATATGGTAAATATAAGATGGTCTTTCCTGGTAAGGCGTTTAGTATCTTTTTATGTTCCATACAAAACTAATTATTATTATAAAATAAGATTGGGGATCAGTGTTAAAATTTAAGAACCAGTCATTAGTTTAAAATGTCAAAATCTGCAGACAGGTTTCCTTCAAATAAAGCATATTACAAAGTTTTTTGTTTTTTTTTCTCCCCGCCAGCGCACACTATGATGATTAATGTTTTTTAGGTGGTTGGTTTCCTTTACCACGGTTCCCTACAGCAAAGTATGAAAAAGTTTTAGCCCTAGAATAGGATAAATTAAAAAAAAAAAATTACAAAAGGTTTTAATTTTTTAAAAAATCTATTAAAACCTCATAAAACTTATATAAATGTGGTATTCCCATCATCATACTGACCCTTAGAATAAAGAGGACGTGTCATTTGGAGCGCACAGTGAAAGCCCTTAAAACAGTGTCCACCAAATTGTGGCCTAAGCGTGTTTTTTTATGTGGTTTTATACTAATAGCACAACATTTTGGTGCTTTTTTGGGGACATTTTTCTATCTGGTCTAGATTTGTAGGTCTGTATTTATACTCAAACTGGAAATCACAGCCTAATTGATATTAGTTAATAAAATTCATATAAGATTTTTTCTTTTTTTACATGAAACGTGATTTACACATTCTGCCATGTACAACACATCAGTCATTTTGATAATGGTACCCAAATGATTCATTCTGCTGAAAACCACAGTTACCATATATTAAGTTCACTGAAAGTCAGGCATTAGCGACAGAATGTACTTGGATCAATTATATGAGCTTAGATGGTGTTTTACAATTACATGGACACTTAGAAGCCAAATATGCAGAGGCGAAAAATCCAAATGTGCAAGAAGAAGGGCAAATAAAGATCCAACTCTCCATTAATCACACAATCACATTGGTCTACGTGAGAATAAAATATTGTGAATGGGAATAATGGAATATTCACGCCTCTATCATGATTTATGAAAAGCTGTTTCTAAACTCATGAATAGAAGACGTCAGGTTATACATTAAGTGCTGCACCCAAAGATTTTATGTACTAACTACATTTATTGCAGCTAATGAAAGTGAATGTGGATGCTTTATCATTGCAAAATTTTGTGATCATTGTGTGACGCAACAAATTGCAATTCCAAAAACAAAATGTACAGGCAGTACCCGGGTTATTTACAAGATAGTTTCTGTAGGTTTGTTCTTAAGTTGAGTTTGTATGCAAGTCAGAACTGTATATTTTATTATTGTAACCCTAGCCAGTATTTTTTTTGTTTTCAATTGGACTTTAAAAATGTAGGATTGTCATAAGAACCAGGATTAGCAATAAAGCTTATTTGCAGATGCCTTTGGTAACTGTTATAGCTGTTTAATGTAGCCTAAGGCTAAAGTACAATAAATGACCAATATCCAGAGGTCCGTTTGTAACTGGGGGTCGTCAGTAAGTCGGGTGTTCTTGAGTAGGGGACGGAGTTTATGTATATACCTTTATTTGATCTGGAAAGTTGTAAGCGTGTAGCTTAGCCGATACACTCCATTCGGCGCCGGTAGATGGATTTGGAATTTTTATTTATTTCTTTCACAAAAAGTAAGGCTTAAAAAGCTATATATATAAAAACACAATTCAAATGTATATATGTATAGGGAGACGCGTTTCGTAGCCCAACTTGGGCATGTCATCAGTCCATATAAGTACTATCATTACTATCACTATTACCTACTTTCATTTGTGATGATATCTTGTGATCTTTGCATCATGTTACTTGTGACATAGCCCAAGTCCCTGTGAAGTTCTAGCTCTATGCATTTCCTGACTTGTCTAATGATTTTATTATTGGGGGTTTCTAATGTTAGTGGGTTTAGGATGTCAACATGTAAAACTAGCACTGTCCTCCAGTATATGAGGTGTAGGTTAGTGTGCTTTAAACTGTACTGTTGCTTGACTGCAGGAAGTGTGTGTGTGAGTTCATTTGGAATGCGTGGTGGAGGGGCTGGAGGCAGAGAGGAGCTCACTGTAGCTTCAGACAGGAAAAGCATCTGTCCAACCCAACCCTAAACTTCTGATTTAGGGTTGGATCCCGGGGCTACGAGAATTGTGTACACCAGGACTGATAGGGACAGGTTGGACTTATATCTGTGAAATGCTGTATTTTTGTTAATAACAGGCAAATAGAGAATGTGTTATTTTTTTTTATCCTGAGTATATTTAAGAATCTTGTCTTAATACCCCTTTTAGGTAAAAAAAAAAATACAAATTTACATATTGCAGAACTATATCATGGTAGAGAGGATTTATCATTGGGGTTTTTGTCTCTGTTTGGCATTGGTTTCAGCGCAGTTGTGATACAAAAGCTGTTTTGGGACTTTTCATTGCACCAGAAGGAACATAAGACAGTGGAAAGTCACTTTAAAATAGACCCTGCTTGCTCCAAATTCATTATTTGCATAGACTAAATCTCACAAAACTGAACTAAAATCATGATTTGTGATTTGGCACAAATTTTCATTTAGGTGCATATTTCAGCGCAAAATGACTGCAGTCACCCCCTGGTGTAGAAAAAGGACAAATAACACTACCAAAGACCAATTGCTTCTTAGAGGGACATGTGCGACAAACGCAAAAAAAAAAAACAAAACAAACTGCGAGACAAAAAAAAAAACATACAACATACATAGACTCACTTGATGAATTTAGATAAAACAAAATGGAATTGAAGAAAGACTAATTGTCATGATGAATTCCCCTCAATGTGTCAAATGTATAAACCAAAACTATTCCTATCATATATTCAATGCAATTCATTATTTTCTACATACTGTTATTACGCAGATAAATGTTGCCCCACCACATTGCAGCCGTATTTT
This sequence comes from Engystomops pustulosus, assembly GCA_019512145.1. Lineage (NCBI taxonomy): Eukaryota > Metazoa > Chordata > Amphibia > Anura > Leptodactylidae > Engystomops > Engystomops pustulosus. The sequence continues at coordinate 109,599 of WNYA01000099.1, forward strand.
TATGTATTAGCAAGAGAGGTCACCCATTTCCAGCACTTTCAGCTTGAGAGAGCGCTTCCTCTATCTGTCATGTCGCTGACACCAGGAGACCTCCACTAATGCCTACAGCTGTCACTGGAAGGGGATGCTGAGCGCCAATCTGGAGGGGAGCTGTCAAGAAAGCTGCACAGTAAATGTGTTTTCTACAGCTATTAATAAAAGGAAAAAAACAGAGCCTTGTTTTATCTGCAAAACATTTACTTTCATATTGGATTCAGCTTTTCGTGGGTAGGAATTGCCCTGAAACACATTGATATTGCAGAAATCTTAATATACTTTAGGTGTTATTCACACTTTGTGTCATTTTCTATTCCCGAATGAATAGTTTTAAAAGAGTTGTAGATTATATACAATTTTGATTTCAGTTTTATTTTTTGACTTTTTTTTATCTGCAAAACATTTACCTTCATATTGGATTTATCTTTTCACGGTGAAGAATTGGCCTAAATCACATTGTTAGTGCAGAAATCTTCATATACTTTGGGTGTTATTCACACTTTGGGGCACATTTACTTACCCGGTCCAGTCGCGATCCAGTGGCGTGTTGTCTGGCGAGGATTCGGGTATGCCGGGATTCACTAAGGTCGTGCGCACGATATTCACCAGGTGTCGCTGCTGTGCCGAGGTCCGTCGGAGTTCACCTTCTTCTTCCTGGTGTATGTGGGTGCTTGATCTTGCGACACAAATCGTTTTGTAAAATTCTCCGTTTTTTCCGAATCCGTCGTGTTGGCCAACGGCCACGCCCCTGATTTGTGTCACGTGAAAGCCGGCGCCAATGCGCCACAATCCGATCGCGTGCGCCAACAACCCGGGCCGATTCGGTGCAAAACGGATATATTCAGGAAACCCTAGTAAATGAACCCTTTTGTGTCACTTTTTATTCCGGAATTAATAGTTTTAAAATGACTAGATAAAATGAAAAGTCAGTCTATGTTTCTAGGCCATCCACCATATCCTTAAGCAATGTGTTACTTAAAGGATAACTAAACTTTCAAAAAGTGGCATAAATGAATAGTGCAGATGATAATAATAAACATTATAATATACTTCTTTTAAAGAAGGATGTTCATGTGTCCTTTTTCCTCTACATTTCTACCTTATTTAAGCAGTTTGTGTAAATCAGCTTCCTGTCCCGTATCTACTTACAGCTGAGAGAAAAAGGATCCTAGTAAGGTGTCTAATGACTTAACTCTTTACAGACACTGGAGAGTCTAATAACCCCAGAGAGCTGAATCATCAACTATAATATATTCTATATAACATAATATACATAATTTGACGGAATTATATAGATACAAATTCAACTTAAAGGAAATCTACCATTTGTTTTTATGGACTATGAACTAAACATACCTTGAGAATGCTGTAGCTACACTGATGCAGAAACATATCTTGTTTAATCCCGGAACCAAGTGATTTTTCTGACAAAACAATTATAAAATTATGATAATGAGGCTCTGTTGCTCATGTGTCTGTTCCTGCTCTTCTCCTCACCCTAATTATGCACTGCTCCAGCCTTGTCCGGCTACATGTGTATGAGTCATCCAGGTCAGGTTGATTAGTCTTGTCTGGACAATTCAGGCAGCTCTCTTATACACGGAAGACAGTCTTCATCCAGCTTTCCCAAGGTCCTAAATTTTATTAATGTTTTTTGGGCAAAACCACTCAGATCAGGCATTAAACAACATATGTTTCTGCATCAGTGAAGCTACAGCATTCTCAATGTCTGGGTCACGACGCATAAAAACAAATGGTAGATTTTCTTTAAGATCATAGCACCAGCCAAATTTGCTGGATTAACAATCTTTTAGAATCATGACTGTTTAGCTAGAAATTGTCTCAGAAAAAAACCCACAAGCTGGTGGAAAATAATTGTGTATAACCCGCCCTATAGTGCAGATAATAAACCCACATAAAGATAACTTGTTCTCTGAATTTGGTGTAGGAAATGCATTTTTCAAGTGTGTTCATACTGCACAGGAAAGGTTCTATTCAGACGGCAGTATTCTGCTTAGTCATTTCTATCAGTATTTGAAAATTAAGAGTGGAACATCATATGGAAGAGCTTCAAATCTTTCCATTATCTTTTTTGTCTGTTTAGGAAATGACTGACTATGCCGGCAGCTCAGAGTAATGTACACTCAGTTGTGGACACAGGTGCCAACTCCATCTCCTTATGTTCTTGTTCCTGATTCCAAGACCTGCAGTGGGCTACATCCCCTGCATTACTGAGGTAAGTGCTCTAGATTGTCTCAGAAAACAGTCCTACATCACAGAACACACTGCTGTGGACATGACTGTGTCAGTATAGGAAGGAGAATGTCTCGCTTTCCAGATGCAAGTGTTGAGGGCCCTTTCCTATGCTCAGCAGTGGAGGCCACAGGGTGCTCCCCATCAATCAGTCATAGATATGACCCCCCCAAGAGCCCTTATATCTACATCATCAAGTCTACCTGGGATTACATGAAGTGATACTAGCCTACATCCACATACGAAATATTGAATTTCCCAAGATGTTTGGAACAATCTCCCTGCCGAGTTTCTTTAAAAACTGTGTGAAAGTGTAAAGCTCTTCTAAAGCCAAAGGGTAGTCACGCCAAATATTGATTGTATTTATTTCTCTTTTGTTCATTGATAAAAATAAACAATTAAAATAAAACTTCTGCACAGTACTGTATTGACTGACGTTTGTGTCACATTTGCAACAAAATCTGGAAGTAAAACATGGTGTTGTGACGAAATATGCGACAGCTTCTCATCCAGCATGTGGTGACATACTGTGCTCTAATAGGACATGATTATCTCAATAAAAAGCAAAGAAAAGCCATTATTCAAAATTAAACACATTTATTACACACACCGCTGCATACAAGCTGTAGCCTCACAAGAAGACAACACACAATGAAAGAGAAATGGAACTTCCTCATGAAATTAATCACACAATAAAATTCTTGTCCTCATGGTCTTGTAGTCTACACCTCAACGGGGAAAAATCACATTGAACTGTAGATTAAACTACAAAAGTAGATTTATTTCAGCTCTTTATATCCTTTGTATTACTACAATATGTGGATATAACTGAATTCAGGAGGAGTATTGATACAGTAAGGACTTATTCACACAAATATATGCTCCGAGCATCATAGATAGCTATACATAATGCAAGGCGTCCCTGCTTCCTCCCCTGAACAACAGTGCCGTACAGCAAGGAAGCTGGGACTCCGTGCATGATATGGCCACCACACAGTCCCCGTTTCACTGGCCGAACATGTTCATGTGAATAAGACCTAAAAGAATGAGGTGAATCAAAATTCTATAATTCACAGGTGTTGAAGACGTTTTTGAGCAGAAAAAGGGAAGCAAGATGAACCTTCTCCATAATAGGACACACAATGAGTAAGATAATGGGAGCAGGAAAGTTACCTTAAACCACAAGCTAACTGTCAGACTGATAAGTTTTTAAAAAGCATTTTATTACTCTAAATTGCCAGATTTGAAACTTCAGGTTTTGCGCCGCCAATTGTGCATTAGCTCTACTTTAGAATGTGACCTTTGGCTCTTTACTTATAGGGGTTCTCCATTATCTGGGACTGCACCATTGACGTCCTTTGGATAAGTTACCAACAGAAGATCAGTGGGTGAGATATTCCCTACACCCCTGTAACCTGATCACAGGGACTGCCGGGCTTCAGAACCAGCAACACAATGTAGTGTCCTGAATCTCTGAGTGTGTCTTTCAGGCCGGGTTATTGACCTAAGCACAGTCACTAGACCTTCTGGCTGTCCCAGTGTACTGCAGGAATCACTTTATCAGAGGGAATGCCAGGAGTTGGATCCCCATGGCATTAAAGGGAACCTGTCACCACATTTTCACAAATACAGCTAGTGGCAGTTTCCCTAGTAATTAATTAACACCCTTCTTTTTGCTATTTTCTTTCCCTCAGATCCCCAGGTATTCAACTTTATAATATTACCTGGTATCCATAGATATCTGTAGTGAGTCAAGGTGGACGTGGCCTCCTCAGGCTGAATCCAGCAGTTCCTCCCCATGCTTTCCCTGCATGCAGGTGTAATGTCATGTGACCAGGGTGACATCATTGCAGGTTCTTTATACTTCTAACAATACCAAACTGTACACCATGTACATATCTGAGCACATGCCATTACAGCAGCCTGCATTGAGAGGATTAGAAGTTCATGCAGGAATGCTGTCATTTTATGTGGTCAGATATGTGCATAGTGTACAGTGAGGATAATGTTAGGAGGCTAAAGGACCTGAGATGATGTCATCATGGCCACATGACATTAGGCCTCGCACCCACCTCCTCTGGATACCAGGCAAGTTTATAACACTGATTTTATGGAAAAGGGAAGAAAACAATTTATAGGTTAAAGAAGGGTGTCAGTTAATAGGGCTTTATGGGAACCTGTCACTAGCTGTATTTGGGAAAAATGTGGGGGCAGGTTGCCATTAAAATATCTAAACCTACAAAAAAGTCCTCTAAAAAAGGTTTATGTAAAGACTGGGGCTGCGTTTTTTGTACGCTAATATGATGTAAACCCAGTGTACATGTTATTGCAATGTAATTAGGCAAATCAAAATGCAATGTATATGCTATGTGTGAAAGCAGCCTTAAGGGGTATTTATCAAAATCACCTGTCCACTGACCTGCTTGTGCACAGAGAAGTTATGGTGGGATCTTAACCAAAACGGAAAGCAAGAGTGAAAGACTTGGAACAATCACTGATTACATACTAGTCTACTGATCTTAATGGATGTGGTGTAACCCTATATTTTCCCTGAAAACTGATAACTTCCCAAGACAATTATAGGTGACCACTAAAGTCTCCAGCAATGAGCTGTTATCATCCAGGTCATACTACTGAAACTTAAAGAGGATGTGTCAGGGCAATTTGGTACAACCAAACCAACTTGTGATGACCCATTGGTTTATGTGGGTGCTTTTAATAAAAAAATGCTGACCTTGTTCCCGTGCTCACCGTGCAGACGCGCGGTGAAGCCAGTGTACTACACCCCACTTCATTGTGCATGTGCCATTACGACCCTTACGCAATGAAGCCGGGGTGTACAGATCCGGCTTCATTGAAGTGCTGCAGGAGGTGTGGGGAGCACAAGATATCAATCCAATGCACCTCATCAGACTCCTCATTAATTATAACTTTTTTTTTTTATATTGGCCACGGAGGGAATTGGTAAAGGGTGATTTGGGACACTAAAGCACCAGTCCATAAGGATTTTATGTTTTAGTTTCCCAAATCGCCCTGCCAGGTCCTCTTTAAAGCTGCCTTATGAACGGGAGTTGTCCTTAGCAGACAGAAATGTCTTTCATGTGAATTAAGGAAGGTCCGATGATCATTTTGAAGAATACAATGTGGTTGCGCAAGAGAACACACCTAAGAGACGGCAATAAGTTTATAACAAATATCTGTACAATCTCTGCAAAGACAGCAAGCACAAACAACAGATATTGCATATACTGTGCTGTATTCCATAAGAACACCAATGCTTTGGTCCCTAAGGAAATTTTCTCCAGGTTGTTGGACTCCTGGAAGAAAAAAACACAAATATTATATTGAAAGTTGTTATTGAAACATCATAAGAAATTAGGAGAAATGTGGATGATCATAGATCTCTATTTCTGTCTGTAAAAAGATATGATATTACTTGCTCTTAGCACTTTTTTTTACCTTTAGGGAAGCTTTGCTGAGATAGAAGGTGAGTATGACTGACAGTGGACTAAACGGAAGATCAAAGAGCATGAAATACTTCATTCTAAATCTATTCTAAGAAACATGGAAATTAAGATCATCATGTACAAGGTGGAGAAGACCTGGGTGTTTTCTTCCCTGCGGAGACTAAACTGAATACAATGTTATGCAATGAATTAATGACATGGAAATGTTGCACAAGGTTCAATGTGCTAAATGAACTACAGACTAGTTCAAAGTGGTGCTTTAGGGGCTTCATGAGAAGGTACCGTACTCCGTAGGTGGTAGAACTGTGACTATACTAAGCCTCTAGAGCAGTGGCAATGAACCCTTTAGAGACCGAGTGCCCAAACTGCAACCTGCAAATCAAGACACACTTATTTATTGCACAGTGCCAACATTTAAGCAGCTACTTATTGCTAACTTATTGTTCCCTGCTCTGCCAGAGCATTCAATGATACTGGTATCTGAGATCACCAATATCATTGAAAGAAGGAGGGAAATTCCGATTATAATTGGAGCTTTTCTACAGGGCCCCCAAACAGGAAGAATTGTGGGGCCCTGAGGAGGAGTTCCAGGGATAATCCAACCCTTTCCACATCGTCCATGCCTTGAGTCTGGTAAAAATCTGTGTTTGTGGTATGGCCTTAGTACCCATAGAGGGAGTTCTGAGTGCCACCTCTAGCACCCGTACCATATATCGCCACCATGATTTAAATTACTTGGTCCTGCTGTTTCTAATATTTTGTAAGTTAATAGTTCAAGTTAGCATATAAAACATTGTAATATATCTCACCCAATGAAAATACATCTTTCTAATTTTATTAGGCATCTCCTGCCTGCTTAAGGGGAACGTGTCATTTAAAAGAACCCTACCAAAATAAATACTTTAGAAAACTATGGTGAAAAAGCATTGCCCTTATCCCTAAATGGTTTCTTTACAATGTAAAAAAAAAAAAAATCAGTTCGCAAACATATACGCAACTCCCCTGAGGTCCAATGATACTAATGGAGTCCTGCATATTAAATAATACTTGCATTGAACTGCCTCCTTTTTCCTAATTGACAGGTCTCACTGATAGGACATGCTGCTGTATGGAACTAGTAGTCAAGGACTGTCTGCCAGTATTCAACCACATATACAGCTATGATTACTTATCAGGGGTAGAAAAAACTTTGTCAATTGTTTTACATGGTGCCTTGCTGGAACATTGGGAGAGAGTTCTATTACATCATTGAGCACTTCATGGCATGTGACCCGGGTGAGGTCATCCAAGGTCCTTTACCTAATAATATTAACATCTACCTCAGCTATGTACACTACCTCTCAAAAGTTTGGGTTACTTAGAAATGTCCTTATTTTTGAAAGAAAAGAACATTTTCTCTCAATGAGGCTAATATCAAATGAATCACAAACACACTCTATACAGTGTTAATGTTGTAAATGACTATTCTAGCTGCAAACGTCTAGTTTTTAATGCAATATCTACATAGGTATATAGGCCCATTTCCAACAAGCACCACTCTTGTGAAGACTGAATACTGAAAAAAAGTGTTATGGACAGACATATCAAAGTATGAGGCGTTTGGATCACACAGAGGAACATTTTTGAGATGCAGAACAACTGAAAATATGCTGGAAGATGCCCGAAGCCATCTGTCAAACATGTTGGAGGTCATGTGATGGTCTGGGGTTGCTTTGGTGCTGGTAAGCTAGGAAATTTGTACAAGGTGGAATGGTAATGCCAATTCATACCCTGTGGACAGCGCTTGACTGGAGCCAATTTCATCTTACAACAGGAATGACCCAAAGCCACCTCCAAATTATGCATGAACTATTTAGGGAAGAAGCAGGCAGCTGGTATCTATCTGTAAAGGAGTGGCCACCCAGTCACCAGATCTCAACCCCCATTGAGCTGTTGTGGGAGAAGTTTGAACGTATGGTATACAAAAAGTGCCCCCAGATCCAGGTGTTAAAAACTTGTTGCATCATTCCCAAGGAGACTCCTGGCTGTACTATCTTAAAAGCTGCTTCTACTCAATACTGAGCAAAGGGGATGAATACTTATGACCATGTGATATTTCAGTTTTTCTTCCTTAAAGGACACCTGTCATCAGGTCTCTGCCACTAGTCCTGTCACCTCTACCTGTTGGAGCAGCTCACAAGGATCCCATCCCAGCCTTTATCTAGTTATTTCATACATTAATCATTGTAAAATCATCTTTTCTTTATTATGTAAATGAGGCTGGTCACATGGTCAGAGGCAGTGATGTCACCCCTGTTCCCCCTCCCCTCTCCCCCCCCTGCTCATGTCTGTGTGTAATGTATAGTAAAGCATTGCTAGTGTGTGTGCTGCATCTGCTGACATGCTGCATCCTCCTAATACACATGTGAGACACACAGACATCAGCTACACATGAATCTGACATGTTCTGCTGTAACATGGCTGCCTGGAGCTGCTGTATCTCTCCTATACACACACACATGCACACACAGGGTGCAGGGGGCGTGGCCACCAGCAAGCACATCATTATACAGCCTCACATCATTATACAGGCTGTCAGTCAAGCACTGGGGGTGTGGCTGTGCCTCCCACTCATGAATAGAGTGGACAGCTTGAATATGCTAATGCTTCATTGGACATTTCACAGGTCATTTGCATACAGCTTTAGGACCTCATTGCTTAGGTTTACAGGCATGTAGAGGGACAATGAAGGGATGGAGGCAATGCTCTCTAATGGCAGTTTATGAAAATATATTTAGTTTAGGGGGGTTATTTTGCATGACGGGTTCTCTTTAATAAATTAGCAAAAATATCTACACCTTTTCCATGAGGTTGGCTGCAGAGTGTACATTAACGAGCAAAGAAAATGAACTTTTTTGATCTTACCAATTGGCTATGACTTTCTGTACCCACTGCGTGTATATGTGTGTATGTGTGTATATATATATATATATATATACACACACACGAATAGCTCAAAAGTTGAAATAAAAATGCATAAACAACACATAGTTATTGCTCTGCCTTTTTCTTTCTTTTACACATCATTAAATCTCAACATACCAGTACTTGTGCCTATAAAGAAGAACATTGCAGTTGACCCTTCATGCCTCATCTAACTATCATGTTGTCTGGTTTCGTGTACAACTTTTTGAGAATTTTATGTTGCATCTTTCAAGTTGAGATTTTTCAGTGCCCTTTAGGGCCTTGTTACTTTTATCATAAGTGCCAGAGATCAAAACTGTTCTAGTTGCTAATGGCAACCAATAAAAGCTCAGCTGAGCTTTGTCTGGTTGCCTTGAGCAACTAGAACTGTTTTTCTATCAGACATTTTTGATAAATGAGTCCCATAGAATCTGTTAGAATCTTTCTTTGGTGATTCTGTGTGATACAGCCATGTAAAAGTCGCAAAAATTTACCTAGAGGGCAGAAACCCCAAAATGTCAGACATTCGCCTAAAAAGTTGCAACTTAACAGATAAAAGTCTCAATTTGACTGATGACCTAGGGCCCAGATGCTTAGGAGCTTAGTCGGCCAGTATGGGTACTGGGCGCTGCTGGGTCTTGGTCCCTAATGCCGTTGTGTTGCAGCAACGGCAGACACCTCCCCAAGCTAGTGTGTGGATGTGCGGCCCAGATGTATCTCTCAAATATTGGTATAGTTTGAATTCTGTCCTCTCAGTCTCTGAGACCACATGGAATCATGAGCATACGGTGTGTGGAGCTGATGGGTACCCAGGGCCCAGAGTAATTGGAGCTTATTACGCCACATTGGCTACTGGGGGGCTGCTGGGTGTTAGTCGCTGCTGGCACTGTGTTGTGGCGATGATGGAAACCATGTGATCCCACACCCACTATGGACCCCCTTACACGAGGTCACCCTGAAGTGGTTAGTGGGCTTATGTAATTTGATAAAAATGTAACAAAGAACCTTGAGTTCATTTAGTTAATGTAGCCTAGAGGCAAAAGATCATTGTAGGATGTGTAGCTGTGTGGTCCACACTCCAAATGCTGATAACGTGGTAATTATGTTGCTGGCTATGGCTTTAGGACTCTAGAATTCAATGCCTGAATTATTCACGGGGATCTGTGGAGACAACTTTTTGAATTTTCTTTTCACATAAATATCATAAACATACACCCAAACACTGGTTCCGTTATGAAATACAATACAGTATACATGGATTTACCTGATGTTCACACATAAATCCTATGGCTCTCTTTCTGATGACACATCCCCCTCTGCTCCACTGCTTGCACTGGGATCATCCTTACTTCGAGGGACGCTCTTCTCTCGGCTGGACTCAGAGGGTCCTTTGGCTCTAGTCTTCTCTTTTCTTTGTTGTTGTTTTTCAAGCTTTGCAAGCTGTTTGGAAGGCAATAAGAGCCTTAAAATAAAGTATGCACTAAGATAATATCTATCTACACAGAATACAATGCAATAAAATATAATAAAATGTTGTTTACCCCTAGGGAGAAAGTGCTTTGTACAGGTAGTCCGAGCATAACAAAACATATTGGTTAGCAAACAAACATATTGGTAGGGGAGTGGGGGTGCCAGATTTTTGGATTAGTTCAACACCTTTTGGTACCCAACATCTGATTAGGGATAAATCGACTCGAATTGTGCAACCTCACACTCCGACAACACATCTGGTGGAAGCGATCGCTGATATCCCAGAACAGTGCGCTCCTCCACTTTTACCTCTACAATTTCGTCTGTCTTCTCAACATTTGATATCAGGTTCTATCTACAACTCCCTTCTACGCAGTTATGTTTGACTTCCCTGTAGTGGGTTTCATCCCTGTCCTGAAAACACCCAACAATTACCAAGTAATCTGATAATTTTTGTAGGTGGCAGCGGTCAGAGTGAAGTCTGAAGTTGGATATGTATGTGGTGAATAGGAACAGAAAAAGTATGAAAAGATATGTGGCTGGGAGAGGACTGCTTAAAAAAATAAACAAACATTTACTTACCTCTGCAGTCATTCCCGGTGTCCCGCACTGCCATCTCTCTGGTCACTAGCTCTGTTTGTTTACAGGGAAACGAATGCTGCTCCGAGTTCAGCTTCCGGCCGGCCCCCATTTCTCAGCTCTCTATCATGCGCTGAAATATGGGGATGGGTGGGCTTCGGTGGTCGGAGGCTGTTCACAGCGGAGAGACAGTGGCGCAGGACATTGGGAGGAACTGCAGAGGTAAGTAAATATTTATTTGTTTAAGCATCCTGGCCACACAATTTTTTTTAGGTCTTGGACAACCCCTTTAACTGAAGTGATGCAGGAACAATTAACATTCCTACTTAAAGGTGTTTTCTCAGCGGTGACGTTACACCTACATCTACACACCCACTACAGCATTTAGGGATCCAGTAGCAGGAGTATGGGCTGCGTCACTGCTGAGCCTCTGTAGTCCAGCTAAATATTCAAGGATCCTTGTGATGACAAAATTCCTGATTGTTTCCAGTAAGTGGCTATGGGATATAATATAGGATGGAGTATATGATCAGAACAATATAAGTTAAGCAAAGCATCTACATTAATAAAGGTACTCAGCAGTCGTCAGTCACAACAATATTAATCCGGTCTTAGGGTTATATAAAGAAGTCACATGATTGCTTAATCCCCATATGTAGAAGTGGCTTTTAAACGCTACAATTGACTTCCTGTCAGCGGATCTTTTATGTAAAACTATCCTAGTACAAGCAGCCAACGCATTGCATTCCTGCAGTTTGGACTCCACAAGTAATAGAAAATCCTGATCTTCCAATCCCATCATCTTCCTTATATGTATATTTATTTAAATGAGTCTTTATTATTTCATAGACCCTATGGAGAGGACATCTAAGCGGTGACTTTGACTAATATATGATTAGTAATGCCAGGCATCTAATGATGAGTGTACATTATGTATCCTAGTAGTTTTCTACTCATCATATACTCTTGTTCTTTAATCAATTTTTAACATGCATTTCCGCTCCTCTACTCCCACATAATCACGAGCTGGAATTAAATGTACAGATGCGGTCTGACTCCCTCGTACTAATGGGAATTCAGTGCCAGCGATCGTTCTTCTCCATGTGAAAGAGAGATCTTTAACCTGCTCACTGCGCCAACGATGAATATATACTCATCAGCCATATCATTAAAACTTACTATGACACTATACAAGGGGTTGGACACATTAGGTAGAAAATGAATCTTAAAAAATAATGAAAATTGGGCAATTCTAATGATTTATGGGTGTATGGGCAAGAAAGGCTTCATTCACATCTCATTTTGTTAATCTGTTGGAAGGATACGCTGGGCAGATTCCTGATGTACCGTTACAGTGTGTGTGTGTGGGGGGGGGGGGGGCAGGACATCTACTGCATACATGGTTGGATAGATCGCCCTGTTTCTCCACGTCACCATAGAGTGGGTGGAGTGAACATCAGCAGCAGCCAGTGAGATCACAGGGGACCTCCCAGAGTGTACGCTCAGCAGAGGTCAGTGGAGAGACTTAATACTTTGCAGCCATCCATCAATGCCTCCAATGGCCTCTGCTGAGTATAAAAGTTGCTCAGGAACGCGTTCCCGTTTCCTAGGGCGCGCGCACCGGCTATGTAACATTTAAAGGGCCAACTCACCGCCTGCCAGGATTTGTGCTTCAATGCCTAAGAGAAAGCTTTGTTCCATGCTCTGTGAGATTATCCTGATTTCCCGTTGTGACCTCGATTCAATTCCTGACTCCAATTCTGTGCTGCCTGTCCTGACCTCCCTCTACGTCCCTGACTCTGATCCTGTGCTGCCTGTCTCGACCTTCTGCCCGTCTCCAACCATAACGCAGACAAAGTCGCACCTGTGGAACGACCTGGTGGTACCAAGTCCAACCCGCTTTGAAGTGGGCTCTGGTGAAAATTGGGTACCAGTCCTAGGTGTCGGCTTACGTGATCATCCGCAGTGGTCCGATGGGTCCACTACCCCCCTGGTTCCTGACACCTTATAACATAACATAATTAGCACCTAGTCCCCAAGCCAAATGTTTCCCCTTCCTCCTCCTGTGTGTGCTCTGTCCCATGAATAGAAAAGTTTAATGCAGATGCTGTGTCACAAAGTGCTGTCTATAAACTCTCTTGGAGAGTTTTAACACTTTTTAAACTTTAGAGCAGAAGAGGCTTCGTAGGAAATGCCGGAGACATCGCGCGAGCACGGTCGCGCGCAGCGCCGAAGCCTCTTCTGCTCTAAAGTTTAAAAAGTGTTAAAACTGCGATACAGTGGTTTATAACACTAACGAAAGTAAGCACCGGCACCAGCTCACCCTGAGCTGGTGCTCGGTACTTACAGCTTACCCCTACCATTCTAACTGGTAGGTTTCTTTAAGGAATCACTGATTCTTAGTATATTCCTTCAACATTAGATAGATCTGGAGCTTACTAAACCATGGACAGCGAAATATTAATGGCATATTCTAAAGACTAGATGACTCCTATAGGAAAATAATGGTTAATATTGATAACTCCTAACCATTTCCCTTTACCAACAACCTTCAAATATATCCCCACTAAGAAGAGATCATTGAATCTTTAGCACGAAGAAGTGGATGGAAATGAAAACTATTTTTAATAGGAAAGGGGATATGTGAACACGCTTGTAGTCTTATAGCGTGAACATGTAAAAGCGCTATAAGTCATGGACTATTTTTATCTTGAATGCTTCATTTCTTATTGGCTCTAAAATTCATTGGTACCGTGAAGTGCAATGTAAACAGTTCATGCCCCTTACAGAAGTAAAGAAGTTGTCAGTGATCTTTTCCAAACAGAATGGTAATAAAAGGAAAGCAAGACATGTCTCGTGGATAAAGGAAGGAATTAACAAGGTCCTTAATTTATATTCCATTAAATAGTTCGCTAGAAAGCCATGTGAGATCCATCAGAAGCCAGGGCAGAAATAGGACAATCTAAATATTTAACTGGACCAGGATAAATGACTTTCCATATGTATATTTTTTGCAATTAAAAGTCTTTCCACTTTGATGGTTATATTAGCAGATGCAGAAAGTGAAGCCGTTTGTGCAAGCTTGGAAGAATTTCTCATATGACACGGAAAATGGTTGGGTTAATGAGGAGGCAACTTGGTAACATCAAGTATGAGCCATGACACCACGTATACTTTCTATATATGACCTTTCGGTCAGTATTTATGTAGACAGTGATTATGATAGAATTGTCCATTGTACCCCTGTTATGCACCAGGTAAATGGAGCAGCAGGTCACGCATGTACCATGTTGCTCTATTTATCTCTAGGGTGCTGACGGGGACAATCGTGGTCCACGTCCATCTCTGTCAGTTCCAGAAACAGTGAATGGAGCAGCAGAAGTGCGACCAGCCTTCCTCGTGACCCTCGTGATCAGTGGGGGTCCCTACATTGTGGATAAGAGCCAAGTCGTTGTCAGTTGACAACCCCTTTAACAAGATTTCTCCTATTTATCCCCTATCCAAGTGCCTGCTGCCCCAACCCTTCTTCCCTACATAACTAAACTGAGGTCACTGAGCACCCCACGTGAATGGTTCAATAGTGCAAATACATGATCAATGCAAACATCTAGTAACAGTGGTCTAACCCTCTGAGATTCTCATTTGAGGTGCAGCCCTTTTAAAGGGAATCTGCTTTGGTCATGCAAAGATGCATTCATAATTAGGTAGCAGCCATGGAGAGATATGCAACCATACCTTTGGTTGTAGCAGCAGGACTGTAAAAAGGCATTTATTGTGTGTGAGACCTTTTCACTGAGCACCCCATCTCCCCTCTGCTATGAGTTACTGCTGCATCAGATTTGAATACGTCAGGAGAGAAGGGTTGTGCAGTAGTAAGTCCAAGAGTTCTCACATACCAGTGCATCAGAACGCTTAGAACCCAACTGTAATCCCGGAATATATAAGAATCTTTTCACATATCTGCTGCTGCTACTAACAACACACAAAAGATATGGTTACACAGGTCTACCTAATACTATGTGAAGAATTGTATGGTCAAAACTGCTGCCAAATTCTGAGCTCTCACAACTTTAGTCACTGACTAGTGATAAGGTATTGTCCTGGGAACAATGGTTCTCTTTTGATATCACACAGATAGCCCAGATTGCAACCTGTTCTCCCTGAAATGGGGTTCATAGAGGAACACCAAGGAATCCCTTACCCCCTAAGCCAATCACAACTGGATTTAAGTTCCTTAGTGTTCACTTCCAAAATTAGAATAACACCTTCTTTTTCTGGAAGACACTGGAACGGTGTTATCTATAAATATTTCCTCCTGCAGCTGGATCCCTTGACAATAAAGGAATTGAGAGTCATGAACTTGGAGATTTAGGACAGAAGAATGTCTGAAACCCTATTCCAGAGGATCGAAGGTAAGAGAATTTTCCCCTTGAGCAAGAAGTTTAATTCGCCCATGGGCTTATTTTTCTCCTAAGAACTCAATAATACATTGAATATACACTCAACCGAAAAACGTAAAGAACGATATATACGAGCAGCTTTCTTCGATCCAAACTGTAAAAATATCTTTTGTGTTTTCCCTGTAACTAGGACACTCCAATTCAATTCTCTATCATGTTGAGAAGTGCGGCTGAACGACAAAAATAACAAAGCCGGCCTGGAAACAATGTAATACTAAAATGGCCCAATCAATTACATGCGGAAATACATGTACAGCATAAAAGATGTTCGGCTGCCCTAATGCATTCTTATTACACGTGCCGATTCCTTCTGGTAATTTGTTACGCACGTTACAACAGTGTAGTTACTGAAATATTTACATTTCCTTTAAGCAGTCGTTATATGTAGGCAAGCCTGAAACTAAGACTCTAAATCTTTTAAAGCTTACATGAAAACTTTCATTTTAGAGTTGTAGGCGGCTAAAATAGAAGTACATGCGGTATTAGGACGTGGCCTATAGTGGCCTCAAGGATGCAACAGTGTTTCTGTTTTACATCTCTGTACTTTAAGAGCCTTAAACTTACGTAATGTGGTTGTTGTATAATTTATTTAAACCATGTAATTGGTGATGTAGAGATGTCAAGGAGGCAGTGATTGACAGCTATATCTCATTGCAAAGTCATTGATGGAAGCTGTCAATCATTGATGTGCCCACTCCGATATCTGATTTTAGAAAAAAACGGAGATTGACTAAAATACAAGTTGTACTTCAAAGGAAATCTACCATCTAAATCAAGCATGATACCAGAAGCAGGCATCATGACTGCGGTAATCTTTCTACTGACAACAACTTTTAAATTATGCTTGCGAGCCAGAAGAGCCCATTCCTTATGGTAGCTTCACAGGCTGTCACACACTGTGCAGGAGCACTTCCCCCTCCCATTGTGTGAGATTGTGCCAAGGGAGAAGGAGGAGGGTGAGACTTGTTGGTAGATTTACTTTAAACATTCATAATTCAAGAGTACAATTTTCAATAGGAACATGAATCAATTTCATTGAATTTATAATACTATAAAAAAGTAAAAAAATAATGCAAAAACTAATAAGTTAAGTATTATATTTAATTTACATTTTCTGCACTCAAAACACTTGTATTACCGGTAGCATGTGTCATCCTTCACTATATAGCCAACACTATGCAGCAACTTCAAACCAACTTCCTTTTATCCTATAGCATTGGAATACTTCCAGGGAATCAAAGATTCACAAAACTCACAGGTTTTGGTGGTGAGTATAAGCAACCAAACACGATAAAATTAATAGTGGAAGGGATGGAGGTGCAACTTTAATTGTATCATGTAAAACCATCTATTATTTGCCATTGCATATAATAAGGTGCAAGTGAGAGTTATATATATATACCCATTATTCGTTAGTGACCATTCCCCCTTAGGACAGCCATTGGTTGCAGCAGTCATGAGTGACATATCCTCACTAGAAGAGGACCACCTGCATTGGCAGGGGAATTACTAGGTGAGTATTCAGAATTATTTTGTTTAACATCCTTTAAACCCCTTTAAGTAGAGACCACTTTGTAGTATGAAATGCATTTTCCCTAGAAGTGGACATTGTTCTGGCCACTTCTCCGATGTAGACCACTGGATTTTATTATGAAGCTAATGCAATTCTAGAGTAATTCAAGGTGCAATGTGACCAAAAATCAAAGTTTGAAATAGTCGCCCTGGAAAAAAAAGTGGGTGCCCAGGAGATCAGGACCTTCAGAGGGTTCTCCTAATGCTTCCATAGACCTGTATGTTATGAATTCTCTCTCTTCTGGATTATGTAATGTTCACTTTATGCCCACAGATTCCATTTTGTGTGGAATTCTTTCTTCTTGGTTGAAATCATTTGTAAGTTTATGTAATCTATTGTCTAGGTGAAATCAGTGCTAGACACTTTACAAGGCAACTGGAATGGTCGGTGTCTACCATTCAAAGGCTTAGACTAAAGCTTTTGGGCTCTGGTTTGTGTCGCTGTATTACAAGTGTTTATAATCTGATCATTTTGTACATGACAAACATATTACTAATGTAAACCTCATCCATAATGTATATGTAAGGCCGGGCTTGCTTACACATATATCTCCTCTGCTAATGATATAATGTAAAGCAGAAGGTCTTCAAGGCAGCAGCTATGTTGTTGTTATGCGAGTATGTGAAACCATTTACTTTCTTAGCTCAATCCCTTTGTCATTTAACAAAGTGGTGGTCTCTACTGTACTTAAGGGGGTTTCTCGGATGTTAAAACAGTCTCCATGCTCATCTTTTAGATCCCCAACCACTCCAGTGCTGCGTTTCTGGTGGCCCTGATAAGTGCCCTATCCTGATATGCCAACCACTGCAGCCAAAGACAGATCTAAGTGCTGATCTGTACATATACAGCACATGCGTTCATCTATATACTCGTCTATATTGGCTGGCTACTGGCGTATTGTGCGTCAGTCACGACCTCTCCCCACCGACATTCAAAATACTATGAGGTTGGGATAGGGCCCAACTTGCTGAACAGTGGGGGTCTCAGTTTACTTCAGCCCCATAGAAATTAATGGAGCAGAACAGTCATGCGCGGCTGTCCGTTCCTCTAATCTGGAGGTGAAATTTAGAATGGTCAAATTTTGTCGGTTATACGTTCATTTAATTCTAAAATGGACACATTTCCAAAAGATAAAAAGAGACAATCCATCATAAAATTTGTTTTACAATTTCTCTCGAGTAGGGCCCCCCCCCCCCCCCCACATGTGGCTGTTACTTGTTTTATGGGTGCACAGCGAGGCGCCGAATGGCGCCTTTTGTAGGCTATAAAATTTTAGCTTTTTCATTATTGGGGCCAGGGGAAGAAAAGCATCAATTCTGTACTGGATTTTTTTTTTTTCCGTGTTCACCGTATAGCCTAATAATCATGTTATCTTTATTCTATGGGTCGATACGATTATGGGGATACCATAATTGAATATTGTTTCTTACATTTTACTAAATTTGACAAATAGAACCCTAATGTGGGGAAAAAAATCTATCATTTTTGCATTGCCGTCTTCCAAGTAGCATAACATTTTAACTTTAGCTGGTTGGTGGCTTTTTTTTTTGTGGGACATGTTGTACTTTGCAACAGTATTATTCTGGAGTACATGTTTTTTTATCACTTTTTTTGCATTTTTTTATGGGATTAATGGTAAAATCATAATTTTTAACAGTTTTTTTTTTTACAGCGTTCATCGTACGGGTTCAATAAAAATGTACTTTTATTCTATGGGTTGTTGAACGCGGTGATACCATATATGTGGGGTTTGTGTAATGATTTAGACTTTTTTGCACATTATAGGTCTCTTTATATGTTATGGGGTTTATGCACATTTTTATTGATTTTTCAATTTATTTTTTATTGAATAACTTTTTTTTACACTTTTTTTTATTACTTCCACCATGAGACATGAACAAGCAATCATGCTTGTTCATGAGAATACTCTGCAATACTAAATGTAACATGCATAGTCTGACACTGTGCCTTTAAGATGACGTCATAGACCCCATCTTACAGGCACTGCCATAGGAATGATCGTCACCCCCCTCCCCCAAAGACGGTGCGGGGGAAGGGGGCGATCGTGGGGGATAGAACCCCTTAAGGCAGTCTAAATCGGTTACACACCCGCGATTGGAGCCCACACCGAACACGGGTGTTACACTGTATAAAACATGTAACCCGATGCCAGTTCGGCTGAGATCTTGAGCTGCACCGCCATCAGCTCTGTGTCCGATATATATTGAACGCTGAGCGTTAAGTCACTGCAATCCGCGTCCGATATATCGGAAGGAGAGCGCTAACAGGCTAAAGGTGATTTGCTATTTCAGGACTCCCTGTGTATGAGATCGGTCTCTCTACACAGCAAAGAGAGCTCCGTTATGACATGTTCTGAAATAAATCAGCACAAAATATAGGATTTTTTCCAATTAAGAAAAAAAATAAAGTAAAATTCAATCTTAAAGAAATGGGCAGTCACTTTAAGTTGATTAATTGGAGACAGGTGATATTTTTCCCAATATTATTCTTTGTATGCTGAAAATAAAAGGATTGAGGTGTGTAGGAGTTTTAGAATATAAATGAGAGCATCTCAGCAGGCAGCTTCGTATTTATAGGCGCTTATGATGTACGGCACAGTTATTACATTTCCCTAAACATTAGTGATGTAAGTGTTACACAAATGCCCCGTTTCTTTTCATTAATTATAATGTATACACACTTAGGGGATGGACTGTCTAAATACATATATATACACACACACACACACACACACACACACACACATACATACTGCCTTCTGCTATAAATAAGCTCTATACTTATTTTTACTTCAGGTATTTCTCATCTGACTGATTTAATGCAAAATTTGTAAACTATTTGTAAGTGCAATGATTTCTCTCCCACTGCCTCCTACATCTGTAACATTCCAGTCTCGGGAGCCATGAGCGTCCTTCTTGAATAACTATCATATGCTCTTGTAACACTATGAATCCTCCTACTTTCAATGCAGTCCAAAGCCTACTGGATAAATATCTTCCTTGTTTTTGCCAGTGAGGACAAAACTAATAGATAATAGATAAATAAACACTTAATTGTGCCATAACTTTCATATCAATATCCACTTTGAGCCCATAGAGAAGTCTACCGTATATAGAGTCTAAAATATAGTGATTTGTAAATACAGGCAGTTACATACAAGATAGTTTCTTTAGAGTCAGAACTGTTATATTTTATAATTGTAGCTCCAAACAAATTTTGTTTATGACAATTTTATTGCAGCCATGGGAACAATGATTATCAATAAAACTTAATTACAGGCACCTTAAAGCTGGACATTGGATGCTATTACTTTAGTCCCAGGCTACAGAGGTCACAATGGGCAGAGAGGTCCGTCTGTAACTAGGGGTCGTCTGTCGACTGGCACTAATGGAGCGCTTTAAAAAAAAAAAAAACACTACAATTTTTAATTTTCAAAAAAATACCTTTAATATATTTTTCATTGGAATATCTTGGTTTATAACCAGAAGACCAAGCTTATGACTAGCCCAGCTCTCCAGTCTATGCTTATAAGGAGATACATAAAAATTCTGCACCACGCACAGCAGTTTGTTTGACTCATCTGGAACATATATTTCTCTTATGAACAGTGACCTTAAGCAGCAGGATCCATAAATATATTCCACACAGCTGCCACTGCTTCCTATTCATCTCGATTTGCTATGACACAATGGATTCACAATGCTTCATCAAACACTGGGGACATTTTGCATATTCGCGTAACCTGTAGGCTACAGCTGGTGTTCCTTCACCATCACAGACTGGCAACAGAAGAGGATTTTAATGCAGTGTCTGACCCAATAAGTTGCTGATTTGTCATCGGTTGATATCATTTGATTAACAGATGAGAGGTGCAAAGGCAGCCAATAACACACAGCCTATGACATGACACCAGCCATCAAAGTTACACATTAGAATTCACACATGCAGAACGCTGGGCTCCGTATCCCTCAGCGAGGAAGGCAAATAACATTGATACAGTGGAGAGGGAAAAAAAACACCAAACAAAATAGAAAAGTATATTTCAAAACAAAAATACATTATCTTATGGCTTAAATTAAAGCCTATAAAAATGTGTTTATACACTTAAAAAGGGGATCTTTCACCATATTCACCAATCTCAACTCTTTGCATCCTTTAGTAGGCATTATTTACCCATAGGCCCCAGCACTCAGTGCTAGTAGTGTAGATTTGTGCCATGTTAGCCATAGAGAGCAGAAGAAAAGTAAAGAAACCAGGCGATACCTTTTTGAGGCTGAATATATTTGATGGTGAGCTTTCGAGAATACTAGTTCTCTTCGTCAGACATGATGTTATGCTTGAAACAGAAAATTCACAGCATTCTCTACACACTAAGCAGTGATCATCAAAGGAAATAAGAAACTAAAATCTACACAGACATCTCATTTACATCAGGATGGTAATAAACAGACTAAAAACTTGAGAGGCCTGACAAGAGAGCCCTGGATCCTATCTGCTTGTGGCCTCCAGGTCAGAAATAGGGGATCATGAAATTGGCATGGATATTACAACCACTTTACAAGGTGTTGTAATTTATCTCCCATTTTTTTCCTTTCCCTCTGTGTTTTGAAATGTCCCACTAAATCAGTAATCTGCAAAAATTCGGTTTTTGACTAAATTCGATTTTTACTTCATCATTTTGAATTGCTCACTCATAAACCATTTGGTATAGTTTATCGGGTATTATGGGGTAATATGTTATAGATCTGATTATATGTTATTTGAAACCTATAAATAAAAAATCTACCTACCTTTAAGAGAGTCACAAATTACCACTATTCTGTTCACAGTTTATAAAAATGTAGGGTTTGCTTCAAATAATAGCCAACCTCTGCCAAGGATGTAGATCATTTTAGTGGTAAGTCATTTATACAAAGCCATAAAAATAAATATTGTATGTATCCCAAACCAAAGACACAAAACCTGATGCATATACACATATACATTTATACACACACATGTATTATATATATAATACACAACAGGATAACAAAAACATACATCAGTAGAGTGCTTTTATTATGTACCGTATATACTAGAGTATAAGCCGACCCGAGTATAAGCCGAGACCCCTAATTTCAACACAAAAAAAACGGGAAAACCTATTGACTCGAGTATAAGCCGAGGGTGGGAAATGCATTGGTTACAGCCTCCCAGTATATAGTCTGCCAGCCCCTGTAGCATACAGCCTGCCCAACCCCTGTAGTAGGAAAAAAAATAACACTGTACTCATCTTTCCGACGTCCCCCATAGGTCCTCTTCTGTCTCAGACAGAAGAGGACCTATGGGTGACGTCAGAAAGGTGAGTTTTGTCTTTATGTTTTTAGTTGACTCAAGTATAAGCCGAGTTAGGGTTTTTGAGCACAAATTTTGTGCTGAAAAACTAGGCTTATACTCGAGTATATAAGGTAAATGAAGCTGGCCACATGGTCAGAGGCAATGATATCATTGGACATTTCACAGGTCATTTGCATACAGCTTTAGGACCTCATTGCTTAGGTTTACAGGCATGTAGAGGGACAATGAAGGGATAGAGGCAATGCTTTCTAATGACAGTTTATGAAAATATATTTAGTTTAGGGGGTTATTTTGATGACAGGTTCTCTTTAAGGCTATTTTAGTGGTTGCAAGGGCAATTTTTCTGGGTACTGCACTTGTAAAGGTGGGAGCTCCCTAGGCACCATTTGTTATCCCTGTGTGGCTAAAGACAACTGGCTACACCGGCTCATTCATAGTTTACTGTTGTTTTTACATTTGGGCACAGGCGGTTCTTGTCACATGAATTAGCTTGGCATATGTATTTGTCTCTTTGGTGGTTTCATGTACAGATTAATTTTGAATGTATCTTAGTAAAAATGAAGTTTTATTTAACTTTTTGCCGTGCTGTGCTTTAAGGTGATAAACTTTGTAATATACTTTATTTAAAAATAAATATGTTCCTGTGTACTTCTTTATCCTCTTTCTTCGTTATTAAGGCAGTTTGTGTCAACATCTGTAAAGAGTTTGTATGTTCTCTCCGTGTTTGCTGGGGGTTTCCTCCAGGTCCTCCGGTTTCCTCCCACACTCCAAAACATACTGGTAGGTTGATTAGATTGTGAGCCTCATTGGGGACAGGAACCAATTTGGCAAGCTCTGTGCATTGCTGCGTAATCTGTGTGCGCTTAATAAAGGAATTATTATTATTTGTGTAAATCAGCTCTGTCCTGTATGCAATGAAGCTTTAAGGAGCCTGATAAGGAGTCTAATGATTAAGAAAATCTACCATCAAGAATGATAAACCAGAGACACTTACTCATAGATCTAGGCATTAAAACTTAAAATTTGTTATAGAAATTCCTTCTAAAATCAACTTTTACAATTATGCCAATGAGCCAGAAAGCTCTGGGAGGCATTACTGTCCGTATAGTACATTCTGTACTGTGGTTTTATAGACTGTTCCACTGTCTCAACCTCCTCCCTTAGCACCCTCCTGCACAGTTCAAGAGCTGTAAAGCTATAGAATAGAGAGGCTCTGGAAACGCCCCTAGAGCCCTTCTAAAGCCAACTTATATAAATATGCTAAGACAGAAGGAAGGAGCCCATGGATAACAAACATAAGAAGATTACCACAGTCACAGTGCCTGGATTTATGAGTAAGTGTCCCTGGTTTATACTTTGTTTCACGCTGTCGCTCTTCCATTATGCTAATACTAGTTTTATGTTTTTTTTCTTCTTCCGTGTGAACGCCCTGACCCACTGTATTCACTATATTTACTACTTATGACCGGAAACTAGCAGAGACTAGTTGCATTCTACCGCTATTTCCAAATAATAATATCTAGAACTTTTTAGGTTGTAACAGTGATGAGTCCTCCAACTAAATGTCAGAACATTTCCAAACTGCGATAGCTGGTGACATCTCTCAATAATGTCTAAACACTCCATTTTGAAGAAGTTGGGAGGACAAGAAGCCACAGTAAGTGGAGGTTTGCTGCATTATACTAGGGGGAGGTCACGTTGCTCGTCTTGTCAGGGCCTGGAGAAGATGGTTAAAGCAGCTTGAAATTCAGTTCAATAACAACATGTTCAAAGAAGGGAGGTGAGTCAGGCATCTGTAATGAAACATCAGATTCAAGTTTCTGTCAAACTGTGCTAGGTGTAAGAGCTCTGATGTCTGAGCACAGCAGGTCATAGTAAGGGAGAAGCTTCCATATTACTCGATTTAGTTAGTAAAGTTCTAAACCAGATAATATCCTAGAGGTTGCATCACAAGTCTGTATATATTCATTATTAGGACATAAGGACATCATAGAAGTTCCTGTGACAACCTCATTTATGAGCAAGAGCGAATAGCTCCTACGTATCTCCTTCCACCTCCTAAGGTCCTCTTCTGGCAAACTGGGCATAGGACAAATTGCCTGGCATAGAATTGTGCTATAACCGATATCAGGAACGATTGGGCACCTATTGGATGTCCTTGACAGTATTTTGGAGAGTTGTAAAATTAGAACAAATTGGTTTGTGTACCACACCAGAAACTGGCACAGGATTCCCCGTGGACCGGCCTATTCCGTGCCCTTCCTCATCCTGTACGCACCTGGAAATGCAACTTTTACACGGTTTAAAGGAAATCTACAGTCTGATGAATACCTTATAAAGCAGAACCCCTGACAATCAACTTTTCACAATTATGCAGGATCTGTCCTAGTAATATTTTTTTATGGTTTCCTTTTCATAAAAAAAAAGGTTTTGTTTAGGTGCTCTTAACCCCTTAACCACGAAGCCCCTTTTCATTTTTAGGTTTTCATTTTTCAATCCCGACCTTCAAAAACCCATAACATTTTTTTTTTTTGCATGTACAGAGCTGTGCGAGGGCTCGCTTTTTGCATAACAAATTGCACTATTTATTGATGATATTTAATATTCCATGCTGTGTACTGGGAAGCGGGAAACAAATTCCAAATGCAGTGAAATTGGTGAAAAAATGCATTTGCGCCGTTTTTGTGTAGGCTTGGATTTTAAGGTTTTCACTTTGTGCCCCAAACGACAGGTCTACTTTATTCTTTGGGTCGGTAAAATTACATGGATATCTAATTTATATAGTTGTTATAATGTTTTCATACATTTACAAAAAGTAAAACCTCCTGTACAAAAGAAAAAGTCTATTATTTGCGCTAATAACTTTTTCCTACTTTGGTGCACGAAGCTGTGGGTGGTGTCAATTTTTGTCACTTTGGATGAATTTTCAATACTACCATTTTTAGGACTGTCAGGCCTTTTGATCACTCTTTTATTGAACTTTTTATATTTTTCAAAATGGCAAAACTTCGGGCGCTATTTTCCGTTACAAGGTTAAACGCAGTGAAAAATCGTTATTATATTTTGATAGATCGTGCATTTTCGGATGCGTCGATACCTAATGTGTTTATGATTTTTACTATTTAAATTTATATCAGTTCTAGGGAAAGGGGGTGACTTGAAATTTTTTAAATTAACTTTTTTTTACTGTTTTTCAGGCCACCTAGATTGATCCTACCATATATGGGAATTTCA
Source organism: Engystomops pustulosus (assembly GCA_019512145.1). NCBI lineage: Eukaryota > Metazoa > Chordata > Amphibia > Anura > Leptodactylidae > Engystomops > Engystomops pustulosus. The sequence goes on from WNYA01000099.1 coordinate 134,972, forward strand.
CAAATCTATTACAATGTGCAAATCGCACATTGTAAAGAATGAGTTAAAATCAGACAGCCTTGGGTCTTTGTATGCCAGCACTGACCGTGGGTGTTACCGGTGAGTTACCTACTTAAGAACACGTGACTTACAGACGACCCCTAGTTACAAACGGACTTCTGGATGTTAGTAAATTACTGTACTTTAGCCCTAGGCTACAATAAACAGCTAGAACAGTTATCACAGGTGTCTGTAATGAAGCTTTATTGTTAATCCTGATTCTTATGACAACCCAACATTTTTAAAATCCAATTGTCACAGGGACCGAAAAAATTAGCTGTGGTTCCAATTATAAAATATACAGTTCTGACTTGCATACAAATTCAACTTAAAGGACACCTGTCATCAGGTCAGACAGACAGCCTTGGGTCTTTGTATGCCAGCACTGACCGTGGGTGTTACCGGTGAGTTTTTTGCAGCAACTCACCTTGTATGGGAGAGGGATCAGCCCGTGAGCCCTCTGCATACACCTGCAGCCGACACGTGACATTTATAAGGAAAAGGAGACAATAAAAACTGCTACAAAGCCCGATCCTGCATCAGAATACAAGGAGGATTCAGTCAGTGATGCCGTTTTATAAGGTATGAATGAATCAGTAGATTTCCTCTGATTTGAAAAAACTGTTAGTATATGGAACATGCTTCCTCTAAAAAAAAAAAATGTTATATTCAGTATTATTTTTGTAATATTTGTGACAGCTGAAGGTCTTCTTTACTTGTAAATGTATTTTGAAACACACTGCACGCAAATTGGGTAAAACTTCCTAGAACACATATGCGTTTTGGCCAAAATGATTTCTACCAAAGTAGCAACATGTGTGAAAACTTTTAAACGGAACAAGTTTTAAAAGCTGCTGACACCTTTTTACTGAAATACAAATAACTTTGGCTAACGATCTCTTCATAACTGGATTTTATAAAAATAAATTTCAATCATATGTCTCATATACTGAAGGCTGCACAATCCTGTTTGGAGAACATTGGATTTCACATCAGTCTAAAGGCCTCTACTAAACAAACAACTAAAGCAAAATTTTATATCCAAACAACAAACTTAAATGTATAGGGATATCAGGTTTATGAGAGGATTCAACACACCAATAAGTTCTGAGATGGAAATAACAGTGAATGGCACGGAGCAGCCTGCAATGTATGAAAAAACATGCAGCCAAAGGTATGCATAGTCTTAAAGGGCACATGTCAGCAGCAGAAATTGAACTCATAAACCATTACCAGTATTTTGTAAAGTAGATTAACACTTTCCAGATCAGGTTTCTTTCATGGCCTTGTGTGGCAGCACCTTCTTGGAAATTAACTATGAAATTAAATCTAAGCTGGTTGTATAAAGTCAGCGAGGGGGAGAGTTTAGCACTGAAGTCAAGCTCTCCACACCTATGAGTGATTGACATCATTCACTCAAACTTTTAAAGAGTCAGTCCTGGGATTTACGCCCATCAATCACAGCAAAGTGGACAGCCGGGGTTGGGAGAGCTTGACTTCATTGCTGAGCTCTCTTATTTTCTAGATGATGCCACAAAACAAAGACATGAAATAAACATGGAAGGTGTTACTCTGCTGACAGGCTCCCTTTAAAACATAATTGGACCTATTAGAGCACTTGCTTTTCCAAGAATACCAGAATCCATCTACCGGTATTTCTCAACTTATACACCAAACATCTAGAATCATGGAAACAAAATATTTATTTCCCCATAACAACTTTTGGTTGCAAAACATCTTCAGCTTTGTAACCGCTGAGGAAAGTGAGCTTCAGACAAGCTAGCACGACTTCATCCAATCACCAGCCGTCATACGCAGGAAGCCATGCTGCGAGCTAAAAATGAATTATGCTAATGCTTTCAATTTTTCGATTCAATGAGAGGAAGTAATCACAAATAGAGCAATTCCAGGCTGAATATTTTATAAGAATACAAGTCAGAAGAAAATGCTTTGAGAAGAAAGTTGAGATTTAATGTATTATCTATGACTTCTTGTTCTAAAGTTTATTCAGTTATCATTACAATGTTAAAATGACATCTACTCCCAGGATCAAGGATTGTAAACCAAGCACAACATACTGGTGCGCTGGATCTGCTCTTCTTTTAGACTATAATTCCCTGGTTTTTACAAAAAAAAGGCCTTTAAATTATCCAATGATGGGTTCCATAGGTGTTAATGGAGCCTGGAGCCCCTCAGGCTCATTTACATACTTTTTAAAGCCTTCTATTAAAAAACAGGGGCATAGGATGCTTAATTGGGTTTCCCCACAAAGACAAGTTAGACCCAATCCACAGGATAGGGCCTAACTTGCTGATCAGTGGGGGTCTCAGTGCTGAGACCCCCACAGATCCTGACAACCTCGTTGCTCTGTCAGATTAATGGAGCAGACAGCAGCGCATGACCGTTCTGCTCCATTAAACTCTATGGAGCTGCCGGAAATTACCGAGTGCTGCACTTGGCGTTCTCCGTCAGCTCCATACAGATTAATGGAGCAGAATGGTCATGCGCGGCCGTCTGCTCCATTAATCTGAGGAAGCGACGAGGGCTCGGACCCCTCATTCTCGTGATCTGTGGGAGTCTCAACACTGAGATCAGCAAGCTAGGTCCTATTCAGTGGACATTGTGCAACACTTCCTGCACAGGTTCCAAACAGCAGGAAATGACTGGGAATGTCTACTCAGCCAATCAGTGACTGAGATGGATCATCATTGAAGCCATTATTTACTTATTTTTTTATATACAAAACTGAAACCCCCCTCCAGCTCATTGATTTCTATTTGACCTTTTTATTTTTAAGATATGTTTGCAGCACCTTGCATGCTTTCCATTGTACAGGCGGTCCCCTACTTAAGAACACGTGACTTACAGACGACCCCTAGTTACAAACGGACTTCTGGATGTTAGTAAATTACTGTACTTTAGCCCTAGGCTACAATAAACAGCTGTAACAGTTATCACTGGTGTCTGTAATGAAGCTTTATTGCTAATCCTGATTCTTATGATAACCCAACATTTTTAAAATCCACTTGTCACAGAGACCAAAAAAAAATAGCTGTGGTTACAATTATAAAATATACAGTTCTGACTTGCATACAAATTCAACTTAAGAACAAACCTAAAGAACCTATCTTGTACATAACCCCAGGACTGCCTGCATTTAGTTGTATTATTTTTTTTTTGTAAATCTTAGCACAGACTCCGCATACTTTTCCTTTCCATCAAAATACAACCGAAACGTGGGATGTAAACGTTTCCTATGCAGATTGGTACAAAACATGGACAAATACATTAGCAAGTGAAAGTTTGACCAACTAATTTTAAACATTCAACTTTCATGGGATTTATCAAGATTTATTTTCGTTCTGCATATTATGGTGAATATATACAAATTACTTTGCATCTCCCATTCAACTGATATTTTATTCAAAGATGTTTATATATTCATCTTTTAGATAGCACAAGAAAAGGAAATGCTTGGCTGAAATTTAATGAATAGATTTGTTTTCATTAAATGGAATTCCTGCCATTTCACTGCACCACAGGATCAAAAGCTGTGAAAATCACCCACAAGTGACGTTTACTACCATTGAATTACTGAACAAGGCAGTGTAAGGACTATATTGGAAATGAAGAAGCCTCCGGCTGCTGCCGCTGTGTATGCCTCTCTTATAAATTCACAACAACTTGAAAGACTACGAGGGGGCGTGAATTAAATATTAAATAAGCTGCATTCAATGCTACTAAACCGAGGTTACATTTTAGACCACAGTTTAGGTGTGATAATAATAATAATAATTCCATTATTTATATAGCGCACACAGATTACGCAGCGCTGCACAGAGTTTGCCAAATCAGTCCCCGTCTCCAACGTTTTGGAGTGTGGGAGGAAACCCACGCAAAAGCGGAGAGAACATAAAACTCTTTGCAGATATTGACCCTGGGACTTGAACCCAGGTCCCCAGCGCTGAAAGGCTGTAATGCTAACCACTCAGCCACCTTGCTGCCCCTATATGATCTCTCCCTTGATAGATCTACTGGTCGTAGCAGTCACCAAACCCATGTTCATAAGGATCCCAAAATGTGCTCACCAAGTTCCATCCCAAATTTACCCTGTTTATCAAGCTTATTCTTCACTATGCTTTGGCTGTTGCCAAAAAACAGTCACATTTGTGACATTGGATCTGACATAAATTTCCCAGAATCAACTCCATTGTTGCATAGCAATATATTGCTATGATGTTTAAAACAAGAAATAATCTATCTTAAATTAAATAAAAAGATGATTGATAATAACATCTGTGAACTCCATTAAAATTATATGAATAAATATCTGGACATTTGTCAATATTAATGTTGTTGTTCGGGATCAGGGTCTCTTTGATATAAAACATATAAACCTCTCTCCGGTTCAACCAGTACCAACAACATCTGTGTGTATGCAAAGGATAGGGGGTGACACCCCATAGACAGCCAGGCACCTACTATAGCCTGCAGTTGTAGACTGTAGCGGGTGCACTGCTATTGAGGTGACATCACCACTGAGCCTCTGTTTACAAACAGAAGCCAGCGGTGACGAGACGCGCAGAGATGAGCCGGAGCACCGGAGAGTACAACCTGATCATATGTTTGGTTTCAGAGATGAATGAGGGGATGCTTCTGCCTAGCAATTTGTACTTCCCAGTGTCACCACTGTATAATCCATGTAATCTAATTCCAAATGCAGTGAAACTGACAAAAAACGAATCCGTGTAATTTTCTTGCAGGGCTGAATTTACGGCATTGTACATTCCACATGACGGGTTAGTATCATGGAGACACAAAATTGATAAAATTGTTCTTATTCATGCAAAATTATTACATCTATAAACACCTCTCTCCTAACCACTCTCCCCTTATTTATCATCTTTCAAATCACTCAGACAGGTTAGGCGCGAATATACCACTATTTGACCCAAATGGCACTATGACTCCCGTTACAGACAACCCAGACTTTCCACTAGGTTGTATGCAGCCCTCAAGGAGATACTTCTTCAGGGTTTTGCAACATTTGAAATGGCAACCACAGATATGCAGTGCTCTCCAAGGAGCTGGAATATACACACTTACAGAAAGCCTTGGGAGACCGAGATTACTTTGTATCCTAACGATTGAGCCCACAAACCCTGTCATGATCTTTCTATCAAAGGTAAATCCAAAGAAACTCACTAGAGGACATTTATCGGTGGTATAGGGCACATGTTAGGTTGCACTAGTTCTACCAAACATGCCCTGATGAGTGCTGGAAATGCAGACAAGCTCCTGGCACAACACTGCACATCTGGTGGGAGTGCCCACTAATACAATCATTATGGTCCCGTATCCGAGAACGATCTGACTGGACACCACCTAGACAACAACCCTGCCACACAATCTGACTAGGCTCCTCCTAGACTATAACCCTGCCATCCATTTCCTTTCCATGCTACTTCTCGCGATCACAAAGGATACTCGTTCTCTGGTTGGCTCTATGCCGATAGCGGGCCGATCCTTGATCCCGAGACCATCAAAAACCACTCCAGTTCCTTCAGTTTCTGCCTGGTTCTCAGAGATTCTCTCACACCAGAGGACGAGGGAACTAACTACAGTCATTAATCGTTTTATTGAAAAGCACATAATTACTTGGTGCCCCTTACTAGATGTAAAAACTCTCCTACTTACTCTTCCTTCAATTTAGCAGTGTGGCCTCCTCCCACAACAGCTTTTTGGTTTTGTGATTGTACCCCCCTTTTGATTTCTCCTTGTCTTTGTTGTTATTGTTTTTTGTTCTCTTAATGGTCTATTTGCATATATATTCTGCTTCTCTTATGGATATTCAACTACCAACTTGTCACACAACTATGATGGTCTCTACATTCAAACTTTTATGTGATGACCTGGACAATGCTCTTATATCTACAATACCTACAATATCTACTGTCCTTCCTTACCAACCTGTTCTACTTAGTGTGTATAACCCTGCACACAATTCGGTATACCGTATACAGTTTTTTGTATTTTATTTAATTCAAGTAAAGGAATGATAAAAAAAAGTACAATAAATAAAATATTTTGTTTACTACATTATATTCTGCTGTATAACCACACTGACGTCAATGATTTTTCATACTTTGGTGTACAGAGCTGTGTAAAGTGTACAGTGTTTGGAGGACTAGCTGATGTTTTCATTGCTACAATTTTGGGGACTGTATGACCTTTTCATCTCCTTTCATTCAAATTATTATGTGTGCTAATGGACATTAAGATTTTAGGTCAATTTTTATATTTTGATCCGGAATTTGGGGTTACCGGGATACTATGTTTATGATTAGGTATGTTTATGTTTATTTACGTTCTGGGGAAATGAGGGTGATTTGAAATTTTTTTGTTTGCTTCCTTTACTATTTTTTGTAGGCCCCCCTAGAGTACTTGAACTTGCTAATAAAATTTACTGCAAAACTGTATTGGAAAAAATTGTGATTTTACTGCCTCCAGCAGGGTCTACTAAGGATCTCTCTCATCACATCACATGACTCATTACAGGCCTGGGAGTCTCAGAGAGACTTCAAGCTACAATAACAACAAATTGCTGCCCAGGGGAAATGGGAGGCATTAATTCCAGTGTTTAATGTGCTGCCCATGACATTTAAAAAGTTCATGTCTCAGAATCCCATTTTGCATGGAGAGGGCTTATCTTGTGATATCACCCATATTTGTGGAAGAGACTTCTAGATGCATTTTTCGGCTTCTGCATATAATGTAAAATTTCAGGTGCTTATGAAAATCTAAATATAGTGAGCAAAAAGGTCCTGAGAGTACATTTAAGGTAATTGACAACTGGGTGTCTCCGGTTGGAGAAGTGTCCTATCTTGCCGGAGCTGTTGTGGACATATTCAATTGACATGGCAAATGGTCACAACCAGTCGTCAATGTTTTTATGATATCTATAAGTGAGATAACAGAGGAATGGCACAACAAGGAATTCTTATGCTCCAGTATTATTATTTTATGGTGCATGCATTCACAAAATCAGTCATGTCAGGAGAAGAAACTGCTACTCCAGAAGAATAAAAACGCATCCCCTCCCTCTGTTTTATTTAATGCTTTGTGCTACTTTTCTTTATTTCAAAAAACAAAAGAAACCGTATTAGAAACGTAATAGCAGAGCCATTAACCACAGGAGCCAGTCATTTTAACTGGCATTTCACAATTAAGGAGAAAAAAAAATTACATGAAAATCTCAACTTGTTTAAGACAGGAAAAGTCCAAAATTGGCAAAGTTATCCCTACGTGTTCCTCTTACTCAGATTTGTTTCGTTCAAAAAGATGGGTTTAAAATAGAATCTAATTTATTTCCGATTGGACAGTAATGAAATAAAACGGGACCAAAGAGATCAATTCAGTCTTCTATTACAGAAGGAGCATTAAACATTAAAGCCGCTCTATTCTATCCCCTTGCAGAAATAATAAGCAGATCCAATTTAAAATTCCCATAATTATCTCTAATGCTTTCAAAGGTTTTTAATTTTTTATTCCCCATTACAATCTCCCACCCTGCGTGGTTCACAGCAAGAACTTGTGCTGTCTTCCCGAAACACTGATGAATTTCCCTTCGGATGCCCTTACATCTCTCCAACAAATTGGTGGGTTTTTCTGACATTTTTTTTCTTTCAACGCTGACTTTCACCTTCTTGCAATAAGGACCTTCGCCTGTCATCATTAACCATTCAGTTCTCCAGGCTGACTACAATGGTGTCTGTGACAAGTCAACGTAAAAAAGGATATTTCCATTAAAAAAACAGAACTCAGGGCTGTTTTAGACAACAGTGATGATTAGTCAGTGAATCAAAAGACGTGCAGTGTTCTGTTTCACAGCTGACAGTATGGGACTCCTTGCATCACAGTGATATATGATACAAGGAGTCCCTACTTCCTCGCTGTAATCATCATTACAATTTGTCACTGATTTTTCACAATAAAACAGTGACCCATGCATCGTATGTCACTATGATGCTCAAGGTCCTATCCTCAGCACTGTGGTCAGTCCGTGAAATAGGACCCTGCAAAGACCATAATTCACTATTACTACATCTGTAGTTTCCATAGCACCATGTACAAGTCCAAGATCCTAAATATCTGGAATGGATTGGACTACACACACCAATGACACGTGGGTCTGTTGTTTGTGGCCTGAGAATACACACATGTATAGGTCATTGGTGGTCTAGATTCAGATGAAGGTCCAGAATACTGAAACAACACAGGATCTTTCAGGAAAGTATCAGAATTGGCCTATAAAGTCAGATCTTGCCTCCTGGGTCATGTTAACCTGTTGGGGGGGATTAATCAATGCTTCCATGGCATTTTCTGGCGTAGAAGCACTGAAATAATCTCAATTTCTTGCATACTGAAAAAAAATTTTGATTTTTGATATTTTTGCGGCTACACCATCTGCACACCATATGCTGGTGGAGTAGGCAGTCGTGGGGTGTGCAAACTTTTTAAAAACCTGTAAAGATTTTGCAGGTTCTTATGCATAATTGGTGTCGTTTTGCCCGGTGGCCCAGCTACTTGACAGATACATCAGGAGGCCTAAGCCTCTAGATGTACCCACAGCAATGGATGGGGTGGGGGGTGGCATTGCCCTTATCATACTCTGGCACACAATAAATTTCACATAAGATTATATAGAAGTATCTACAAAAATTGTTCCATATTAGTGTATATTAACAAATTAATTTGGGCAAGATGAAGATTTAATTTGATTTTATTTCAACAAATTGAACAAACGATGTAGACCTCACAGTGAAGATCAAATGTTTGTACTGTACCTTTATAGAACAGACCATTTTCTAGATTCTAAACATACCCAGGCGTTCTTCATTGTGTTAGATGTACAGATTATGTGCCTAAACTTTCCTGGCACTTCATCCATTTAACCTCTGTACATCAGTGAAACGTTCCAATACAATGTCAGTATTAGAGGAATTTTGTGCAATGCGCCAACACTGACAAATGATTAGTACAAGAAGCATGACAATGAGACATCAAGCTAATGATGACATAAAGTGGTGGAATAAACCACAGTTATTATTAGGCTATATAAATATCTATACTTATGCCTGAAAGGTAAGTCATTAATCTACAGATAAACATCTTTCCTAGATTATGTTCTATACGAGATAAATGACTGCAGGAATAAACTTGATCTAGGTGAGCAAAGATATTTTTACCAATTCTGCTGTCCCAGAATGTCAAAACAGACTGAAAAATTTCAATCTTTTCATAAAGATTTTCTAATATCATCTAAAAGTTATACTGCAGCAGATTCACCAAAGTGTCCAATGGAATAATAACATTAAGGCTAACATAATCTTTCTTTACACCTTGTATAAATTCATTCTAGAACAATGTGCACATTTATTACAGTGTTTATTACACCTAGTTGGAGCAGCAGGGGGGGCGCCAGGATCCGGCCTCCACCTACTCTAAATCATACCAAAATCAAGGTAATCCAGCCAGGTATATAAAAGAGGGGAACAGTATACAAAAAAAAGGGGGTACAGTATACAAAAAGAGGGGAACAGGATATAATACAGGGGGCACAGTATACAAAACAGGGAGCCACCGTAAATAAAAGAAGGGGAACAGTATACAAGACTGTGGAGGCCAGGTCATCTGGTGTAGCTCCACATCACTCTATTCTGCTTGTTGCCTGTCCTTAGCAGTGGTTTCCTAGCGGCTATTTTACCATGAAGGTTGCTGCACACAGTCTCCTCTTACTAGTTGTTGTAGAGATGTGTCTGCTGCCAGATCTGTGCGGCAGTGACCTGGTCTCTAATCTGAGCTGCTGTTGACCTGCAATTTCTGTGGCTGGTGACTTGGATGAACTTATTCTACACAGTAGAGGTGACTCTTGGTCTTCCTTTCCTGGGGCGGTCCTCATGTCAGCCAGTTTCTTCATAGCGCTTGATGGTTTTTACAACTGCACTTGGGACCCTTTCAAAGTTTTCCCAATTTTTCAGACTGACTGACCTTCATTTCTTAAAGTCATGATGACCAGTCTTTTTTCTTTACTTAGAAAAAAGCAGCTAACGGTCTATTCAGTAGGAATATTAGCTTTGTATCTTCTGCACAACACAACTGTAGGTCCCAACGTCAGTTATAAGGCTAGAAATCCCACTTATTAAACCTGGCAGGGCACCTGTGATGTGAAAACCATTTCTGGTGACTAGATCTTGAAGCTCATGAAGAGACTGCCAAGAGTGTGCACAGCAGTAATCAAAGCAAAAAGCTACTATGAAGAATCTAGAATATAAGTCATATATATATATTAAGTTCTTACACACTTTTTTAAGTATATAATTCCACATGTGTTAATTTATTTTGATGCCTTTAGTGTGAATCTACAAATTTTTATATTCTTGAAAATACAGAAAACATTTTGAATGAAAAGGTGTGTCCAAACTTTTGGTTTGTACTGTACGCCTTACCTTAATATATATCAGATGCTTACATTTCAGAGTCAGGACTTCAGCAGTATGGGGCAGCTTCAGAGGAGCAGCACCTGGAGAGCACAGGGAAGCACAGTGTCCCTCTGCACCCCTCCTGCCTTCCCTGTCCCATATGTCTGCCATTTCCTATACAATAGTCTGGGAGCCTGGGAGCAAGCAGCAGCCACTGAAGAGTGTTTGATTGTGCAGACATGCTGCAGGCTTCCCTGCCTGAAAGAAAACAGCTGCTGCAGCAACCGTGCGCTGCATCAGGGGCCCACGGCCGTCTGCAGGAAGCGCAGAGCAGATATTAAACTGTGACATCCGCGGGACTCTTTCTTCTTAAGAACCAGGTGGCAGCGCACCTCCAATTGTTACGCCCCTGCCAATCACACAGACTGATGCAAGGACTCTCTACAGCAGTGGTTCTCAACCTGTGGGTCGGGACCCCAGCGGGGGTCGAACGACCAAAACCGGGGGTCGCCTAAAGCCATTGGAGCCGAAATTTTACTGTGTTTTTACTGCGAGTTGCATGGTTTGGGGTCACCACAGCATGAGGAACTGTATTGCGGGGTCACAGCATTAGAAAGGTTGAGAACCACTGCTCTACAGGATTGGTACAATGACATTTTTTTTTATTCATTCACCACCTATAACAATGATTTATCCAAAAAGTGATTATAGACTATGCACGATGCTTTGAATAAAAAAGTAAAGTGAAATAAAACAAAGTAGTGTATTGTATTTTGAAATGCATCCAAACCAAAGCCAAACCCCTGGGACTACAAAGAGCATTCTGTCAGGGTGCTAGGTAAGTTATAACTCACATTTATATTGTAATGCAGATACTTAGAGAAATGAGAAAGACATATTTGTACTGCAGGTGTCATGGGCCTTTGCAACCTGTCTTGAGTAAAATTGAGGTCCCTAGTAAAAGATTCCCTTTAACCCTTAAATTGCATCATCTGGCCCAAAGATACATGTCTATGCTCCCATGGCTTCATCCCTGGGGTGTCACTGTGCTTGCTCCTGTAACCACTAGAACTAAGACTTGGTACCATAAGCCACACAATTTACGGCACTTACGGTCCAGTTCAAACCAGTCAAAACCGTAGACAGAACAAGGGCCAGCCCACTGGAATCTGAAGCCACAGTGGGGTTAGTATATTTTTCATTTTATTTAAATCCTGGTCTAGGCTCAACAAAAAATCCTTTTATAATTTATTCATGTTTCTGGTAACGTGAGGTAATGATTCCCTACAAACACATTTACATGAAGGATTATTTATGGACCCCTTGTGTCCACCATATACAAAGGCGGTGGATACAAGGTGTCCATATAGTGTGGTGGGCATACATTGGCGCCGGGGATAGGAGAAGGGGATGAGCGCTACTCACTCCCGCCCATCTCCATAAGAATACATAGCGCACGGTACCGTATTCCGTCAATAGAAAAGACATGTCCTATCTTTCTACGCACTACGGAACGGTACGGTGCCGCAATTGTGCTGCACGGTACTGCTCCCATACGTCGCCGTGAGGCCATAGAATTGTATGGGGGACGTATTTATGCCATGTATACGTCTCCCATATGTTCGTGTGAATGTAGCCTTAGAGTTACACCTGTATTAATAAATTCCCAATAAGTTACAATACTCACTACATTCCACTCCTTAGCTATTACAAGTCACATTAGAGGAAGAGCTTATCATCTCTTTTGTGCTGCATGTGCAGTAATTATTTTAATGAGATAATTAATATCAAGGCAGAAATTCTAAAAGAGGTCATATTATTTTGCTGTTTATTTATTGCAGTTATGGAGCACATTAAAAATAAAAGTAGGTCGTTGCGAGCCTGTAATTTAGATCTAGGCTTCACGGAAAATAAAGGGGGGGGGGAGCATTCAAGCTGCTGGTGCAATCATTTCTAAGGATAAAGCTCAACAGCTGGATGACTGGAAAAAAACCACAAAGATAATCCGGCCAGTTTTTATGGAAACACCTTGGCATAGATATTATACACTGCCATTCCTTCATTATTTTAGATCAATGTTGCTCACTGTTTGTGTACATGAAGCAATATCTATATAGCCCCTCAGCCAAATGTTTCATACTGATCGCTCATTAGAGCCCTCCTTACACAGATGTTCCTCCAGAAACATGCAAACATTTCTGTAATGTTGGAAGATCAACCACTTACTAGTAAATGATGAAATACATAGGATCAATGATAAAGGACACTGTCACTGCATAGAAAAGATCAACTTTAATTCTCTTAAAGGGGTTGTCCACTTTACCTCAAATTTTTGTAATGCATGTGTAAGTGTAGAGAGCAGGATAGCAGGTAATTTACCAATATACATCGCTTTCTTGAAATGCAAACTAAAGCTTCCTGGTTCAGAAATGATTTTTACATCATCTTTACATATAATGGCCGCAGGTGAAGGGTCATGTGATCCTAACTGTCCATGATCTCTCTCCAGGACCTTAAGCTTGTATTCATGAATACTATTATAAGGTCCTGCTATGGCACAATTAGGATCACATGACGCTTCCCCTGTACCTATTTTATGGACAGGAATGGCAGCTGATGAGGTAAAATACACTTTACATTTCCAGAGAGTGTTGCAGTACAATTAAAAGGGGTGTAACGATTGGTCGTCATAACAGCCAGGAGTTTATGTTACACTCTCAGCCTCGTATCTATAATGGTCTGTGAATAACAGAGCCATACAGATGTACTGCAGTATATGGTGGGAATGATCAGACCCACTGGGGTTCAAGTACCCTGAGGGATCTAAAATGACAGTAAAAAAAAAAAAAAAAAGTGTAACAGTTCAAATCACCCCCCTTTCCCTACATCTGAAAAAAAATAAACATCTAAAATCATAAACATGTTAGGCATCAATGGGGCACATTTACTTACCCAGTCCTGTCACGATTCAGTGGCGCATTCTCCGACGTGGATTCGGGTCTTCTGGCGATTCACTAAGGTCGTGCGCCTGATGTCCACCAGGTGTCGCTACTGAGCCAAGGTATGCCGGAGTTCCGGTGCATGCGAGTGATATTCTTGGGACACAATTTTTTAAAAAATTCCACGGTTTTTCCGGATCCGTTGGGTTCTCCGGCGGCCACGCCCCCTGATTTCTGTTGCGTGAAAGCCGGCACCGATGCGCCACAATCTGATCGTGTGCGGCAATTCGGCGTAAAACGGTAATTTTCGGGAAACCCGACGAAAAAGAGTAATTCGGACCCTTAGTAAATGTGCCCCATTGTGTCCAAAAATGCTAATCTATTAACATATAAAAACAATTATGTACAAGTTTGTACAGTCCCCAAAATTGTAGCAATAAAAATGTCACCTTGTCACGCAGAAAAATGACACCAAAGTGTGAAAAAGTCAGAATAGGGCAATATCAAGAATTCTTTTACAAAATGTTTATTTTTTTTAATTATTAAAACACAATAAAACTGGTAGAAATTTGGCATCTATGTGATCATACCAAACCAAAGAATACATGTGAGGTGTCATATGGAGCACACAGTGAAAGTCGGAAAAACAGAGCCATCGGCGCACACTATGATGTCAGCAAGCAGCTGACATCATGGTGTTTGCATCGCAGCGTGTGGGGACCCGCAGCTTCAGAAGACGGAAAGGTGTGTACAGAGTTCCATTTTTTTTGTTTTTTTAAATAGGCTGGGCATAACGGGCTGCTGGCTATATACAAGGAAGGAAGGAAGGCACTGGCTATATTCTAAGGGGATAGGAACTGGCTATATACTAAGAAAGCAGACACTTGATATATATTAAGGGGTTTCTGGCTATATACAAGGGGCAGGGACTGGCTATATACAAGGGGGCAGGAGGCTGCTGGCTATATACAAGGGGGCAGGAGGCTGCTGGCTATATACAAGGGGGCAGGAGGCTGCTGGCTATATACAAGGGGGCAGGAGGCTGCTGGCTATATACTAGGGGACATGGGCTGCTGGCTATATACTAGGGGACATTGGCTGCTGGCTATATACTAGGGGGCAGGTACTGGATATATACTGAGGGGGCTGCTGGCTATATACGAAGGGGGGAAGGGGACTGACTAGCTATATACTGGCTGTGACCAATGCATTTCCCACCTAAGACTTCTACTCGAGTCAATAGGTTTTCCCCATTTTTTGTGTTAAAATTAGGTGTCTTGGCTTTTACTTGAGTATATAAGGTAATTTAAAGCATCAGGGGGCCTTCAATCTCCACATATCGGGAACGAACATTTTTTATACAAATATGCAGAAACCTTGACCTTTTATCTTTGCAACCACCCTAGTAGTTGGTCCTTTGATATCATGCTGTACATTACTTTATCATATATAACTGTATTTTGTAACTTTAATAATTCAACTTAATTCTAAACTATTTCACCTGCCTCAATAAGGTTACAAAAATATGAGTGGCAGTCATACTGCGAATCCAGAATAAAATTTGAATATATAATTTTTTGACATCTGCTTGTTTACATACTGAATCTGCATATAAAATGGATCTGAAAAGTCAAAGTGGAAATGCTAATGCACAGGTAATAAAAGATGTGGAGTCTGGCAACACTTAAAGAGAAACTCCTCCTTAGAGAAACAATCAAGCAAAATGAATAGAAACTATAAAAACATTATTGTTGCAGGAATTAAAGGGTCTATACAAATAAGGTTATTGGTAAATTTACTTTTTTGTGGATTATTGATCACCTATTTATAGGGAATAAAAATCTATGCTCACCAGGTGAAGAATAACTAGACAGATAGATGATAAGCATCTTCACCCAGGCATTCAACCAAGGGGTATCAAAGGAGCAATTTATCCTCTGTCCACAGAAGTCCACATGCAGGGGGCCCTTTAAGACAGAGGGCTTTGGACAAATGCCTAACGACACCGACCCTGAGGGTTCAGTCTCGGTTGGCTTTTAGGACAGGGCTTTTTTTTCCCCCTATGATCGACATCCACCAGACTTTACTTTTTTTAATTTATTAAATCTTTCCTGTGGGTAAAGGAAGTACAAAAATGGCAGTTTTCTATTTTTATGCCTTTAGCCGTACATGTGAAATAACTTAATGGGGCTTAGTTACTAAGGGTTTGCGGACCAAACAAACGTCATATATTCCGACAAATACTGTTTTGCGCCGCATTTAAAAGTTGATTGTGGCGTACATCAACGCATTTTGGCGCAACTTTCATGCGACAGAAATGGGGGCCGGACGCCAACGGACGATCCGGCGGATTCGGACAACGCGCAGGATTTAACTTTCAAAATTGTGTCGCAAGCCATGCACTGGGAAGAAGAAGGTGAAAACTGGCGGACCTGAGCGGGGAAGCGACACATGCAGGAAATTGGACGCACGATCTTAGTGAATCGCGGCAGCTCCGAATCCTCATCGGACGACGCACCTCGGGGATCACGACGGGATGGTTAAGTAAATGTGCCCCATCATCTACTTAGCCAAAGTAGTTACAGATGCAGCCATACTCAGAAAAGGGTGGGTCTTGGGTGTTTTTATTATTTTTATAATACTTATTTTTGTAAAACTTTATTACACCTTTTATGTCCGACTAGGGGACTTACACGTGTTGCTACCTTGATCGCTATTATAATACACTGCAATACTTTGCCGTTTTCTGACTCCTTAGTGGTCATGATGACCCTTTCACCGTTTGCTTTGCCCATTTATACGTATATTAGCGATGTGTGCAGCTTCATGTATAGAGATGTATAACGATATTACACAATCACTTTATAAGAAGCTTCAGTTCTATCGCTAGTAAGTAGGGCGATTATTTACAAGATGCCAGTGTTGTTATATGTAATTACTGGTGGTGACAATGACTTTTATATTAGGACATGAAGCTCATAAACCTTTACGCCCAATTATACAATAACTACATGACTTGACTCTGTGCTGTATCATAGGGTCATTTCAGCACAATTCAACACATTTTTTCAAACAGTCTGAAGATAATTTTAGGTTTCTGTTTCAACAAACTATAATGTGAGTAATATTTCATTTGTGAGTGTTTGTAGGCTTCATGTCAAGGCCAGAATGGAAGAGAAAATTGTAAAGCAGGCAGTTTATAGACGTGTTAAAAACTTCAATAGAAAGTATGCTGCAATCCATGCACAAGGCGGACAGTAGCACAAAGTCCTTTGATGCCAATGAAACGCTTTCTTATCCATGTTTTTAGTAATAGAAGTTCCATGTCAAATGTTTCCACCTGTTTTCCATTGCACCACATTTGAAATAATTTTTCACATTAGGTGGGACATTATATGAATCCAAATACTACCATATATACTCAAATATAAGCCAACCCAAGTATAAGCCAAGGCTCCTAATTTTGCCACAAATAATTGGGAAACAAAATAAGCCTCCACAAGTAATGAAATGCCTCATTCAGCCAGCACCCCCCCTCAGTTATGAAATGCCCCATGCAGCCACTTCAACCCCATTGAGAAAATGCCCCTTCGGTGTACAAAAAAAATAAACTTACATACTCACCTTAAGGTGCTCCCCGATGCTCCGTGCGGATCCTCCTTCTCTTTGCGTGTATCAGAGAAGGCAGAGGTCCATCCATGCGCTCTGCCTGCCGGCGCTCAAATTGATGTCGTAAGCGGTGACACCGCCACATCATAGTGAGAGCCTTTGGGCAGAACGCATAGACAACTCTCTGCCCGCTATGTTACATGCAAAGAGAAAAAAGAAGAGGAGCCATGGAAGGCGAGTATGTAAGTTTATTTTTGTTTATATACTTGTGTATAAGCCGAGTTCAGGTTTTTTCAGCACATTTTATTCGATTTTATTCGAGTATATACGGTATTTATTTAAAACAGTATATACATGTGTAGACTTTCATGTAAATGAATGATCTGTAGATGATTCAAATGAACACAATGGGACCGATTAACCAATACTATCAAAGATTTAAACTAGTCTTAATTTACACCAAATTGGAATGATACATTTAAGAGCACCTACTACTTATTGGCTTAGATTTCACCAGAAAATTGGCCAAAATTTAAACTTATTGTTATGATTTTTGACACAACTTAAACCAGTGATAAGAAAAAGGAAAAAGTTTTTTTCAGATCACCCACTTCTTGTTTATGTGTTAGGTGCCGCTGCACGGACAAACTGAGCCGGATCAGTGCAATGTAGGACAATGGAGATAGTGAATCCAGAAACCAGGCAGGCATAGAGGCAATAAGCTGTAGTAGAACTTTAATTTATTTCATCTTCGTAAAAAAAAAACTTTAAAAAGGTACCATGGTGAAAAATTACTAACGCGTTTCGAACTGAGAGTTCTTAATCATAGTCTTAAACCAGTGATGACTAACCTATGACAAGTGTGTAAAGAGGTGACAAACCAAGATGTTTGTCCTGAAACACAGCAAGCCAACAGCACCCGGTGGCGGAGCAACTCTCCTTCTGAACGGCAGCCATCTTACCTCCGTTATTGAAAGCAGTTAGTTAGGCAGTGAAACCTGAAGCTCTTAAGTGCTCTGCAGACGTTACTAGCGCCCCTCAGTGCTGCTGATTCCCAGGCTGTTACTGTGAGCAGAACATGTCTTACCAAACCCCCTGGTCTCTCCCTCCTCCCTCTGCCTGTGTAATCTAGAAGCAGGAAGTACAGGGGGAGACCTGCTCGGCTCATTGTAATAACCTGTAAAGATAAAGTACGGAGGGGCTTTGGAAACACCCACCAGAGCCTGCAAGCTTATTATAATAATTAAACAAAAATTATATTAGAAGGAAGGAGGCCATGGATATTAAATACAAGATTACCACAGTCACAGTGCCTGGATCTATGAGTAAGGTTCATCATGTTTAATTTTGATGGTAGATTTCCTTTAAGTACACTTTTTTTTGTTGCTTACACCTTCCCCAGCTCAGTTGGCTTTTCCAGAAGTCCTTTACATTACAAATGTGAAATATAAATAAGAACACGGATCAGTTTAATCCTGTCAAAAAGGCTGCAAAGCAATAAATGAATTCCATAAACACAGATGACTAATTCATTAATCACACTTTGTCTTTCCATCTGCCTGATTAACCGATGCTTTTATTTATTTACCTTCTCGGAGGAACACTTAATCTGTTGTATGCGTTCACCACATCAACTATGTCCAAATTAATGATATGCCGAGGAAGAGGAATTAAGTGAAGGACAGCAAAGTAAAGAAAGTCAGATTTTGTAAGCACTGAGACTAGACTAGTATAACTTGTATACAGCCAGGAATTAAATATTCGGCATGGGGTGTTAGGAATTGTGTACTTAAGAATTTCCATCCATGTCAAGATATATGAAAGATGATGAACACTGGAGACAAATACAATACTAAAGTGTACGTAGCTAGATATGATAGCTTCAATGGAGCTCCGTGAAATGCTCTATTCTCAAGATTACTACTGCTCATTCTGCTCCTCAAGATCCGCTTTTATTCCTGTGGGTTTCCTGTTGAAATTATTGGAATGGTAATGCATTATAAAGCCTATTTCTGCTATAATAAGTGTTTCAGCTCACATGCAGCACAATTTTGTAGATTTTGTCACTTCTCAATTAGGGAGAGAAGGAAAAACTGCATATTTAAATTGGTGACTATGCTGCTGTGATCACAGGACTTAACTAACCAGCAATTTCTAATTACTAACTAACAATTGATTCCTGTAATTTGCTATTACGCAATATATTTTCTTAACCTGTCTCTCAGAAAGGATACACGAGCTCTGCAGTAATTCAACAGTAAGAAAAACACTTAAGAATTGGTTTAAGTCCAGATCTAAAGCTTGAAAGGGGGTTTCCTAACCACTATAAAATTGAGCAGAGTACATGGCATTATTTTCTACTATATTCCACTCCTTTATTAAACCCATGTTTCTTTCTATAAACAATGACATTTGCTAAAGTACAATTTGCCATCATGGAATTAGATTTGCTGTTTTAATTTTAAACCCTAAATTTTAAACCCTGAATCTTTATCAACAAGTGCCATAAAGAAAGCTAATCTTTTGGAGGGCTTTATGGTTAAAGAACAACCAACCAAGGTAAAGAAATGTAGGGTCAGTCAATAGGTTAGTACGTAGGTTAAAGGGGTATATGAGGTGTGAACATGACAGTCTTAGTTACATATCACAAACATAAAGGTGATTCTAAACATAGGACAACTACAGTAATATAGCAGGATGGATCCCTGACAAGGACTACAAGTAACCACACAGACAACAAAGAAGGTTTACGGTACTCCTTTTATAGTTTCTTGTGGAGTCACTAGAGGAGGAAGGTTCTGCACCATTGTCTCCATTGGACCCAGCAACCAGGCGATTGCCAGCTAGGTCTCAGCAGACCAGACCTTAGTAGTGACAGATGTCTAAAAAACCATCCATCTTCCCCTGTAACTGATCTGTAATGGATCTCATTATCTCACAAATGGGGTCCTTTGGGTATTTAGAAGACAGGAATTGAAGACAACAATTTTGAGGTGAACCTAATAATCGCTGTTCTTATCATATTCCCTGGTAAAGTCAAGTATTAATAAATCTTTACTCATTTGCTAATATCATCTTGATCATCATTTGTCTGTAATTGTAATCATGTTACAATAACAGACAACATTAGACATTATAGAAATCAAAATTAAAGGGGTTGTCCAAGTGGGGTTTTTTTGTCTTTAAAGCCCCCCCCCTCCCCCCAAGGGCAACCTGTACATTTTTTAACACAATCGGATAACCCCCTTAAAGGGGTATTCCCACCTGGGCATTTACATTTAATTTAATACATTTTTAATATGTAAACATTTCTTCAATTGGATGTTATTTAAAAAATGTTCCTGTGTGAAGATAATTTCTCATAAATGTAGTCGTGTTGTCCCTTAGAAACGAGATAGCTTCCACAGATACGACCACCACACACTCAGACATGCGCTATTGAGTCCTGCCTGACCCCCTGGATTCAGTGATCATTACCACAGGATGGCAGTGGGACATACAGTAACTCCCGGACATTTCATATACAAAAACCTTTTGTTTCTTTGTGCAGCAGAGGTGGACGTATCCAAGGACACAGTTGTTTCTAAGGGACCGTATGACTCTTTTATGAGAAATTATCTTTGCACAGGTAAAAAAAAATTTAATAACATCTAATTGAAGAAATGCATACATATGGCAGATTAATGGAATTGAGTTTGAATGCCCAGACAAGAATACCCCTTTAAGCATAATAAAACAGCGTAATGTGTTATTAAGAGTAATCTTTGAGATTGTATATCCCAGCTCGCTTCAGGTCAGCAGTTCCTTTCATGTAATTGTAGGCTGATTTCTGACCTTCCTTAGAATCATCCTTACCCGTCAAGGACCCATCTTTCATGGAGCCCCAGACTGAGTTGTTGTTGTTTCACCAAGCTGCTTGCCTACGGTGCTATAGCCCATCCCAACCTTGTGCAGGTCTATAATTTTGTCCCTGGTGACCCTAGCTCTTGGGTCTTGGCCATGGTGAGGAGGCTGTAGTGTGATTGATTGTACAGTTATCAAAGTCAAATGGTACAATTAATATATGTAAGTGCAGAGTTGGAGGAGCTTCTTTTAAAAAAAACTAACAGATCTGAGAAAGACAGAATTCTTGCTGGTTGGTAGCTGATCAAATATGTATTTCATGCAATAAAATGCAAATTTATCATTCAAAAATCATAAAATGTGATTGTCAATCGTGACTAGAAAGAGATGTGATGTGAAAGAGACATCACTTCTCACATTATTACTGATCTACAGCATATTTACATGACCGATATCTTATTTAGTATCATAACATCATGGGAACCCCAGACATGCCTGCAGCGCTCACTATAAAGCATGTAAAGCATACCATAAATCAATAATAAATTATAAATAAAAAAGACTAAAGAATCCTCAGATGATCTCTTGGCACATTCAGCCTCTCGTGAAGGCCAGAAGGAGATTATTACTTTAACAACCTTATTTTGGCAGGCCCACCACCAAGGGAATAAACATTAGCTGCAAGAAATGAAATATCTGCAATTTATTTTTTTCTGTATTTATCCACATAAGGACAAATTCTCCAGGAATGAGTAATCCTAAAACATGCGAAAAGACAATACAAAACATTAATGGGAGCAGACCAGATAATTATTAGATTGGTCATTTAGTAATGGGCCAGTTACTCCAATAACAAACACAGCGAAAGTGCTGCTCCCTTATGTAATGACTAATGGTACTTTATTTTATCACAATTTTGTCTCTTAACCCTTTACTAAGGGTGACTGGTACTTCGTTCAGGGCAATTTTTGCAGTTTTCTTCTGCTCTTTTTTAAAGGAAATCTACTGTCTAGGAACTACTTTTTTCAGTAGTTTCAGCTATCTAATGGCACATGTGTGGGTCATGCATGTGCATATTGTATCATTTGTTAGCAAGCTGCCGATAGTGTCATAAATTATATTGCGTCTTTATGCAAATTACCTTCCGAGGCTACTCGGGGCATGGAGTTGCCTCTGTAAACTCCAGGGAGGCTAAGGCTACTCCAAACCCTCAGCAGCCTCCAAAATGCTTTATAGATCAAATTTTTTTCCTTTCATGACATGGGAGATAATAATTTGATCCGATGTGAAAAAATGAAAAATAGATTTTCCATTAAAGGACATCCATCACCAGTTTACTGGTGGTAGAGTGTCCTAATTAGACTGCTTGTTCCGTCTAGGGGATGGGGGGACTGTTTTTAAGACATTTTCTTGCCTCTTTATTAACTAAATATGAACTTTGTAAAAGTGCCGGAGGTGCTCAGGCTGACGTAGCCCAAGCGCCTCTCAGCTTTCCTAGACTTTAATTTATGAACGCCCCCGCTGTAAGCCTCCTCCTGCTCCCAGCCAGGGAATTCGGATTCGAGGCGTGGAGAGAGCGGGGCTGTGCTCTCTTCTAGTTCCCCATCCAGCAACAGAAGGCGGCTTGAAGCAGAGGCGTGCATAAATTAAAAGCTGTCCAAGCCGAGAGGCGCTCAGGCGCCTTCAGCCTGAGCGCCTCCAGCACTTTTACAAAGTTCATATTTCATTAATGTCTAAAACACAGTCCCTCCATCCCCTAGTCAGAACAAGTAGTTTAATTAGGACATTCTATTACAAGTAATCTGGTGATAGATGTCCTTCAAAATAAAATGGAATAAACCTTAATCAAAATATGCTAAAGATATTTAAGGTGTCAATTAGTCACACTTTCCCATCTTTAACTAAAGATGCAGATGAGAATATCCCTATAATATCACACCAGGATTGTGTTTCTAGGTGCAACGTAGCCAAAGATATTCAATGTTAAATTTACAATTGGAAGTAAAATACAGCTCCCACTCCAGACCATAACTTTAACAATGGATACCTCAGATCTTCTGGCACCTAGAAACACAATCCTAGTGCAATATTAAAGGGGAGATTCTCCTCTTAAAAATGGCACCAGAACTGTGTTTCTTTGTGCAAACAGGACATATATAGTCATATCAGTCAAGGAGGGGTTAAAGTCCAGATAAAAAAAGTTGTCCAACATTTATAGGATAGTCATAAGACTTTAAATTTTTCTTCACTCTTCACTTTGAAAAGAAAAAAATAGTGGGTGGTATTGAATCATCTGCTTAGTGGTTGTTTGTACCCCAGATTTGGTGCACTATGAACTTATTCCCTATCCACATACTGATGGTTGCTGATGATTGATGGACAGACTGGCAAGAACAAGAACAATCATTTGGACACATGAAGGCAGAGCAATTTGTACGTGTAAGTTACATTTAATGATTGTTTTACTAAAATAAACTCAATGCTTCCCTACTGAGATATGAAATAAGTCATAAGTGAAATGTGACTGTACTTTCACAAATCATGTTTAGACATAGATTCATTGGCGTGCGCAAAAAAGGAAAAAGTGCCACATCTTTCCTTTGATGGAAACACTGAGACATTAGTAATGAAACGCAAAGATTGAAAATACTAAGCTGGTCTTTTAGAGAATAAAGAATTTTGGGTGGTGCATTGGTTGCTTTTCCATGTCACAATCTATAATAAGTATAAATCCAGATACTTTGCAGTTGAAGGTCCTGTGAACCACGCGATCCAGCAGCCTCCTCTCCGGAGACGGGATATACAATAGCGAGTAAATTTGTTATGGTAAAAACAATTTTGGTAGATTTAGGGCTGTAAAAGACCATCCTATTTAATGTTTGTTATTGTGTTTACCTATTTAGATATAGAGGCTGCTGTTTATATACTGTTACTTTACTCTATATAGGCCCCGAGGGCTAAAACACACATGTTGGTCGTTATGCAAATCACGGTACGCAAATCACAGCATTGGTGGGAATGCCAGACTCCTTGCATCATAAATTTCTATAGTAATAGAAGTCCCTTCTTCCCCGCTGTAATCATGTTTATAATTTGGCGCTGCTATTTTGCAGGAAAGCAGGGACTCCTATCATATATCACTGTATGGCAGTATATGGGGGATTTTCCTCATCATTCATTAAAATATGCAAATCGCACATTGTAATTAATGGGTTAAAACCAGACAGCCGATCATGTCAACCGATCGTAATAGTAATTTAACCCCATAGGCAAGGGGTTAAATATGGCCCTTAAAACCTCTGCTTCTGCTGAAGCGCCAGGGACTTCTGCTCCCACATGGGTGACCCCCAGTAGTTGTGCCCATCAGGTCCCACAGTTTTGGGGCAATCCAGGGATACATTTAGATATGGTAGGGCTCAGACCAGTGGACCTTTTAAAAACATTTTTGCCAATGAATTAATTAGTCTTATGGTCTTACAGACAAATCTCTATGCTGCACAACATATTGCCCAAAGCCACACTTTTTCCTTGCACAACGCCTCTGTTGTCACTGTAGCAGAGATGGAAAAATAATGGGGCATAATACTGCTTATGTGGCTATTAAAGAAGCAAACGATCAGGGACCCCGATTTTCCGCATGGCCATGAGTAAGATGCGCTTTGAAGCCATCGGTAAGTTTTTACATTATGTGGATAACGCACAGTGCCCACCCAGAGCTGACCCCAGATATGACTGATTATTTAAGATACGGCCCATCCTAGACCATTTAAGTGCCAGGTTTGTGCAGAAGCACCTGTCTATTGACAAGTCCCTGGTACATTTAAAGGGAGACTTTAATTCTGCCAGTGCGAGAGTAGATCATGGTAAACCTACAGGTTCAGGATATATGAACGGTAGGACTCCAGAATAGAGCCCACAGAATCCCCCCCCCCCTCTGCAAATCACTAGTAAAACAGTAGTAGTACCCACTACTGGACCAGGGCTACCACCTCTACCTGGACACATTTTACCAGCACTACCCTGTTCAAGAGCATGCGGCACTGTTAGAAGAAATCAGAGGGGTCTGCTGAAGTCGCTCCTTGGGGAAAGGCACGAGAGGACAAGGACAGAGGACCTTGTATTAAAGCGCATCTACCACCAATATGAAGGACTGTATGCAAATGGGCCCCTCATTGCAGCCCCCTAGAGCCCCTCAGGCTCATTTGCATAGAGTCTTTCATCCTGGTGGTAGATGTCCTTTAACAATAATACTTGGGCACATCAGCACTCTTGTCCCAGTACAAGGTACCGAAATGTAGAAACCCCCATAACTGACTGTATATTGGATTACAGGGGGGGGTGGACTTGTCGGACCAGGTGTTTCAGCCATACAACGCCATGCGGATGGTGTGGTACAAGAAGCTGTTCGTGCACATCATCCAGATGGCACTGCACAATGCATACGTGTTACACAGATGTGCAGGCCAGAGGGGAACTTTCCTGGAATACCAAGAGATGGTAATAAAACATTTGATTTTTGTAGACCAGGAATGGGGGAGCCCACACTTATTGTACCAGGGCGGCACTTTCCAGGGTTGTTATTCTAAATAATTTTCCTTTAAAATCCTCACTACACCCCTAGATTAATACATCGAGGAGTGTAGTTTACAAAATAGGGTCAGTTCTCTGGGCTTTCTACTTAACTGGTCCCCAAGGGCATCTACAAATGCTTCTTGCTGCCAAAAAAACATGTTAAATGGCTACCTTCATCTGTAAAAAGAAAAAAAAATAGCCAAATGTAAAAAAAATTATGGAAATTGTGCATCGGCTTCCTAATTATTATAGCAATCTTCTAGCAGATCAATCACGGTGTATCACTGTGGTCTAATCATATGGACCCTCATCCATCTTAGTAGTCCTGGACCATACTAGGTGGAGAATTGGCTGCATATACTGTATATGGCAAAGACCTAGGATAAAAAGTAGCTGTCAACAAGTATCTTCCATAAAATAATAATAATAATAGTTATCTGGGAACTTGACCACTTCAGTTACCTCAAAATTATATTTAGCCATTCAGATGATTTAGTTTCTATACAAAAATGTATGGCAATGATTATAGAGACCTAAAAGGCTACATTCCAGCAAATTTGTCCAATAAAGCAGTGAAATGATGACTGATGAATGACTAAATAACTAGACAGATATTCCATGACGAAGTGTGGGATAACTTGATGTCGATGCTTTTGAGAGTTATTACAGCAAACACAAAATGTACTAATTTTTTTGCTGCAGGAAAAGGGACAATTCAAGAGCCATGAGCTCCGCACAATATAAACCCCCCCCCCCCCCCCAAGTAACAATTTGGATACATGCTCTCTAGTTATAGTAATATAATCAAATGGGGTAATGTAAAATATTCAGCTTCAAAATAATAGTAGTCATGAGCATATATCTCATATATGTCTCATATATGCAGGATGACAGGTGTAGTACTGTGCAATTTATACAGGACTAGCTAGTCTCTTTCATTGACTGTCTGTGTGTGGCCAGCAGTCTCTTTCATTGACTGTCTGTGTGTGTGTGTGGCCGGCAGTTTCTTTCATTGACTGTTTGTGTGTGTGTGTGGCCGGCAGTCTCTTTCATTGACTGTCTGTTTGCGTGTGGCTGGCAGTCTCTTTCAGTAACTGTCTGTGTACGGCCAGCAGTCTCTTTCAGTGACTGTCCGTGTGTGTGTGGCCGGCAGTCTCTTGCAGTGACTGTCTGTGTGGCCCGGCAGTCTATTTCAGTGACTGTCTGTCTGTGTGGCCGTCAGTTCTTAGGTGACTGTGTGTGTGTGGCAGTCTCAGTCTCTTAGGACTGTGTGTGTGCAGTCCAGTTCTCTTTTAGTGACTGTGTGTGTGGCCGTCAGTCTCTTTTAGTGACTGTGTGTGTGGCCGTCAGTCTCTTTTAGTGACTGTCTGTGTGTGTGGCTGGCTGTCTCTGAGCTTTGCACAGCTGTTTATAAAATTACAGCTGATCTCTGATTGGTTGCCATTGGATTTTGGAAAGCGCCGAGTAAAAATTTCGACTCGAAACCTGATCTAAGACGTTCCCTGAGTCACAAGCAACAACTGTGCAAAATTTGGTGATAAACGGACATACATCCATCCATCTTTATTATTAGATAAGAGTACAATTCTGTGCCCATATATACAGGACTGTGTACTATAAATATATGTGTATACATACATACAGGATGAGAATAGTGGTACTGTATAATGACTAGGGTTGCACTGATACCAGAATTTTGAGTGTGATACAATATCTTGAAAAGTATCACAGTGCTCCATTTTTAAGAATAGAAAAAAGTATTATCTGAATGTTTAGGTTGCGGTCACATGGGACGTTTACATGGAGTTTAGAAATGCAATGCAAACGTCTCGGGACGTATTCTATCAGGGTTTTTTTTTGCGGGTGGCAAATGGACCCATTGATTCTTATTGGTCTGTTCAAAATGCCAAAATCAACACTTTTTTTTCATTTTGCACGCAAATTTACATAAAGAGTGGTCAAAAGGCTATACTGTCCCCAAAATAGTATCAATGAAAATGTTATTATGCCCTGCAAAGAATGACACAGCCTTGTACACCCTCGTATGAAAAAGATACTGCTGTCATAATATTGCAAAACTAAGTTGTTGTTTTTCACAAAAGATTTACATTTTTTTTTAGTACTAAACCCTATAGAAATTCACGTATCATACCGACCCAATCAATAAAGGTAAGGTGTTATTTGGATCACACAGAAAAAGATCTAAAAACAAAGCACATAGGAGTATGTTGCACCTGTGGGTTTTGTTGGCAATTCTACCACATTTGGAATTTTTTTAAAGTTTCCCTGTACAATGATCAAAATATAAAATAATGACACTAAAAAATAAAATTTGTCCGGCAGAAGACAAGCCCTCCTATGTTTCCGTAAACAGAAATATAAGAAAGAAATGGCTTGTGGGAAGAGGTGGGAAGTAAAAAACGGAAATGCAAAAACTGGAAAATTGCCCAGTAATGAAGTGGTTAAGAAACAAAAACTACAGAACCTATCTTGTACGTACGTAATACAGGCAGTGCCTTTATATGCATGATAAGAGCGATAGTGCTGTGCAGTGCTCATACACATAGAATAAGAGTAGTAGTACTGTGCTCATCTATGCAAAATAAGATTATCGATACAGTACTCCGAACACTGCATTTTCGTAGGGTTTCCAGACTTTTTACTGTTCTGCCCTGAATTCCCTCGGGTTTTTGGCGTGGACGTCGGACAACTCGACTGTTTCAGACGAACCGCGGAATTTAAAAAGCAAATTGTGTCACAAGATCAGCACTCACATATGTAAATGTGCCCCAGTGTGTCAAACTTAGTGAGTGGTTGGGGAAGGGGGGGCGGTGAGTCCGGGCTTGAGCCAAAACTGCCCATATAATTATCCGCCTTTGAAATAACAATTATCAAGCTTGTAATGCTTGGTTATTCCCCCGGAAATACATGAATAATATGACAGCTGGGTATCATTCAACTCTCTGGTAACATGGGTGTGCGCCCAGTTAAATGCAGTGCACAATTAATGGACAGTGGAGAGTGTGTAGCGACAATATCTAGTTGCCAATTTCATCTCAAATTTTTAAGTAATCGTGACATAGCCCCCTTATCTTTCATTTTATTCGTGGGTTGTTGGCTATTATGTTGTAGTACTTAAATGGTTAATCGGGAAGTCTATATTTCCCGCTTCTGTCAGGGTGTTCTGCCTGGTTACTGTTCACTTATTCAGGTTCTGAGGGCCTGCGGTACGCTCCGCTTTGATTGGTTATGGGCTGGAGCAATGAAATCATTGTTGCTGTACTAGTTTGGTGCACTCAGCCTGGATTGGTTATGGGCTGGAGCAATGAAATTATTGTTGCTGGAGTAGTTTTAGTAGGCGTATTTATAATTGGTTATTAGTTCTGAAGCCTCACCTTTAAAAGAAGCAGTCGCCGGTGATCTTGGCAAGTCTTCCAGAAGAGATCGTTTGAAGTGCCCCGCCCTGCCGCCCTATTCTTTAATTTTAAGCTAATATCATCACAGTGTTTATTAGTGGGAGTTATGTCTCCCAGCCGTTGCTGGGGAGACTTGGTTTAGTTTAGTAAATACTTTGTGATTTTAGATATTGATGTATGTAAAATATTGTGCAATGAATTGTTTTGAATTATTTAATTATTTATGGATTTATTTAATTAATAAATATTTTATGGTTACCTTTTAATAAACATTGCGGCCAATTTATTACACTAAACTTTATTGTGTCGTGACTATTTATTTTTATTGTTATTAGTGCATATTTGAGTGGGGCTTATGTCACCATGAGGTATATTTGTAATTTTACAGGGAATACGAGTCGTTACTGGAACAATTTTAGGAGAGCTGACAGGCTTCTGACCTGTTCTAACATCACAAGGAATATGAGTGTCAGAATAGACCTCTAACATGACAGGTCTCCTCATAACGACCTCAGGATCCTTTCCGAAAAATGACAAAGAAAGAAATAACGAGGCAGATTCTCGTATGTGACAGTCCTCACTCATTGACAACACAAAAAATGAGAAAACATCTTGTCTCTTGTCCAACATCAGTTAGACAACATAAAAACCCTAAAGCAAGATGGTTTCAAATCTGCTGTGTTTCCTCAACTGATACAAATCTATCGAGCTGGTTTTCAAGTCTGAC
Source organism: Engystomops pustulosus (assembly GCA_019512145.1). NCBI lineage: Eukaryota > Metazoa > Chordata > Amphibia > Anura > Leptodactylidae > Engystomops > Engystomops pustulosus. The sequence goes on from WNYA01000099.1 coordinate 164,598, forward strand.
ATTTTGAGCCCAATTAAAAAAAAAAAGCAGAATAAAAAAGATTTATAAAAACCAATGCTTAAAGTACATCTACCACCAGGATGAAAGACTATATGCAAATGAGCCTGAGGGGCTTCAGGTCCCATTAAAAGCTATGGAGCCTGGAGCCCCTCAAGCTCATTTGCATACAGTTCTTCATCCTGGTGGGAGATACCCTTTAAACATGAATGCGCTACCATGTAAGGCAACGAGAAATAAAACATGCTGGTAAGAAGTATATCAAGAAATCTGCAATTGGAAAGATAGTAAAGTGTGGTAAAATAAACTACCAGCTTGCAGGGTATGAAATATATTTTTGAAAACTGTGTTTCACCGCACAGCAATTTCTGTCAGCTCAATAGAGATTAATGGAGCAGAACGGCCATGCCCGGCCGCCTGACATAAGTCTGACCGAGCGACGAGGGGTCGCAATCTGTGGGGGTCTCAGCACTTAGACCCCCACTGATCAGCAAGTTAGGACCTATCCTGTGGATAGGGCCTAACTCTAGTTAGTGGGATAATGTCTTTAATGAGGTCTTCAAATGTATGTATTTCTGGCTCTGCAATTTGAAAGAGGAGATTGTTACATTTAATACGATAACAGAACCATGATCCGAGCTGCCACCTCCCACCTCTAAACCTGACTCCGGCAAAAAGTGACTCTTCTTAACTCAATAACAAGGAAAGGATATAGAAAGGATATTTTGTATCCTACAAGAGGGGGCTTTTAGGTTAATGGTGTACAAGCTGGTGACAGAAAACCCTTAAAGAGGATCGGTCACCAGATTTTACCACACTTAACTACTAGTGCCCCCAGATAGGGTATGAAATGTCCTTTCTAGAGTTGCCTCTTTTAAGTAAAATCTCACCTGTTTACCTAGAAAATATGGCACCCAGTCAGGTAAATAGGACTTCTCTCACCTCATTTTTAAATGAGGAGTCAGGTTTAGTGCTTGAAGGAGGAGAGTCAGTTTTTGACATATTAAAGAGAATATCATCTTTCAGGTTACATCAGGCTTATGATTTTGGGAGCTACAGAAGTACAAGCAGAGGTACAAGCAGCTAAAGACATATTTGGATGTGTAAGCTGCAGATAAAGATCCAGTTCCTGCCAACTGTTTCATTGCCTGTAAGTCCAGTTCTGCAGCTCACAGAACAACAAGCCTGATGTGATCTGAAAGAGGAGATTCTTATCTTTAATATGATACAAAAAGCATTTTTGTAGGGGCTATGGAATTTGTAGGGGCTATTAGATGATTTTGACAATATCCATGTACCCACTAAACTCATCTGATGTGAAAATGACGTGACTTTGGGGGAGATGTTTTGTAGGTAAATGGGTGAGGTGTCATATAAAAGAAGAAATTCTAGAAAGGAAATTGCACACCATTCCTGAGGGGGCTAGCAGTTTAGTGGGTAATTGATTTTCTTTCTGTCATTTCTTCTTAAAAAGGAGCACAAAAACGATGCAGAAGACCCCCTAAGGTAACGAGCATGACAGTGGGGAGTCTACAAGCAGTAAATCTAGTGGTAGATGTTCTTTAATTCTCCAGGATAAATGAAAAAACTGCATATTTTCAGAACTTCATGTAAATTGGGCATTTCATCTACAAGACTAAGCAGTCAACAAAAAAACTGAAATGGGGAATAAAAAAAGTGTATTTAAGGTCCCGAGGATTCTCTATACCCCAAAACAATTAAAGGGACTGAGCAGCACTCCCAGCTAATGGTCTATTGTTAGGATTGATCATTAAGTGTCCAACACAATTCAATATGGAGCAGAACGCAGGTGGCTCCATAAACTTCACCAGAGGTCTCTGGGAGCAGAGAGATCAGTTTGTAACTAGGGGTCGTCTGTAAGTCAGGGACTGCCTCTACTGAATGACCTTGTAAACACTGGGCTCTCCAGACTGGGACACTAAACCACTGGACCATAAGGACCTGTGGGTGGTTTACTGTCCAAAGCACCTTGCCAAGTCCCTATTAAAGGGTGACCACCAAGAATGTATATGCACATGTATTGTATATATAATACACTATGCATAAAAGCCATATTATACAGTACAGTGAGTGTCTGCATGGCTTTCATTCTTAACCTTTGTCATCGGGTTTCTATAAACGTCCTCCTGTTTTATATTCTCTCCCAGACGGTAGCGGGTTTATCAGTATGCGCGTCTGGTGCTGCTCCCGCAGTAATTCGAGGCCACCTTCACCTCCGCTACCTTGTTTGTCCTGTCACAGCATTTTGTATAAACGTTCCTTTTAAGCCTCAGCAATTTTATCATCAGCGTGTGAACGTGTGGCGCATCATCTGTGGATTCACGGGCGGTTATGCGGGATCAGAGGTCTATTTGTTTATTTATTCCGCTGTTTATCTGGGACGGGTTGGATGGAAATGTTATCTTCATTTACCAGCGCGGTTGGTTGCGGCTTCAAAAAAATGCGAAATTTATAAGGAAACAAACCTTAGATCCGAATGTCTTATTGACAAATAAATGCAAAGGGACTTATTGTCACCACTTTTCAGCTTTCCAGCACAATGGCTACAATGTCTGTCCGCTCTCTGTACGAGGCTACTGCGGGGGTAACTATGGCTGCTGCAGGCGATCCCTGGCCTCATAGATAGGCTGCAGTCCCACATACTGCACCCTGAGGCCTGTAACTCATCTCCTTTTTAACAGCCTTATGCCTCCACTTTTTGACGAGAATAGGAAATTTATCACATTAAGATTCAGTATAACTGCAAAAAGTATGCTATAGCAGCAGGAAGAAGCTAGCGAACAGATTGTACAGCTCCTCCTGCTCTATAACATCCTACCTGCAAATAGGACTCTTGCCTTTACCTAGTAACACCAAAGTAATAAAGTCTAATGCTTAGCTCTGCTGCTCTATAAATGCTGTCCACAGATAGATACTGTACGCCATTTCTCAGCTCTTTTGGCCTTCGAAGGGAAACTATATAATCTCTCTTAGCTCCTCCTGCTACTATAACTTGGACCTGCAGATAGAGGATGCAAGGAAAATGTATATAGTGTCCCATTTGAAGGACGCATGTTAAGAGCAGGAAAGCTGACCTGAACGTTTGTACATAGTATCCTTTCTGCAAGCAGCATGTATTAGAGCAGGAACTCCGCCAACATGACTGCTGTCATTTACAACATATACTAGTGTCTCTATAAAGGAACACCTGTCACATATGTCTCTGCCACTAGTCCGTCACCTCTTCCTGTTGGAGCAGCTCACAAGGATCCCATCCCAGCCTTTATCTACGTTATTTCATACCTTATTCATGTAAAAATCATCTATTTCTTTATCATGTAAAGAGGACTGGTCACATGGTCAGGCAGTGCGTCCCCTGTTTCCCCCTTTCCCTCTCCTCCCCCTGCTCATGTCTGTGTTATTATAGTAAGCATTGCTAGTGTGTGTGATGCTCTGCTGACATCTGCATCTCCTAATATACATGGTGAGAGACCACAGACATCAGCTATACTGAATCTTGACATGTTCGGCTGTAACATGGCTGCTGGAGCTGCTTGTATCTCTCCTAAACACACACCCACACAGGCACACACAGGCTGCAGGGGGCGTGGCCACCAGCCCAGGAGCACATAATTATACAGGCTGTCAGTTTCAGCACTGGGGGTGATGGCTGTGCTCCACTCATGAATAGAGGGACAGATTGAATATGACTAATGCTTCATTGGACATTTCACGGTCATTTGCATCCACTTTAGGAACCTCATGCTATGTTTACAGGCAATGGAGAGGGACAATGAAGGGATAGAGGCAATGCTAATCTAATGGCAGTTTGTGAAAATATATTTAGTTTAGGGGCTTAATTTTGCATGACGGGTTCTCTTTAAAGTGCGACACAATGTATAAAGGGGCGTAGATAAGAGGCGTGTACCATGATTCATCTGTCTTGTGTTTTCCCCAAGGGGAGGCAAGCAGGACCCACCACATGTTAACTGATGACAACCAAAGATAAATGTTGGCTGACCTTTTGGGGACAGATTGCCCAAGCTACACAAAACCCAATTATATGTTGCAAAGTGCCAAATGACAATTTAAGCAGCAACTTATTGATCCCTTTGCTGTATCACAGGTTTTTTAAATTGCTAGGGATCCTGAGTTCACCAATACAAGAGTAGATGATGAGCGAATTTGGATTGTATCATTATTTTGCTTCCACGCGCAAGTGTAAACTTGAAGACATATTCTTAGATCAAAGAATTTTGGATAGAAAAACGTTACTAAAGCGGTACTTTTTCGCAACAGCAAGCTCAAAAGGAGACTTGCCAAAATAGGGAAATAAAAGTACTATTGGTCTAGAGAGCAGAGTAACCAATCTTTGGTGTGTAGGTGGTAGCAGCAGGACTGTGAAAATGAAAAAAAATGCGCTCCCTGAAAAAACTATTGGCAGGTCTTTCAGTCCTGAAGAGTCCCTTCCCTCCTTCTAGAGGTAGAAAGCTATAACACCAATTCTGATGAATTACTAACAGCAGTTTCTCAGTAACAGCAGGGAGGGATTGTGAAACAGTCATTGAACAAGTCAGGAAAGCTCTTTAAGGGAACTGTCACCAGCCCTCAAACTACTAATCCTCTTATGATGAAAATGTCCTTTCTAGAATTCCTCTTTTATGTGAAATCCACCCCTACCTAAAAAAAAAAAAACTTCAAAATTCATTCATATGTACTCTTCTCACCTAATTTTCACATGAGGGTTGTGTAGGGGGAGTAGTCAGTCCAGAAGCCCCCATCTTCCAGTCCATAGCACCTATATTATGAAAGTACCTGTCATATAAAGATAGGATCCCATTTCAGATCACATCAGCCTTATGAGGTGTTGTTTCGCTACAGACCATAGAAACAGGCAACTAACATTCTAGCTGAACATGCAAGCTGAAGATAAAGATCCAGTCCCCACTTATCTTTAACTGCCTGTAGTGTCAGTTCTGTAGCTCTGAGAACCATAAACCTGATGGATCTGAAGGAGGGATTCTTATCTTAACAGACACAAAACAGCTGTGGCTAGTCATATATGATCAAAGTTGGGGCGTCTGAATTACATTACACTGAGCAACCCTACTTTGACTATCTCTTGTAAAATGAAGTGAGATAAAGTGCTATTACCTGACTTTGGAGGGTTATCTTTTTAGAAATAAAGGGGTGAGTGAATCAGGGGCGTAAGTGAGGTAGGAGGTGCAGGAGTTTTGCGGGTCGCACCAGGGCCCAAGAGTTTAGGGGCCCTACAGTGTCAGTTTTCCCATATGAGAAGACTATTACTATAACCCATACATTATAGCGGGCCCTGGCACAGACTTTGCACTGGGACCCATCAGTTCTGTTACGCCACTGGGTGAGATTGTATATCAAAGAGGGGAATATTAAAGAACTTTTTATCCCCTACTGAAAGAGATTAGTAGTTTTGAGGTAAACCTGTGACAGGTTCTCTTTAAGCTAAAAGACCCACTCAGAGCACTTGCAAAGGCTGCAAACCTTGATTAAAAGACACTTTTCACAGTTCTGCTGCACTTATACACTTGCACTTGGGGGAAAATACCCTTGCACTGTCTCCAGCTTATATGTCCACAAACTGAGTGACAGATTCCCCCTGATTAATATAAAAAAATTTACCCTCTGAAAGGGCATACAAGCTTTTCCATTCCACGTACGGGTTAAGTAAGCACCGATCAATGGTTTCATGCCACCAGACATCCATGAGGCTGTAATGAGGAGCATTAAGCGGCTGACATCTGATCAAGGTTACTCTAAAGAAGCAGATGGGTCATTACCAAAGCACATTAATAAGGGGTTATGCAAAGCTGACAGACTCAATGAGCAACAAAAACAGTGTTGATGACAGGGACCAATTGCATTACTTTATTCATCCGCTGCTCAATTAAGCGTTTCACAATGTAAGTTCTGGGTACAATCCTAATTGCGGCGCACAATTTTGTCTGTATGAGCAACACTTGATTACACGCGAGCTCTAACCTTACGTTGGCACTGCCAGCCTCTGTGTATAATGGTAATGTATTTCTGGATATTAGCATTGCAAGGTCCGACCACCCACAACCACATTTATATGCTTCTTTATTTCTAAAGGAGTATACTAGAGGTCATTCCGGAAAATGGCCTGGTAAGGACATGAACATAACTGTGAGGTACCAAATTGTATGGATAGTGGTTGAGGCTTTTCTTAAACTGAATAGCTGGCCCTTAGCGTCAGTAATAACCCGACACAGAAGAAATTCTTCTGGGTCAAAAGCAGAAAAGATGCTTAAGGAATCACCATTCCTGGATCTCCCTATTAAGGGTAGATCTAGTGGCAGGTTCATCTATAAATATCATCAAACCCTTTTTTGACTATACCTTCCGTGCCTGCTAAATTTTGAAAAGTTTTATTACCCTAATATGCAAAATATGTGAAAGAGGCTATCTTGGGCGTGGAGTAGCCGGAGCCTGAAGCTACACGGCGCGCTTACGCCACGCCCCAGGCCTTTTCCGATCTCTAATATACCTTCAGAGGAGCTCTGGTAGCTGCGTGCACTCGTCGCTCTCGCATGTGCAATAGCTCCGGCTTCAGAGCGAGTACCCGCAGCTGGCAGCTCGAGCGTGGCGAGTGCACGCAGCTACCAGGAGCTATGCGCAGAAGATCTAGTAGGAGAATCGGAAGAAGCTACTGTCGTGTGGAGTAGACGCTGGCCCATTCACAACCCCCTTCACTCCCGTCCATGCCCACTTGGAGTGGAGATGACATGAAGGGGGAAAATTATTGCAATTACAGATGGTCCACACATAACGGCTATTATTTTAGGATTTGTAAGCCAAAAAACAGCGTACAAGTCCTGATAAATGTCATTCCAATGCAATTTGTATTATTTACCTTCAAAACATGTGCCACTGGTTCCTGAGTGCGAGTGTTTAGGTCCAAATGTATCTGCTTTTGGTAGTTAATCCTCCATGTGTTTGAATTGTGTTTTAAAATGCAATTCAAACACATCGGGGCACATTTACTCACCCTGTCCTGCGCTTTCCCCGATCTGGAGTGTCCGACGAGAATGAACTCTGCCGCGATTTACTACGATCGTGCCCCCGATATCCTGCATGTGTCACTCCCCGCTCATGTCCTCCGAAGTTCACCATCTTCTGCCCGGTGCATGTAAGGGCATGACTTGTGACACAATTTTAAAAGTTAAATCCCACGCTCTGTCCTAATCAGTCGGATTGTCCGACAGCACACCCCCGATTTCTGTCGCATGAAAGAAGGCGCCGATGCGCCAAAATCCGATCGCGAGCGACACAATGCCCTTCCAACTCCCTGTCACAGCAGCGCGATCCCCGAAAACGTCAGGAAATGCAGCCACCGGACCCTTAGTAAATAAGCCCCACCATGTGAAAGCAGAACATTTGTAGATGACAAATACAAACCATATGGGGATAGGATAGTAGTTTATTCTCATACAGCAGTAAAGATAGTTGTGTGTATATACAGGCAAAGACCTAACACGTTAGATGTCTGGATGTCTTGAGTTCAGATGAAATTCCACTAATGTGTGCGGCCGCCCCAAGGTTACATAAAATTATGTTACTGGCATCACAACCAACAGCATTACAGTAGCATGGGCAAAAGTTATTTTTACTTGTCCCTGCTGAGATTTTAATACATGGCTACAGCAAGTGCAAAGACTTACAACATGAGACGCGGCTATGCAGTCACACTGAGTCGTAGCCAGGCGGCATCTCTCTTGTCCATAGGACAAATATTCAGGTGCAGTCACACAAGTACATATAGGGATTCAGAGCATAAAAAACAATGTGCACCACTGCTGCCCCCTGCTGGTTACCACCTTGGAACGTATGGAGAATACACATGATACAATGATTAGATAAACTAGCTAAAAACTCAAGTAAAGTATCGGCAAGTATAAAAGAGAAAAGTTTATAAACATTCACTGCAACACAAATTGCTACAAGTAGGCTAAGAATATGATGAAGTTTACTAGCATCAAAATGTGCAACCAAATCTATTTATGTTATACACAGAGTTTAGACAAGACTTTAACCAATTAAGGACGCATTCAGTTTGTGTTTTTTTCGGGGGTTTTCTGTCAACAGGTATGTCAATGGACATTAAGTGGTTAAATAGTCACATTTTAAAGAGGACCTGTCACCGCGGAAAACCCACAGACCAAATGTGCCCCCCCATAATCCTCCTCCCAGCCCCTTTCTCCCTAGCCGTTTTTTTTAAAATTTATGTGCAGTAAATTGATTTAAAACGATCCGACCTCTTACCAAATAAGAGGTCGAATCATGTATCTGGAGTGCTGGCTGTTGGCGTTACTCATTAGGGGGCGTGCCGACACACCCCCAGCACGCCCCTGCCAATGGACACATTCTACGAGAAGCCGGCTCTCTGTGCCGCTGTAAAGAAGCCCGGCGCGGCCACAGCCGCTGACAGTGCAGCACGGGCGGCCGGCAATGTGAATAAGCCAGGTTGCGGCCACAGCCGCTGTTAGTGCGGTGCGGCCGCACCGCGGAGAGCCAGCAGCGATGCAATGCTGCCAGCTTCTCGCAATATTATGTACATGTAGTAATCTGGGTGTTTTTACCCAGACTATCCAACACTGTCCATGCTGACCTTTCTTGCATGGGTCAGCATGACACCTACATTAAAATTATGCTTGATCACTTGTGTACAATTAGAAGAGGTATTCTGGGGCTCCCGTGCATGTGTCCTGCTGGTGACCAATCCTCAGAAGAGGTCCCCATTATCTGATGTTTGGTGGTCCGACACCTGGACTGACTAATATTCCAGCAGTAAGACAGTGGAGAGACCCAGGCGCAGAAGGCCCTGGCACGTGCATAGTGATTTTGCTAGGAAACTGCAGCTCGTTTCCCAATTGTATTATTGGAGGCAGAAAGAATGGGATTATTGTGTCGTTAACCAACTTAATGGGGGTCATTTACTAAGGGCCCGATTCGCTTTTTCCCAACGTGTTACCCGAATATTTCCGATTTGCGCCGATTGTACCTGAATTGCCCTGGGATTTTGGCGCACGTGATCGGATTGTGGCGCAGTGGCGCTGGCATGCACGCGACGGAAATCGGGGGGCGTGGCCGAACGAAAACCCGACGTATTCGGAAAAACCGCCGCATTTAAAAACCGAAAATGTGTCGCTTGGGAAGCGCTTACCTTCACCTGGTCCAGCTCGGTGTATTCCGGCGCGTTCAGATGATTTTCAGCGCAGGAACTACCTTCATAAATCCCGTCCGGACCCGAATCCTGTTCAGAGAACGCGCCGCTGGATCGTGAATGGGCCGGGTAAGTAAATCTGCCCCAATGGCTCTAGCACCAAAGGACTTATTGAAGAACTTATTGGCGCAGTGTCCAGAAGTCAGACCATCACTGATCACAATTCTCCACATTCTGAAATGGAACTTGCTTTTTTGGATAAGAATTTTATGTTCTCTTTGGCATCATTTTTTTGGTAAATATGAAATTTGATTACAGAGTTCCCTGTAGCATGACATAATGACATGATCTAATAGTTTAGAAAGTCAGAGATAGACTGTTCGTCTATAAACATGGCGGAGGAGTAAAAATAACTGAAAAACATAATTTGCTCTCAGAGAGTGGTCCCATGGGAATCATTCTCTGCAAAGTATTTTGCCTCTTCGGTTCCTTATGTAGTATCCTCTTTTGGGCCATAGCAAACCAGGGGATTTCCAGTCTCAAAAACATACTAATCGAAGTCAAGATGGTAGGTCGGAGGCTCTGCCCCTCCATCGTCCGCTCGGAGGCCTCATCACAGCGCCTGCTGCCTGACCAATGAGACCAGAGCTATCTCCTATCTATCTCTCATCTATCTCTCATCTATCTATACATATCCTATCTATCATCTATCTATTATCTATCTATACATATCCTATCTATCATCCATCTATACATATCCTATCTATCATCTATCTATTATCTATATATACATATCATATCTATCTATCATCTATATATCATCTATGTATATCCTATCTATGTATATCCCATTTATGTATATATATCCTGTCTGTCTACCTGTCTATCTATCTACCAATCTATCTACCTATCTATCTATGCCTTCAGCACAGCACATGAGGGGACAGCTTGAAGACTTGGAGAGTCTCTCCTGCCACTTCCTGCCGTGGAGTGTGGGTTGTGATCGCTCTGCACCTTATGTCTGTGTGGATTATTTGTTTGTGGGAGAGCTAAGGGTAGTTTGGTTACTACATTAGTTAAGGCCCCTGGCAGCACATGACTGAGTGCTGGAGCACTGAACTGTGAGATAAACAGCTGATTGCAGGGAGAGGAGATGGGGGGGGGGTGTCTCCCTCCATAGTCAGCCTCTCAGTGAAGACTGAATGTGCCTAGCAACAGCCATATCAGGAGTCACTAACAACAAGAGGAAAGTCTGCAGAATACAAGAGGAAGGAGCAATATTTGGGTAACTAATCCAATTGCAAAAGGGCTTAAAATTACCTGCCCTACAACATATCAAAAGTTTTTTGAAATGACGGTTACACTTTAAGCCCAGTTCAGACTTGCTTTCGGATCTTCTTTGTTACTTTGTTACTAAAACAATGAAAACTGGATTTGCTAAAATGTCCAATGATTTGAATAGACTTTTAATGGCTGACATTATTGTCTGTTTTCACCACCTCTGTTAGCGAATTCATTATTTGAGTGGAGAAGTGGATGGGATATTGAGAGCTTTTTATTCCATCGCAGATAACAGAAGCCTAACAAAAGTGGTGGAAATGGAGACTAACAGAAGCCATTAAAAGTCAGTTGATACGGATCTATTAGCTGCAAGTTACGATCATTTCTGTGATGGAAAACAGTAACAGTGGTCCAATCCCAGGCGTGAACTGGGCCTTACACATTTAGAACCAGGGGACTGTAGAAGGCAGCCCAGAGGTTATTGTTACATCATGAGGGACATAAAGTGATAGCTGTCTAACCCCCTTAGTTGCCAAGGTCACAACAGACATGGCATCTAAGGGGTTGATAGCTGATGTATTAGTAAGTGCATTTTGTATACAATTAGAATGGACAGGAGCACATTGCAATTGCTGACTACTGAAGTCTTACTGCCAAGTAATGAGAAGCTTTCCAAGACTAGTGGAGTGAATATAGGTGAATCCCCCCCCCCCTCATTTACAGTAATCTGTATGACAGCATTATAGAAAACTAGAGTCTAAGCAGCTAAAATAAAAGTGTACACATGGAAAAACTCTTAATGCCAACAATGAAGACTAGAGCAGATCTGTACCATATATTAGGAAGTGTTCAATGTAGAATTACCAGGTTAAGCTCCAAATATTTCATAAATCTACTTGTAGGTAAACGCACACGTGTCCCCGGAACCGGTCTACTGATATAAATAAAGATTTTTCTTTTTATAGAAGACGAGGATCGGACATGGACAAGGTGAAATTTATAAGTAGAGATCACTGCTGAGGAACAAAGGCTCAATCAATTTATAAAGATGAAAGATGCAAAAGTAATACAAGGACACGTCTGCGCCGCCTGCACCCGAGCAGCCGCGATCACATGTAATGTGATTATATCTGTAGCTGCTTTTCCCCGTCTCAGGAGTTTCCAGTCCATTGATGTCATTCTGTCTGTCTGCTCCTCCTTGTGTCGTTTAGTAATAACCGCAAAGAAACTGAATTATATCTCAGTAATTATTAAATCAAATATGGATTCTCTGGATTCTTATTGATGTTACTGTCACAAATCACAAGTTGAAGGTAGAGAAATGTATTACGCCCCAGAAGAAACCTGAGCAGACTGAATGGGTCTCCTGTATGAGGCCATGTTCACACCATGTGCTTGGATTCCATTTGAAACACATTTCAAGAGCATTCGGAGTAAATCCTATTTTACTTTATTCAAAACTTCCAACATGGAAACTATCTATAGGCCCACATTTACTTCAACTTTTTTTTTTTTTAACTTCAATGTGTAGTGAGTCAGACAGCCCATTCTTTAAAAAGGGCATAAGAACAGGGGTAAGCAGGATAATTTGCTTATTGTGGGGGTCTTGGCAGATCAAGTGGATATGTGATCTGTCAGTTAAAGTGACTAAACATATTTTTGAAAAATACTATTATACATCAGTACAACTATCCCTACATTGTTCCTCACCATGCCTATAAAGTTCCACAGTCCATTCAGAAAGCTGACTCGCCATCTATGCAAATGACCTCATGTGAGCCCAATCATCATCTTTTGTCTGAGCTGAGGCGGGAAAATTCATGTCCTTCCCACTCAGCCGCACCTCCAGCTCATTCCCCCATCCCTCAAGAAAGAGGGAGGTGCAGCCTCACTGAAGAGAATTTCTGAGAAAGGGGTGAATGAGCCGATTTCTCTCCAGTGAGTCAGTCACACACAGCCAGCATCTCTCTTATTCCTGAGGGTGGGTTGAATGATGCAGCAGAGCTTAGTTCATTTGACTCTAAAAAAGGAGGTCCCTTGTCCATCAGGAAGCTGGAGGCGGGACTGAGATAGCCTAGAAGAACATGAATATGCATAGATGGTGAGTCAACTTAACACACTAAATTTTACAGGCATGGAAAAGAACAACATAGGGATGGTTTTACTTCTGTATAATAGCAGTTTTCAAAGAAATGTTTAGTTAGTGTGGGTTAATTTATCCCCTTTAAAGAGGACCTGTCACCCTTACTTTAGTAAGCAGCTCCTCGTGCCGTTTTCAGGGTGACAGGTCCTCTTTAAGGCCCCCAAAGGTCATAGAAAGAGGTTATATCCTATGCACATGCTTTCACTTAGGAATGCTACTTTTGTTTTTTTTTTATACTACAATAATTTTAATCTCAAAATCTAAAAGAAGATGAACATAGCAATCCATATACACTACTCTTCATATACTGCCCTTTTATATTCAGAACGTTTTTTCCATTCATTAATTGTGTGCAGTAAGCATTATCGAAGCCCCCATTCTCTATTCTTATAATGATGTGCATAATGATAATCATCTAGCATTACCATTACTCTTCATTCATCCCCAGACAGTTACTCACATGTTTTGGGTCAGCTGTTGAGGCTGGTGGCTCCAACTCTATTGTAACGGGGCCATCATTTTGTATGTGTACTTGCATGTAAGCTCCAAACTTGCCATCTGGAACACAAAAATAGAAAAATATTCCGACACGAGTTCTAAGAAAATTAACGTTTAACAGTCCACATCCATCTTAAAGATAGCAGGTTCTATCCACATAAGAGTAAAATGCTAGTGTGTGTGATGCATCTGCTGACATGCTGCATCTCCTAAATACATGTGAGAGACCCAGACATTCAGCTATAACTGAATCTGACAGTTCGGCTGTGTAACATGGCTGCTGGAGCTGCTTGCTATCTTCTCCTAAACACACAACACACAGGCACACACAGGCTGAGGGGGCGTGGCCACCAGACCAGGGGGAGCACATAATTATTCAGGCTGTCAGTTTCAGCACTGGGGGTGATGGTGTGCCTCACACTCATGAATAGAGGGACAGATTGAATATGATAATGCCTTCATTGGACATTTCACCGGTCATTTGCATCCAGCTTTAGGAACCTCATGCTAGGTTACAGGCATGGAGAGGGACAAATGAAGGGATAGAGGCAATGCTATCTATGGCAGTTTGTGAAAATATATTTAGTTTAGGGGGCTTATTTTGATGAAGGGTTCTCTTAAGTGCGAAGAATGTTATAAAACCAGGGAGGAGATAAGAGGCGGTACATGTTTCTGTCCTTGTGTTTCCCCAAGGGGAGGCAAGCAAGACCACCACATGGTAATAACTGAATGACACACCTAAAAAATAAATGTTGGCTGACCTTTTTGGGGACAGAGTTGCCCAAGCTACCAAAAACCCCAATTATATGTTGCAAAGGGCCAAAATGACAATTTGAAGCAGCAACTTATTGATCCCTTTGCCTGTTCACAGGTTGTTTTAATTGCTAGGGATCCTGAGTTCACCAATACAAGAGTATGATGATGAGAAATTTGGAATTGTATCATTATTTTGCCCTTCACGCGCAGAGGTAAATTGAAGGACATTTATTCTATATCAAAGAATTTTGGATAGAAAACGTACTAAAGCCGGTTACTTTTTCGCAACAGCAATGCTCAAAAGGAGACTTGCACAAAATAAGGGAAATAAAAGTATATTGGTCTAGAGAGCAGAGTAACCATATCTTTGGTGTGGGTAGGTGGTAGCAGCAGGACTGTGAAAATGAAATAAAAATGCAGCATGAAAAGAAATATTGGCAGGTCTTTCAGCCTGAAGAGTCCCTCCCTTATGCTAGGAGGAGAAAGCTATAACACAATTCTGATGAATTACTAACCAGCAGTTCTCAGTAACAGGCGGGAGGGATTGTGAAACAGTTCATTGAACGAGCAGGAAAGCTCTTTAAAGGGAACCTGTCACCAGCCCTCAAACTACTAATCCTCTTAGGATGAAATGTCTTTCTAGAATTCCTCTTTTATGTGAAATCCACCCCTACCTTAAAAAAAAAAAAACTTCAAAATTCATTCATATAGACTCTTCTCACCTAATTTTCACATGATGAGGTTTTAGGGGGAGTAGTTCAGTCAGAAGCCCCCATCTTCCAGTCCATAGCACCTATATTATGAAAAAGACCTGTCATATAAAGATAAGGATCCCAATTTCAGATCACATCAGCCTTATGAGGTGTTGTTCGCTACAGACCCATAGAAACAGGCAACTAACATTTAGTGGAAATGCAAGTGAAGATAAAGATCCAGGGGTCCCCACTTATCTTTAACTGCCTGTATGTTCAGTTCTGTAGCTCTGAGAACCATAAACTGATGGATCTGAAGGATGAGGATTCTTATCTTACATGACACAAAACAGCTGTGGCTAGTCATATATGATCAAAGATGGGGAGTTGAATACATTCACTGACACCACTACTTTGACAATCTTTGTAAAAATGAATAGTGAGAAAAGTGCATATTACCTGATTTGGAGGTTATCTTTTAGAAATAAAGGGGTGAGTTGAGATCAGGGGCGTAGGTGAGGTGAGGAGGTGCAGGAGTTTGCGGGTCGCACCAGGGCCCAAGAGTTTAGGGGCCCTTACAGTGTCAGTTTCCAATATGAGAAGACTATTACTAAACCCATACATTATAAGCGGGCCCTGGCAAGACTTTGCAACTGGGACCCATCAGTTCTGTTACGGCCACTGGGTGAGATTGTATATCAAAGAGGGGAATAATAAAAGAACTTTTTATCCCCTACTGAAAGAGGATTAGTAGTTTTGGGTAAAACCTGGTGACAGGTTCTTTAAGTAAAGACCCACTCAGAGCCACTTGCAAAAGGCTGCAAACCTTGATTAAAAGACACTTTTCACAGTTCTGCTGCACTTAATACACTTGCCACTATGGGGGAAAATACCCTTGCACTGTCTCCAGCTTAGTATGTCCACAAACTGAGGACAGATTCCCTGAAATATAAAAAAATTTACCCCTCTAAGGTGCATACAAGCTTTCCATTCCACGACGGGTTAAGTAAGCACCAGATCAATGGTTTCATGCCACAGACATCCATGAGGCTGTAATGAGGGAGCATAAGCGGCTGACATCTGATCAAGGTTACTCTAAAAGAAGCAAGAGGGTCATATTACCAAAGCACATTAATAAGGGGCTTATGCAAAGCTGCACAGACTCAAATGAGCAACAAAAAACAGTGTTGATGACAGGGACCATTGCATTATTATTCATACGCTGCTCAATAGCGTTTCACAATGGGACAGTTGGGTACAATCCTAATTGCGGCGCACAATTGTCTGTATGAGCAACACTTGATTACACGCGAGCTCTAACCTTACGTTGCACTGCCAGCCTTGTGTATAATGGTAATGTATTTATGGATATTAGCTGCAAGGCGACTCACCCACAACCCATTTATATGCTGCATTATTCTAAAAGGAGATACTAGAGGTCATTCCGGAAAATGGACCTGGTTAAGGACATAGAACATAACTGTGAGGTACCAAATTGATGGATAGTGGTTGAGGCTTTTTTTTTTAAACTGCAATAGCTGGCCTTAGCGTCAGTAATAAACCCGACACAGAAGAAATTCTCAGGGTCAAAAGCAGAAAAAGATGCTTAAGGAAATCACCATTTCCTGGATCTCCCTATTAAGGTAGATCTAGTGGCAGGTTCATCTAATAAAATATCATCAAAACCCTTTTTTGATATCCTTCCGTGCCCTGCTAAATTTTGAAAAGTTTTTTTACCCTAATATGCAATAGTGAAAGAGGCTACTTGGGCGTGGAGTAGCCGGAGCTGAAGCTACACGGCGCAGGCTTACGCCACGCCCCAGGAGCCTTTCCGATCTCATATACCTTCAGAGTGAGCTCCTGGTAGCTGCGTGCACTCGTCGCTCTCGGCATGGCAAGTAGCTCGGCTTAGAGCGAGTACAGAGCTGGCAGCTCGAGCGTGCGCGAGTGCAAGCAGCTACCAGGAGCTATGCGCAGAAGAGATATAGTAGGAGAATCGGAAGAAGCTCCTGTCGTTGTGGAGTAAGCTGGCCCATTCACAACCCCTTCACTCCCGTCCATTGCCCACTTGGAGTGGAGATGACATGACGGGGGAAGAATTATTGCAATTACAGATGGTCCACACAAACGGCTATTATTTTGATTTGTTAAGCCAAAAAAAGCGTTACGTAAAGTCATGATAAAAGGTCATCAATGCAATTTGTATTTTACCTTCAAACAGGTGGCCACTGGTTCCTGAGGCGATAGATGTTTAGGTCTCCAAATGATCTGCTTTGGTAGTATCCTCCATGTTGTTGAATGTGTTTTAAAATGCAATTCAAACACATCGGGGCACATTTAATCACCCTGATGCGGCTTTCCCCGATCTGGAGTGCCGACGAGAATGACTTCTGCAGCGATTACTACGATCGTGCCCCGATATCTGACATGTTCACTCCCCGCTCATGTCCTCCGAAGTTAGTTCACAATCTTCTGCCCGGTGCAGTAAGGGAGACTTGTTGACACAATTTAAAAGTTAAAATCCCACGCTCTGTCCTAATTCAGTAGGATTGTCCGGGACAGCAAACCCCCGATTTCTGCGCAGGAAAGGAAGGGCAGCGATTGCGCCCAAAATCCGATCGCGAAGCGACACAATGCCTTCCAACTCCCTGTCACAGAGCGCGATCCCGAAAACGTCAGAAATGCAGCCCACCGGACCTTAGTAAAATAAGGCCCCACCATGGGAAAGCCAGAACATTTGTAGATGGACAATACAAAACCATATGGGGATAGGATGGAGTTTATTCTCTACAGCAGTAAAGATAGTGTGTGTAGTAAAGGCAAAGAAGACCTAACACGTTAGATGGTCTGGATGTACTTGAGTTCAGAGATGAAATTCCATATGTGTGCGGCCGCCCAAGGTTTACATAAAATTATGTACTGGCCTCACAACAAAACAGCATTACAGTAGCATGGGCAAACAAAAGTTCTTTTACTTGTCCTGCTGAGATTTAAACATGGCTACGGCAAGTGCAAAGACTTACAACATGAGACGCGGCTATGCAGTCAACTGAGTCGTCGCCAGGCGCATCTCATCTCTCTGTCCATTTAGGAAAATATTTCAGGTGCAGTTCAACAAGACATATAGGGATCAGAGCATAAAAAAAATGTGCACCAACTGCGCCCTGCTGTACCACCTGGAACGTAGGGAGAATAAAATGATACAATGATTAGTAAACTAGCTAAAAAATCAAGTAAAAGTATCGGCAAGTATAAAGAGAAAAGTTTCAAACATTCACTGCACACAAATTGCCTACAAGTAGGCTAAGAATATGATGAAGTTTACTAGCACAAGAGGTGCAACCAAATCTAGTTATGTGATACAAAGAGTTTAGCAAGACTTTAACCCAATTAGGACGCATTCAGTTTGTGTTTTTTTCGGGGTTCTGTCAACAGTATGTCAAGCGACATTAGTGCGTTAAATGTCACATTTTAAAGAGGACCTGTACCGCGGAAACCACAGACCAAAATGTGCCCCCCCATAATCCTCCCTCCCAGCCCTTTTCCTTAAAGGCCGTTTTTTTTGTAAATTGATGTGCAGTAAATTGATTTAAACACCGATCCGCCTTTACCAAATAGAGGTCGAATCATGTATCTGGAAGAGTGCGGTGTTGGCGTTACTCATTAGGGGGCTGCCGACACCACCACCAGCACGCCCTGCCCTGGACAATTTCTACGAAGAAGCCGGCTCTTCTGTGCGCTGTAAAAGAAAGCCCGCGCGGCCACAGCCGCTGACAGTTGCAGCCCACGGGCGGCGGCAATGTGAAGAAGCCAGGTTTGCGGGCCACAGCGCCTGTTAGTGCGGTGCGGCCGACCGCGGAGAGCAAGCAGCGATGCAATGCTGCCAGCTTCTCGCAATATTAGTACATGTAGTACTCGGGGGGTTTTTTACCCCAGATATCCAACATGTCCCATGCTGACCTTTATTGAGGGTGTCAGCATGACACCTACATAAAAATATGCTTGATCACTTGTGTACAATTAGAAGAGGTATTCTGGGGCTCCCGTGATGTGTCCTGTGGGAACCAATCCTCAGAAGAGGTCCCCATTATCTGATGGTTTGGTGTCCGACACTGGAGCTGACTAATATTCCAGCAGTAAGACAGTGGAGAGACCCAGGCGCAGAAGGCCCTGGCACGTGACATAGGGATTTTGCTAGGAAACTGCAGACTCGTTTCCCATGTATTATTGGAGGCAGAAAGAATGGGATTATTGTGTCGTTAACCACTTAAATGGGGGTCATTACTAAGGGCCCGATTCGCTTTCCCAACGTTGGTACCCGAATATTTACGATTTGCCGCGGATTGTACCTGAATTGCCCTGGGATTGGCGCACCGTGATTGATCGGATTGTGGCGAAGTGGGCGCTCGGCATGCAAGCGACGGAAATCGGGGGGCGTGGCGACGAAAACCCGACGGTATTCGGAACACCGCCGCATCTTAAAAACCGAAAATGGGTCGCTTGGGAAGCGCTTCTTACCTGGCCAGTCGTGTATTTCCGGCGGTTCAGATGATTTCAGCGCAGGAAACCTTCATAAATTGCCGTGTCCGGACCCGAATCCTGTTCAGAGAAACGCGCGCCTGCGACGTGAATGGGCCGCGGGTAAAAGTAAATCTGCCCATGGCTATAGCCACCAAAGGACTTATTGAAGAACTATGCGCAGGTCCAGAAGTCAGACCATCACTGATCACAATTCCCACATTTGAAATGGTGGAACTTGCTTTTTTGGATAAGAATTTTATGTTCTCTTGGCATCATTTTTTTTGGTAAAATATGAAAACAACAAAAATTTTGGATGACAGGTCCCTGTAGATGACCTTAAATGACATGATCTACTAGTTTAGAAAGTCAGAGATAACTGTTGATAGTCTTAAACAGGCTGAGGAAAAAAAAACTAAAAAACATAATTCTCTTCCAGGTGTCCCTGGAATAATTCCTCAAAGTAGTATTTTGCCTCTCTGGTCCTGATTAGTACCTCTGTGGCCCATAGCACCGGGTTTCCAAGCTCTCAAAAAAACTAAAAATCAGCAAAGAGGGAGGGGGGAGCTGCCTCTGTCACCTCATCACAAAAGCGGCCCGGCTGTGAACAATGAGACCAGAGCGGAGCGCGAGCGAGCGCGAACGAGCGCTCAGTAGCGAGACAGGAGCCGAGCGAGCATCGAGCTAGGAGCGAGCGTACATATTCCTATCTATCATCCCACTATACATCCTATCTATCATATATTATATCTATTATAACAATCCGATCTTCTATCATTATATATCATTAGTAGTATCCTATCTATGTATATCCCATTATGTATAATATCCTGTCCTGTCTTACGTCTATTATATACAATCGATCTACCTATTATTATGCCTTCAGCACAGCACATGAGGGGACAACTTGAGACTTGGAGAGTCTCTCCTGCATTGCCTGCCCGTGGAGTGTGGTTGTGTCGATTGCACCTTCTGTCTGTGTGGATTATGTGTTTGTGGGAGAGCTAAGGGTAGTTGGGTTACTACATTATAAGGCCCCTGGCGCACATGATGAGTGCTGGAGGCATGAACTGTGAGAAACAGCTGACTGATTGCAGGGAGAGGAGATGGGGGGGGTTTGTCTCCCTCCATAGTCAGCCTCTCAGTGTCAGACTGCATGTGCCTGCAAACGGGCCATATCAGGGAGTCACTAACAACAAGAGGAAAGTCTGCAGAAAACAAGAGGAAGGAGCCATATTTGGGTAACTAATCCAATGCAAAAGGCTTAAATACCTGCCCGACACCATTCAACAGTTTTTTTGAAATGACGGTTACACTTTAGCCCCAGTTCAGACTTGCTTTCGGATCTTCTTTGTTACTTTGTGACTAAAACAATGATGAAAAACTGGATTGCATCTAAAATGTCAATGATTTGAATAGCTTTTAATGGCTGCCATTATTGTTGTTTTCACCACCTCTGTTAGCGAATTCATTATTTGAGTGGAGAAGTGGATGGGATATGAGAGCTTTTTATTCCATCGCAGTACCAGAAGCCTAACACAAGGGGTGGAAATGGAGACTAACAGAAGCCATTTAAAAAGTCAGTTTGATACGATCTAGTAGCGCAAGTTACGATCATGTTGTGATGGGAAAAACGTAACAGTGGTCAATACAAGGCGTTGAAACATGGGCCTTAACATTTAGAAACAGGGGACTGTTAGAAAGGAGCCCCAGAGGTTATTGTTACACATCATGAGGGACATAAGTGATAGATGTCTAACCCCCTTAGTGCCAGGTCACAACAGACTGGAATCAGGGGTGATAGCTGAGTATTAGTAAGTGGCATTTTTGTATACAATTAGAATGGACAAGGAGCAAACATTGCAATGCTGACTACGAAGTCTTACTGCCAAAGGAATGAGAAGCTTTCCAAGACTAGTGGAGGAATATAGGTGAATCCCCCCCCCCTCATTGACAGTAATATCTGTATTGACACGGGGGGGGGCCCATTATAGGAAAATAGAGTCTAAGCAGCTAAAATAAAAGTTGTTTAAACATGGGAATGGAAAAACTCTTACTGCCAACAATGAGAACTTGAGCAAGATCTGTACCATATAGTAGGAGTGTTTTCAATGTATAGAATATACCAGGTTAAGCTCCAATATTTCATAAATCTACTTGGAGGTAAAAGCACCGTGTCCCCGGAAACCGGTCTACTGATATATAATAAAGATTTTTTTTTCTAGAAGACGAGGAGGATCGGACAGGAACAAGGTGATGAAATTTATAAGTAGAGATCATGAGAGGAACAAAGGCTAATCAATTTATAAAGATGAAAGATTTGCAAAAGTCATCACAGGAACGTCTGCCCGCCGCACCCGAGCAGCCGCGACACATAATGTGATTATATCTTGTAGTGCTTTTCCCCGTCTCAGGAGGTTCCAGTCATGATTGTCATTCTTCTGTCTGCTTCTCCTGCGTCGTTTAGTAATAACCCGCCAAAGAAACGAATTGATATCAGTTAATTATTAAATCAAATATGGATTCTCTGTATTATTATTGAGGTACTGTCACAATCACAAGTTGAGTAGAGAAATGTATTAAGCCCCAGAAGAAACCTGAGGCAAGACTGAATGGGTCCTGTATGAAGGCCCTGTTCACACCCTGGGCTTGGATTCCATTTGAAAACACATTTCAAGAGCATTCGCGAGTAATCCTATTTTACTTTATTCAAAAACTTCCAACATGGAAACTATATATAGGCCCACATTTACTTCAACTTTTTTTTTTTTTAACTTCAATGGTAGTGAGTCAGACAGCCATCTTTAACAAGGGCAACGAACAGGGGTACGAAGGATAATTTGATATGTGGGGGGTCGCTTGCCGATCAAGTGGTATGTGATCTGTCAGTTAAGTGACAAACCCCATATTTGTGAAAAATACTTTATAATCAGTACAACTATCCCTACATGGGTCCTCGCCATGCCTATAAGTTCCACAGTCCACTTCAGAAAGTGACTCGCCATCTATGCAAATGACCTAATGTGAGCCCAATCATCATCTTTTGTCTGAGCGGAGGCGGAGGAAAATTAAATGTCCTTCCCACTCAGCAGCCACTCCAGCTATCCACCATCCCTCAAGAAGAGGGAGGGCAGCCTCCACTGAAGAGAATTTTGAGAAATGGTTGTGAATGGCCGATTTCTCTCGTGAGTCAGTCACACACAGCCAGCATCTCTCTTATTCCTCGAGGGTGGGGGTTTGAATGAGGCAGCAGAGCTTAGTTCATTTGACTCTAAAAAAGGCGGGTCCCTGGTCATCAGGAAGATGGAGGCGGGACTGAGATAGCCTAGAAGAAACATTGAATATGACATAGATGGTGAGTCAACTTACACAATAAATTTTACAGGCATGGAAACGAACAAATAGGGATGGTTTTACTTCTGTATAATAGCAGTTTCAAAGAAAGTTTAGTTAGTGTGGGTTAATTTATCCCTTTAAAGAGGGACCTTACCCTTACTAGTAAGCAGCTCCTCGTTGCCGTTTTCAGGGGTGAAGGTCCTTCTTAAGGCCCCCAAAGGCATAGAAAAGAGGTTTAATTCTATTGCAATGCTTTCACTTAGGAATGCTACTTTTGTTTTTTTGTATACTACAATAAGTTTAATCTCAAAATCTAAAAGAAGATTGAACATAGCCAAATTCCATATACACTACTTTCAATACTGCCCTTGATATTCAGAACGTTTTTTCCCATTCATTAATTGTGTGCAGTAAGTTATCGAAGCCCCCATTCTCATTCTTAAATGATGTGAATAAGAATCATCTAGCATTTACCATTACTCTTTCATTCATCCCCAGACAGTTACTCACAGGTTTTTGGGTCAGCTGTTGAGGCTGGTGGCTCCAACTCTATTGTAACGGGGCCACATTTTGTATGTGTACTTGATGTAAAGCTCCCAACTTTGCCCATCTGGAAAACAAAATAGAGAAACTACCGTTAACAGGTCCACACCACGTAAAGAGCAGGTTTAGCCACATAGAGTAAAAGGTTCATTTCAATAATACACAGTGAAATCGGTTTGATGACCGACCAAATTCTTCAAGAAGTGGTCTCTCAAAAAAAGGACCAATAGGAATTGTAGTGGGTGCTAACTAAAAATCTGTTTAGTAAAGTGTTGAGGAAGAAAAGGGGGTGTCTTCTGAAGGGATGTCAAGGTAAAAGTAGGACTATTATATTGTACGGTAATGATACTTTTTTACATGCCTTTCTTGCATTTTGTTTATATCACCATCTAGTGTCGAAGACTGCACTGCAAGGAAGATAATCCAGGAAAAAGATTTAGCCCCTGTATTTGAGCGCACCCTTGCACTGACAGCACATGTTAAGGACGGCACATCTGGTCAGTGATGTCATAGTTCACAGGTCTGCTCTGCGGACGAGTGTCCAAGAATCATAATACAGGCGGTCCCCTACTAAAGAACACCTGACTTACAGACGACCCTTAGTTACAAACAGACCTCTGGATATTGATAATTTACTGTACTTTAGTCCTAGGCTAATAAACAATAAACCGCTAAACCAGTTATCTCATGTGTCTGTAATTAAGATTTATTGATAATTTTGGTTCTTATGAAAACCCAACATTTTTAAAATCAATTGTACAGAGACCAAAAAAAATTTGACTACAATAAAAGATTACAGTTCGACTTGCATACAATTCAACCTTTAAGAACAAACAACAGAACTAGCCTGTATGTAACCCGAAGGGACTAGCCGTAAATAGTGATGCAAGGAGGTCCCTGATCCCCGGCAGCATTAACACGCGCATATGAGACCATGAACGGAGAATGGAATTGGGGATCTTGTACATTTAATATGAGCTTGAATCATTACCAAGAGTACTGTTTAGAGGTGTTTGTGAAACAAGTACAAACACTGTTGGTGTTTCATGAACCAAGCACATTGTGAGACCTAATGGACATATTGAAGCATCCCAACGTCATCCATACGTCAGTCCACAGCCGATACCCATGGAGGCTTGGGATTGAAAGACTTGAGTCATGCTAATAATTATTCACACAAGATTTGTCGGTTAAAAGCATCGGCAAGCATTGTGGGTTAGGGAGGGGGAATTCTTACAACCCAGATCTCAGTTCCCTCAAAAGTGAAGCGAAAAAAGAGGTTCAGCACAATCCACTCTAAAACAGTGACATGGAGACAGATCGAGGAGTGATTGTCATACAATGACACATTATAGAAACATGAATGCAAACTCAGTGTGTAACGATTAATAACTTTAAATTTCCATTAAAATCATAGCGTGGTAGTCTGCTTGTGGCATCCAATTGCCAGAGGCTGTTTAGACGCACAATCCGGCAAACAGTACCCGGGTCATGATCCAAGCTGACCAGAAGTACAAAAAGTAGTATTCTCTCATCTATTTAGTCTCAATTGAATTACACTTTGCAAAAGTTGTCAGCTCTACAGCTAATTTCTACGCAGTAGGGGAGGGATGGAATTGCTAGTGACTGCAGAAAGCAGCAGAACACGAAGCAAACTCAACTATGGTGAATTTGACATAGGAGATTGTCTTAGGCTGCAAAAAAATGTAGAAGTACTGCCATAAAAGTGTCAAATAAAGATAAAGAAAATTAGAAATGTGCCCGGTGTGTCTCAGGTGAGAGATTTCATCTCGGAGTCCTGCCTTGCATGTGTACTCCCTCTAGGGTGGTTCAGGACAGACATTATATTTAATATTTGAATATGCGCTAAGCATGGCAATTTGGAAGATCTATCAGGAAGAAGTGGAGAGGCTGACCTGCCAATGACTACAAATTATACAAATTGTGGGGTGTTTTTTAAGAATCCCCACGTGTTCAGAGGAAAGCAGTACCTGTGTTATCGGTCTTGGTTCCTATGCGATGCTTCGCACCTGTCTAAGGAGGACTGACCTGCTGACAGGCCCTTACGTAACCTTGTACAATACCAAACATGCTCCTTTTAAAGATAAAATTGTTAATTCAGGAGAGTCTAGGACTACATTGGTGAGCGTCAGATGGGAAGGGGCTAAGGGGACTTTCGGCATCGGAACCAGCAAAATCACACAGGGGACAATTTTTTTGCTCATCAAGTTATAATAAATGCTAACTTTTTCCAGATTGGGTACATAAAATCTCAGTCTTCATTTATTAACAGAATAAAATATGATTAAGCGCTATATTGTTGTGGGTCTCATTTTGGTTGTCTGAACAGCACCTGGCTCAATAGGATTTTATGTTACAGCATGGAAAGTTCTCCCTAATCAAATCCTGCCAGCCAGCCGTCACAATAACATTCTATCCGCAATCAGCCGCAATTGGTTGTATGAATCAGAAACTCTGCTAACAAAAATTAGACTCAAGTGCCGTTCGGCGCTGAATACAGTAATCCGGGGGAAAATTGCAATCAGGCGTGGATAGATAAATAAAAGACCAGATGTTTCCCGTTCGGCTAATAATGACGGAGTTTTTCTCGCCCCTGAAATGATAGGCCAGGTTATCAGAAATGTCAGCCGAGATTGGTGCAACGTCCACCCGCTAAATTACTTGACAATTCTGCATGTGTGATAATGTTACACTAGCAATTTGCTAGGGATCAAGCACACACTGGGCAGATACACAGATATCCATACACACACTCAGGGAGATTTAAGAAGCGAGCGGCTTCGGGTTCAGGCTGATCTCCCCTTACACCGAGAGAAGATAGGTGTAATTCATGATATCATACAGGTGATATACACATCTAACGGCACATTACCCCATGCACATAGTACATGAGACGTCAAGGGGTCACAACTTTAGTGGGTGTGTCGATTGTGCGACCTGGGGGAGAGGAGTATGGGGACGGGGGGGGGAGTCGAAAGGGGAGGGGAGTATCTAGTAAAATCAAAAATAAAATTATAAATGTTAGCACTGGAAAAAAACATCTCATCCACAAAAACACAATGTTCCCATGGCACCACTTACGGAACAAAACTAAATTTTATATTACAAAAGGGCAGCCAATGAGAAAAACCAAAATGCAGTTCTATAAACGTCTGATAAAATAAAACTGGCAAGTGCCGGGCTCCATCCCTTCTGTGCCTCGCTGTGCGCCCATACAGTAGGGAGGTCAGTCAGTACCATTAAGGAGAATTGCGAACAAATTTAAGATGTGTTTATCTTTTATCTTTTTGAAAAAGTGTACATTTTAGACTAAATTGAGTTTACACGACAAAATTAGACCATTCCAAATCATCTCCATTTTGTGTTTTAATTACATATGCAGCGTCAAAAGTTAAAATCTACAAGCCAATATTTTAATAGGGGGTTTTGAGTCAGGTGTACTATGTGACAATGGGGGAGGGAATCATAGGGGATCTAAATTGTTTATATTTTAAACTAAAAGATGCTAAAACTCTGATATTTAGTAGAACTTAAAACGTAATGATAAGAAAAAAAGATAGATTGAATAGTAAGACATATCGATTGTGTGGGAAAGTATCAGTCTCAAAAAGCGAACAAGAAATGTAATTACAATTCCAAAAAAGTGCACACATTTTATTTTTTCCATAATAAAAAGACAGAACTTAACGACAAACATCTACATCTTATGGGTTAAATCAGTTTTCTCATCTAGTAGTTTTAAGAAAGTGGGCAGACGTATTCCCCTCTAATCTGTAGGGGGGGGGCCTCCCACTGAGCATGTCATAATGTGGCAAGTCACATTCATCTCAACTACAAGCCTACACATTAGATCAGGAACAGAACAGAACAGATATTTATAAGACATTCCATCATTTCCCAAAATTCTAACGAAAACAATAATCAGAACACACTGCAGTGAACTAATTGTAACAATTTATTATACAATTTTCAGAGTTAGAGGTGGTCCATTTTATTCCAACTGACTCCAGAGCCCTGGATTTCTCTGCATTTGGGTTATGAATTTTCTAAAGAAAGGCAGGATTATATACCAACAATTTATTTAGTGTATATGTGACCCTGCAGCTGACAGGTTCCCTTTGAAATACAGAAGGAAAAATCAGATTACTTTTAGATACCAAGACATCCGCAATTTGTTTGGCCCAGTGGTGAAGTATATAATATCAAGCATAACTAGGGTACAGTCATACACTCCAGTATCCGACCCAATCTTCAGCAACTCATGTCAGAGGCGATAGAAGCCGGATAGGTAAGGGTTTCCAAGTATATGTGAGCCTGAGTTGCTAAAAATTATCATAAAGCATTTTTTTTTTGTTAAAAACCCAAACCTAAGCGGACACTCTGGATAAATCATCTGTTATATCTGCAAAATTTATACAGCAGAGAGATCAAATTCTGACTCTGGCATTAGCAGTATTTAGGACATTTCCTAAGGCATTTTACATGGAAAAGGAGCAAATAAGAGACCTGCATATCCCAGGGGGTCACCACGTACATAAATAAACCAGCTGTCTATTTTTACAGAGCTTCTGAATCCTACACAAAAAATACCCAAGGAAATAATGAGCACATGAATTTCACATTACAGCCAAAGCATGAGTAAATTTTGGGTACATTTTACAGGTCGTGATGGTTTATGGGGCTGAGGTCACGCACGTCTCAGGTAAACGGGCTATTTAAAGGACTTGGGGAGAGGAATTTCATTAGAACTAAACTCACAAACTTGGCAGAACTATAAAAGTGTCAGGGATCTGTAAGGATGTGGGTGAGAAATGAGGCTGTGAGTATCAATAGAAACAAGACTTTCTTTTCTAAGTGGCACTTTTGGATAATGATCAGTAGAAGATTGATGGTGGTCTGACAACCCCGCCAACAGCGATGCAGTGGTCCCCAACCAACGGCATGGCACAAAGAACTTAAAATAAATTTTTATACTTACCTCTGGCGCTCCTCTTCTCTCTGTGTCTTCCCAGCAGACGGGCAGAGGAACGTCTACACCCGCACGCTCTATGAAGTGGCTGATTACACCATTGTGTTCACACACAGGCACAGCCGTGCCCATTTGCTGAGAAGAGGAGCGCCGTAAGTAAGTATAGAACTTTTTTTTATTTTTATGGGGGGAGCGCTGGGGATATTACTAGGGGGCACTGTTGGGGATATTTCATTAATGAGCAGCGACTACATTTCCCACCCTAGGCTTATACTCAAGTCAATAAACTTCCCAGTTTATTTTTTAGTAAAATTGGGTGTCTCCGCGTATACTCGATTTTTTTTCTCGCAGTGGAAAGGCCAAAGACAGAGGGACATTGTGTACAGGACATTGTCCGGACCCAGCGTGCACCGTTGATTAGAAGCAGAGTGCCGTCCACCTCTACTCTTTCATTGTGTACTGGGGGGGCCATAGAAACGGAGTATGAGAATGTCCCGTTTCCTGTAGCCCCCTTCTTATAAAGACATTAAAAGTGAGCTACGGAAAAGGGGGCACTAAAAAGAGGACTACAGTAACTGGAGGGGGTTACATAAAAGAGAGCACAGAAAGGGGTGCTACAAAAAAGGGGGCATTTTAGTTTCGGGACTGCAGGAAATGCCATATTATATGGGTTGGGTTTTTTTTTTTTTTCAGGCACCATGATATGGAGGTTATCCAACCCGGTCCCTGAAAAAAACATTTTGGGTGCAGCCGGTCCCTGGATACAAAAAGGTTGAGGACCACTGATCTAACCACTGACGGGTTTGTGGCGCCAGCATTAACAATCCACTATGGCAGTGATGGCAAACTTTTTTGACACTGAGTGCCCAAACTACAACCAAACCCGTACATATATATATATAGAAAGTGCCAACGTGGCAATTTAAGCAGTAACATGTTACTACCTGTTTTGGCACGGTTTTTAATTGTATTGGCATCCTAAAGGACAGCAATACAGTTGAAAGAAAGCTTCCTTCCAGGGTAATCCTGAAGAGGAAGAATAGTGGGACCCATAGCAGGAGCTCCAATAATAATGCAGCCTTGTCTGCACCTCCTTGCTGCTCCTGTAGTCCTGGGCAGCTAAAGATGTGTAATTTTAAAATAGCACTAATCACAGCACACCCAGGGTGGCCAGAAGTGCTGGTTCCTGTGTAACAATTGGTACTTTCTAATGTTATTTTGAGAAGCTGGAAAAAAAAATTCAAATGTGCTTGAATTGATAAGAAAACACACTTTTGGTGCTTGAACCCTAGGACTTAGGGTGAGGTCACATGTGGTGTTTTTGAACCCATTTTTGCCCGTTTTTAGATCTGTTAAAAATGCATAGTTAAAAAACACATGCTTTTTGAAAACGCATCCGTTTTTGATCGGTTTTTTCCCAATTATCTTATTAAAACCGGTCAAAATCGAAGCGATTTCAAAAACGTATTTTATCATTTTTAACTCCAGACAACATTTTTTTGGTGCTGCGACCATTTGATTTTAAGCATATGTATGCAAATTTGCCTGAGGGATCCAGGCGCCATTAACACACATGAAGCCTGGAGCCCCTCAGGCTCATTTGTAATACAGTCCTTCATACTGGTGTAGATGCGTCTTTAAGTCAGGTACTGCCGATATGTTTTTTTTTGTTTTTTTTTTTTTTTTAAACTGATCCATAAAAAGTATAAGTTAAAAAAAAACAAATACTTCAAGACATGTTTAAATTAAAATTCTTTTTTTTTTTTAATGTAAAGTGGTAAAAAAGAGCAAAATCACGGATGAAAAACTGGGCCCTTACGTTAAACCCCTGTAATTTAATATGGCAAATAGATGAAGAAGGACAGTTGAGGTGGTTGGTATGCAGTATTGAATCTATATTACATCTCAGGAGTAAGACATTTAGAGGTTTTTAATATGTGAAACCGAGGTTCCTGTCCACTGCTACCATGGAGAGTATAAAAGAAGAGCTAAAAGAGAGGAGTGGAAGGGGGAGAAAAAGGAGTTTAAAGGGGCCAAAAGCAAATAGTGGAGAGGCAGAATACAAGGCTAGTGGCTCTTATTATGGGACTCACTACGTTGTGGGAGATTGCGGTGCCCAAACCAATTCTACATGAAAGTAGGGTCCCAGACTAAAGGGTATTTCCCATTTCACCAAATGATTGTTATTGCTTGCATATAAAAATGATATCAAAGCTTCATAAAAGCTTCTAAGTTTACTACTAGTGGACAGTAATCTGACCATGGTCCACAGGTGCACGGCTCGTTAGTATCAGAGAAGTTCAGAGCACTGGGTTTAACGAGCTGCACCCCTGTGTGACCATGGTCATATTCTGTCCATAGCTTTCTTAGCATGACAGCAAGCATAGATCTAGAAAACTGTAAGAAAAATGATGACATTTGATGGAATGTGCTTAAAGTGGACAAAACGCCTTTAAGTGTCTTCTCTGCCAGTCTGTGATAAATGTCTCTTGTAGTTGTCTTGTCTCGGGAGTCCCAGTGTACAGGATTATAGATAAAATTTTACAATTTTCCAATATACTTTTTGTATCAAAAAAGTATATGGCAATTGTAATATTTTTTTTTATAATACAAGCAATAACCCTTCTATGTGATAACATGGGAATACCCCCTAATGGCATCTACCACCAGATGAAGGATTGAAACTAAGCAGACTTCCATGCTGGTGTGTCCCCTCTGGCAGAATCTCTCTTCACTTAGTTTTTTTATGCCCTGGTTTTCACAAAAAAAAGCTTTGAACATTATGCTATGATTGTTGTGGGGCTCCAGGCTCCATATTTGTTAATGGACCTGGAGCCCCTTAACTCTTTGCATAATTTTAAAACCAGGGCATCAAGAAGCTTTAAAAAAGCAGATCCTGTCAGGGGGACACATACCAGTATGTAGTGTGCTGGTTTACAATACTTCACCCGGGTAGTAGATTTCCTTTAATTAAGTTTTCCAAGCGCAATAGAAGAAGTGATTGGAATTCTGAAGATTGTTAGGATGAAGAAAAATGATCTGTCTTTTCATTTACAGGGGTTTTCTGGCCCCCTTTACTATCTAATGAACCTATCAGTAGTTGGCCGAAACTCTACTACAGAACTGTACCGAACAAGACGCAGCATATATCATAGTATAAGATACTCACATATAGTCCACAGCTTTCTGGGTGTCCTCCCAAATACCCAACATACACAGATCCCTCGTCCATGAACTGTCTGTTCATCTCCAACTAAAAGAAATATAGAAATTGTTTGCAGTTAGAAGAACACATCTTGTTCAGAAACGTCATATGGCAGGCATGTTACATAATAAGGGTCGTCATAACTCCTTGTATGGTCCTTTCATAGGTCAAAGCCTAGGTGGAGGCCACAAGCGCACATAGGGGCATTTCACAGCCCCATCATGTTCAGTGCCCCGTATCAGACTAACGGGGGAAAGACTGCCCAAACACGGTGTTACTCATCTATAATCCTGTGACTCGCACCCTGACAAAAACTTTATCAGACTGGCAGAGGATACACTTAAGGGCCTTGTCCCTTTAAGCAACATTCCCAGTAATTAATGACCCTTGTTTATGAATGAAAAATTATTACATTTTCCAATATAATTTCGTATCAATTCTATCACGGTTTCTAAGATCTCTCTTGTTGTCTTCTTGCTGTTGATGCTTCATTGTTAACATCCTGTAGATAAACACTGGTCCATGGTCATGTGATGTCACACAGGTGCATGGCTCATTATAACACACAGTGTAATCAAAGCTATGTGGTGCTAACGAGCCGTGCACCTGTGTGACATCACATGACCACGGACCGGTGTTTATGTACAGGAAGTAAATGATGAATCTTGTCGGTGCATAACAACAAGCAGAGATCTAAAAAAAGAAAATCTGTAGAATTGAAAGCGAAAGTATATTGGAAATTTTAATAACTTTTCATTACACAAACAATATCAATGATGTGCTTAAAGTCCACAACCCCTTTAATTCATCAAGATTTTTATATCTCCTAATGGATGATGTGTGTCTCCAGCATGATAATTTAAAGGATTCTGGGAAAGCACTGTGTAAGGGTGATGCCGCACATGGCGTTTTGAACCCGTTTAGAATCCGGTTTCAAAACAGGTTAAAAATGCTAAGAGTGATGCCACATATGGCGTTTTGAACGTGTTTTTGGACCGTTTTTTGGCAGTCCATCCAAAAACGCATGCGTTTTTTGAAAACACATCCGTTTTTGACCAGTTTTAATTAAGATGATTGGTAAACCTGTCAAAAATGGATGCGTTTTCAAAAAACACAAGCGTTTTTCAAAAACGCATGCGTTTAACGGACTGCTTTAAAACGGACCAAAAATGCATTCAAAACGCCATGTGTGGCATCAACCTTAGAGAAGATATAACACACTGACCCCACTCTGGCTCCTGTCCTTCTTTGGTCCAGTACTTCTGGTTTCCAGAATCGGAGAAGGGAAGTCTGTGTTCTATAAATAAATATAAATTCACTCCCCCATCCAATGAAGTCCATGGTTCACTGACTAAACCAAGCCATTATTAGTGTCGTTTAGGTGCTCTACTGTCAGGTGGGAGGGGCCAGGTTATCGGATCCGGCTGATGACATCTCTCCTGACAGTAGAGGGACGTACTAGGACAGATTTATTCACCAAGTTTTCTGTCAGCTTCGCACTTGTTTTTGAGTGCCTGCTTTCTATGCCATATTCATAAATCCCATGTACAAAAATCTACTTGCGCTAATGACCCACATTGTAGAAATATGGGCGTAAAAAAGTATGTCCCTACCATAGGATGCAACAAGTTAGAGTGCAGTCACAATTACAGCTTTGACTCCAATAAGAAATCAAAGCGGTACGGGGATGGCCCAAGGCCCGATCGCATATGTATTACTTTGGAAACGTGTGTGATTTATAACCAGCACAAGTTGTCTTGCATATAAACAATACAAGACATTGGGTGCTGGCTACCGATTGCATGCGTTTCTGTGGAAACGCATATGTGATTTGACCGTAGCACACCCTCGTGCGTGTTGATATCGTTCCTCAAAGCGGCACGTGACCATACCCTCAGGGTGCAGTCACACGTGGCGTTATGAACCGTTTTTGGACATTTTTTAAGCAGTCCGTTAAAAACGCATTCGTTTTTGACCAGTTTTAATTAAGATAATTGGTAAAACCGGTCAAAAACTGATGAATTTTCTGCTTAAAAATGGGCCAAAAACGGGTTCAAAACGCCACGTGTGACCGCACCCTTAGGGTGGTGATACACATGGCATTTTTAGTTTGACCAATTATCTTAATTCAAACTGGTCAAAAACTCATGCGTTTTTTTCCAAACTGAAAACGCACTACTACAAACGGCCCAAAAACGGCCTAAAAATGCCATGTTGGTGGTGGTTGTGAAGGTGCAATGATAAAACATCAACCAACCCGCCGGTTTCAAAGCAGCACACACAGGTAGAGGAAAGCCGCTGCAGGGAAGAGGGAGGGGTAAAATCAACAAATGGGTGCACCATATGAGGGGGCCACAATGTAAGGAATGGAAAAGAATATGAGGGGGCCACAATGTAAGGGGGGAAAGAATATGAGGGGGCCACAATGTAAGGGGGGAAAAGAATATGAGGGGGCCACAATGTAAGGGGAAAAGAATATGAGGGGGCCACATGTAATGTGGGGGAAAGAATATGAGGGGCCAAAATGAAAGGATATGAAGCCACGTAAGGGGGGAACAGAATATGAGGGGGCCACAAAGGAAAGGGGTAAAGGGACGCGAAAGGGGACGGGTAGCGGGGATGGAGGAAGACAAGAGCGGTCAGGGAGACGCGCAAGCGATGAGTTGAGACAAGGAAGAAAAGCGATGGAGAGCCGGGGAGGAAAAGAGTGGGGAAAGAGGAACACGGGAAAGAAGGCTGATGAAAAAAGACGAGAAGAGAGAAATAGGAGGGGCGAAAGAGAATGGAAGAGGAAGAAGAAAAAAAAAGGACAGAGGGACAAGAAGTGGAGAAGGAAAAGAAAGAGAAAACAAAAAGATGAAACCACCAGAAGGAATGGAGAGAGGATAAGAAAGAAAGGGAAAAAAAAGGAAAAAGCAGCAGAAAACAAGAAATCCACCAAGAAAAACACAAGATAAGACGAACTAAATAAAGAAAGAAAGGGCTAGAAAAAAAGGGGACATGAGGGAAACAAAAGAGCAAAAAAATAGGGGGATAGGAAGGAGAAGGAGATAAAAAGAGGGGGGAACGACGAGAGAGGAGAGCAGCAAAGAAAAAAGAAGAACGAAAGAAAAGGCAGAGGGAAGGAAAATAAAAAGGACGGGCGAAAAGGAGCTAGAACCACAAAGAGATACAAGAAGGACAGAGGAGTAGCAAAAAAAAAACTAAGGCAAAAGAGAGAAAAAAAAAAAAGGGAGGAAGCGAAAGAGGAGGAGCATAAACCAAGAAGGAACGAACAGGCAGAAGAAAAGGATGAGAAAGAAGGGTAGGAGGGCACGGGGAAAAGGAACACAAAAGAAAAAGGGGAAAAGAAAGGAGGGGAAAAAAAGAAAGGAGAGAACAAGGAACAGGCGAGAAAAGATATAAAGAAAACGTGCTGAGAATAGCAGGTAAACAAAAAACAAGGGAGGAGGAGAAAAAAGAAAAGGAAAGGAGGCAGGAGCCACGAGAAGAAAGAAGCAATAAAACTGAGGGGAAAGAGAAAGGGGGAAGGAAGAGAGGAGAGAAGAGGAAGCGGATAAGAAAGGGGAACAAACACGACCATAGGGAGGAATAGGAAATGATGAATCGAAAAAAACCCGTAAAAAAGAGCAGAACGAGGGGGATGTGGACCGCAGGAAAGAAACAAGTAAAGTTAATAAAACAATAAAGAAAAAAACGGGGGAAAGAGAAAGGCTCAAATAACTAGAACAAGCAGAAGCAAAGGTAAGGAAGACGACACCAGGGGAAATCGTAAAGAGGTCAGGGACAAGCGAAAGAAAAAGAACCAACCGAAGGGGAGAGACGACTAAGAAGAGTAAAGAGGAGAAAAAGGAGGAATGGGGAACTCAAGCAGAGAGAGGAAAAAAAAAAGGAAAGGGGAACACAGGGCAAGCGGAAACGGCCAAAGGAGGGCGCGAGGAGATGAGAAGAGAGTGCAAAGAGTAACAGGGAAAAAAAAAAGAGGCAAAGGAAAAAAAAGATAACAGAGAAACGAGGCAAAAGTGGGAAGGGAGAGGGAGAGTGAGAAGAACATAAGGAAAGAAGGACCGGGAAGCTGAGGCGATAGAAAAAAAGGGACAGGAAAGAAGAGAAAGAGAAGAAAGGAGAAAGAGAAAGAAGGTACGGAGAAGGGGGAGAAAGAAAAGAGGAAAGATGAAGAAGACGAGAAAAGTATGTTAGAAGCTAAAAAAGGAGGGGAAGGGGTGAGATTGGAAAAACTAATGGGAAGGGAGGACCGAGAGAAAATGAAAGTGGACAGAGCGGGGGAAAATAGAGAGAAGAAGCAAAAAAAAGGGGGAAGAGGGCGGCTAGAGCGGGAGGTAAAAAAAAGAGACGGAAAGGCACAAAAACAAAAAGAACCATCAAGAAGAAAAAAAAAGAAAGGTGGGAGAAGAAAACGCAAAAGCAGAGGGCGGAGGACGGGACAAGATAGGAGAATAGAAGAAGTAAGAGAAAAACAGGGGAGAAGCGAGGAAGAAGGTGAACGCCGAAAGACAGCAAAGGGAATAGGAAGAGATTAAGGGGTGAAAAGAATATGATGTGTCCACAAGTTAATGGGGGAAAAGAATATGAGGGGGCACCATTACGGGGGGAAAACAATATGATGGGGCCACAATGTAGGGGGGGCAAAGAATATGCGGGTCCACAGATGTAAACGAAATACAAAACGGTGGGAAAAGAATATGAGGGTGCCACATGTAAGGTGGGAAAAACTATGAGTGGTCCACAATGCTAGTGGTGAAAAGAATATGAGGGGGCCACAATGAGGGTAAAAAGAATATGAGGGGTCCACATTTACGGGGGAAAAATAATATGAGGGGGCCATCAATTTAGGGGAAAAGATATGATGGTTCGCACCATGTAATGTGGAAAAGAATATTAGGGGCCACAATGTAGGGGAAAAAGAATATGAGGGGCCACAATGTAAGGGTGGAACAAAGAATATGAGGGCCACAATGTATGGTGTAAAGAATATGAGTGGTCCACATGTAGGGGTGAAAAGGAATATGAGGGGCCGTATGGGGTGTCTCCGTACTTAGGAGAAATTGCAGAACAAATTTTAAGATGTGTTTTCTCTTTTTATCTTTTTGAAAAGTGTACATTTTAGGGCTAAAATGATGTATTACCGACAAAATTAGACCATTCAAAATTTCATCTCCATTTTGTTTTAATTACTATGCAGCGCTCCAAAAGTTAAAAATCTACAAGCAATTTTTAATAGGGGTTTTGAAGATGGAGGTGTACATTTGAAAATGGAGGGAATCCATAGGGGGATTCTAATATTTGAAAATGGAGGGAATCCATAGGGGGATTCTAATATTTTTATATTTTGAACTAAAAGATGATAAAACTCTGCTATTTGTAAGATCTCTAACGTCATATAAGAATAAAAAATGATAAAAACAAAGTTGATTGGGTTGGAAATGTATCTGTCTCAAAAGCAGAAAATGTAAAATTTTACAAATTTCTCAAAAAAAGTGCACATTTTTATTTTTTTCCATAAATAAAAAGACAGAACCTTAACGTACAAACTATCTACATCTTTATGGGGTTAAATCAGTTTTCCTCACTCTAGTAGTTTTAAGAAAAGTGCAGACATTTATTCCCCTCTAATCTGTAGGGGGGGGGGCTTCACAACTGAGCATGTACATAATGTGCAGTCACATTCATCTCAACTAAAAGCCTACATCCTTAGATCAGGAACAGAACAGATATTTATAAGACATTCCATCATTTCCCAAAATTCTAAGCCAGGGAAGGAGGAGGAGGTTGGTGTATAGTCTGCTGGAAACTATAGGTCGCAGGGTGGGGCGGGGTGCAAGAGGGTCCGACGATGCACTCTGGACCGGTGCCTGGTCGCCACTCACTATGCTATCAAGTGTTGTAGGGTAATGTTGGAGCCAGTACTTTTGGGCTGTAAGGTTGGGGGCACCGTTTTGAGACACCATCTTTTAAATTAGGAAAAAAGGGGCTGGTGTAAGTCACGAAGCCTGTCTCTAATTATGCAGATATTTAGGTTTGACTGTGAGTGCTGACAATGGAGTAAAAAGGGGGGGGTTGGCCATGGAGGCGCTGGGTATTGCATATTGAAACGACCGTTTCACAAACATAAGATCTAGAGCCATGAAGCTCGGTGGGGTACCTGCCTCTTGTAGTGGGGTAGAAGTTTGCACATGTGATAGGATTTCTTTACCAAGGAAATCAAGTTGGAACAACACTACTTTTGCATTGCATGTCGAAATATGGTGTAACTGGACTGTTTATTGTGATTTTTTGAATTTTTTTATGATAGCATTCACATGAATGATATTTAGTACAATGTGAAAAGTGGATTATGAACAATGTAAGGGGGGAAAAGAATATGAGGGGGCCACAATTTGACAGGAAGCTGGGGTGGACGCATTGTGAGGAGACAAGGGGCACTAAGGGGGACATTATACTGTGTGGGGTGGAGTAAGGGGTGGGACAAACATCGGGGCTCAGGGTGCAGTCACACGTTGCAGTTAAAACTGCATCGCAATCAGCTTTGAGGTGCAGTTTTGTCAGGTGAATGACATTTGTGGAGCAGGTTTCCCCTTCAAAATCAAATGCACCCATTCAGTTCATGCCTTTCACCTGTTCAATTGACAAAACTGCACCTGAGGGCGCGTTCACACGTTGTGTTTTGACCTGCGTTTTCATTGCGTTTGAAACGCATATACAACAGCTGAGGAGAGGTGATTTGCCTAATTACATCACTGTTAACATAATGTAATTAGGCAAATCACCTCTCATCAACTGTTGTACATGCGTTTCAAACGCAATGAAAACGTGACCAAAAGCAACGTGTGAACGCGCCCTAACACCACCTCAAAGCTGATTGCGATGCAGTTTTAACTGCAACGTGTGAACGCACCCTCATGCTGCGTTCACATGTGGTGTTTACAATTCGTTTTGAATCAGACTACAAAACTGGGGAGACTTGCCTAATTCCATTGCTGTAAACATTTGCAATACACAACGGTTAACACGATGTTGACGTATGCGTTAACATCATATTTTGTAAATACAAATGTTAACAGCAATTTAATTAGGCAACTCCAATCCTTGGCTGTTGTATTGTGTTTCAAAACCCAACCGGCACACTTACTCTGGCTTTTTCACCTTTTTTGTGGCGCTCCCACTGCCTGTTCTCCTTTCCTCCAAAAAAACTATTAGATTTTCCGCTTGCTCCGAAAAGGGGCGTGGAAACTCCTACACAATAAATATCTGTCCTTACCATTTTTTGGGCGCTGAAAAGAGCCAGAGAGTACACCAAAAGAACTATGGCGCTCAGGACAGAACGTTTCCCCAGTACAGAAAATTACCGACAGCTAGTCAGAAACCAAGCCGTCATGGGGCCCAGCCTCTTCTAGTTACGCCACTGCATGTGGGCCACGAAGCTGCTGCTCCCCGTCCTGCTCCATCTCTACCTGCCCGCAGCTGCCTGCGTTTGTGATCGACAGGGTCTAAGAGCAGTGCCGGGTGAGTGTAGTGTGTGCTGTGTTGTGAGTGTGTGCAGTGTGAGTGTGTGTTATGTGGTGTGTGCAGTGCTGTGAGTGTGTGCTGTGAGTGGGGAGTGTGTGTGGTGTTGTGTGCTGTGAGTGTGAGGTGTGAGTTGTGTGCTGTGTTGTGAGTGTAGTGTGTGTGCTGTGTTGTGAGTGGGGAGTGTGTGCTGTGTTGTGTTGTGTGCTGTGAGTGGGGAGTGTGTGCGGTGTTGTGTGCTGTGAGTGGGGAGTGTGTGCTGTGAGTGTGTGCGGTGTTGTGTTGTGTGCTGTGCTGTGAAAGGGGAGTGTGTGTGTGTTGTTGTGTTGTGTGCTGTGAGTGGGGAGTGTGTGTGTTGTTGTGTTGTGTGCTGTGAAAGGGGAGTGTGTGTGTTGTTGTGTTGTGTGCTGTGAGTGGGGAGTGTGTGTGTTGTTGTGTTGTGTGCTGTGAGTGGGGAGTGTGTGCTGTGAGTGTGTGTGTTGTGTGCGGTGAGTCTGTGTGAGTGTGCTATGTGTATTACCGAAATTTTCATACTCCTCCTCGGGTAAAAATACTCCTCAAAAATGGTGAGAGGAGTATTTTTACCCTTCTGGAAAAATGTTAGTGCGACTTCTGGGAGCAGGTTTCCCCTTAAAAATCAAATGCACCCATTCAGTTCATGCCTTTCATCTGTTCAATTGACAAAACTGCACCTGAGGGCGCGTTCACACGTTGCGTTTTGACCTGCGTTTTCATTGCGTTTGAAACGCATATACAACAGCTGAGGAGGGGTGATTTGCCTAATTACATCACTGTTAACATAATGTAATTATGCAATCATTACGCAATAAAACCGCGACCAAAAGCAACGTGTGAACGCGCCCTAAAACCACCTCAAAGCTGATTGCGATGCAGTTTTAACTACAACGTGTGAACGCACGTTCACATGTGGCGTCTCTGGGGAGACTTGCCTAATTCCATTGCTGTAAACATTTGCAATACACAACGGTTAACACAATGTTGACGTATGCGTTAACATCATGTTTTGTAAATACAAATGTTAACAGCAATTTAATTAGGCAAATCCAATCCTTGGCTGTTGTATTGTGTTTCAAAACCCAACAGGGACACTTACTCTGACTTTTGCACCTTTTTTGTGGCGCTCCCACTGCCTGTTCTCCTTTCCTCCAAAAAAACAATTAGATTTTCCGCTTGCTCCGAAAAGGGGCGTGGAAACTCCTACACAATTAACATCTGTCCTTACCATTTTTTGGGCGCTGAAAAGAGCCAGAGAGTACACCAAAAGAAATATGGCGCTCAGGACAGAAAGTTTCCCCAGTACAGAAAATTACCGACAGCTAGTCAGAAACCAAGCCAGCGGAGGGAAGGTCACGTTATGTAAATGTGATTGGGAATGAGCACCACTTGTGTTTAATACACAGTATATAAGACACCAAGTGTGAAACGCAACATGTGAATGTAGACTGAGAGCAACTAAGTACAGGGGAAGGTTTTTGTAGTACGTGGCTGATGCGGAGTATATTGCAACAGAGAAACAAGTGTTTGGAAAGTTATAGACAATCCCTTTAACTAGAAGCTCTTAAAGGGATATCCCACTTATGAAGTCACTTTTCTTCTAGATGACAGTGAATAGGAGAAGTGTGAATAGTGCAGGGTCTGTGGCAATGAGAAGATGATCAAAGACTTCCCAGTCATGTTTGGGGGTCTCCAGTTGTGGTGACTGGTGGGTTTCCAGCACCATCATCATTAAGGATAATGCAGATGACAGACACCGGGGTCTCTGCTCATGAAAACTTGATGGCAACCAAAATGTCTGACCTCTAGTTCTCACCCAGCTTTCCTGACCACCTGCTCCACTCTGGCTGCATTATAACCTACATACACAGAGCTTTGGGACTTCTGTAATGACATATGTCACCCAGCTTTTCCTGGATCAGATATAACTGGTTGACCAGACTAGGTGACTGCAATGTGTGAACGCACACGAGGCTCTATAGCTGCCTCCATGTCACAGGAAGGAAGTTCCCGGCCGGCGCCGCACTGCACGGGGAGGAGACTGTGCCATCTTCCCACGAGTGACGCCACTCCAGCAGCCGTGACGTCAGCAGCTACTGGGCAGCACTTACCGGTAACACTAGCCTTAGTCACCCTTTG
Source organism: Engystomops pustulosus (assembly GCA_019512145.1). Classification (NCBI taxonomy): domain Eukaryota; kingdom Metazoa; phylum Chordata; class Amphibia; order Anura; family Leptodactylidae; genus Engystomops; species Engystomops pustulosus. Next base: position 205,455 of record WNYA01000099.1, read on the forward strand.
GATTACGGCCCTCATTATGCGCTGCGGGGGTAGGTAGGTAGGGCGAGCAGTCGCTTCTGGCTACTATCAACTCTGCGGCAGCTTCGTTTCCTACGATCAAGATGGTGTTCCGGCGCCCTCTGGTGGCTACGAGTGGTTCTTACAGCTTTAGAAGCATCACAGCACTGCTCTTAGTGACACCTTATAGCAGGGCTGGATCCCCGCATCTCCAGTTGTCAGAGCACTTCTCCAGCTCTAGGGACTATACTAAACTCTATGCCAGCGATGGCTAACCTTTTAGAGCCTCAGTGCCCAAACTTCAACTAAAAGCCACTTATTTTTTGCAAAGTGCCAGCACAGCAATTTAAGCAGTAATTTATTGCTCCTTTTTCTTTGACAACTTTCAATCCTTCAGCCTCCTGACACCAACGCAGTTGAAAGGAGGAGGGCAAATTTCCCTATCATTGTAGGAAGATTCTCCAGGAAGATTCTTTGAGTCCTGTCTGGTGAACTTCATTCTGGGGTGATGACCTGGGTGCCCACACCGAGGGCTCCAAGTGCCGCCTCTGGCACTAGTGCCATAGGTTCGCCACCACTGCTCTATGCTATCATATACCTATCTATATATCTCTACCTCAAAAGAATCTGTCCCCAGGAAGGTGAATTAGCTGACTATAGTATGATGATATAAGAAATGTCTTCAGAATTCTGAATCATTCCATTAGTTTATCCATTAAGTTTAATTCCCATTGCCTGGTTCCCTTCTAGTAGCATGAGGGGCAGCTGCAGTCTGCGTCAGTCACCTCTCCTCCACACTCGCCCAATGGCTCACTTAAGGGCGCATTCACACAATGCGTTGCGTCGTGCGTTGCATTTTTGAAGCATTCCACCGGCTTCAGCCTTGATCACATGCTAAGGTTACATTGTGTTTCCACTGCATCAGTGGAATGCGTCAAAAACGCAACGCACGACACAAAGCAACACATCGTGTGAATGCGCCCTAACCCCGCCACTTATCGGGTCACCCCGCCTCCTTTAACCTAATAAATTGAGTTAAAAGTGGTGTGGAGTGGGGTGACGGGCTGGACTGTGCCCTACTATTTTAGTTTTAATAGGGATCCGTTCAGGGGCCAGAAGAGCCAAATATTTTTAGTAAGCGGAGCATAAAATCCAGCTCGTTAAGAAGAGCCGGACTTCCCATCACCCAGCTCCCTCCTCATTTCCTTTCAGGTTCATCATATGTAAATGAATCTTGTATAAATTACTAAACTGATTCAGAATACTCACAAAGGCATTTTCAAAATCAGCATAGCGTAGGCTATGGAAGATGGCAGCACAGTCAGAGGTCACATCGCTGCTGCCTTGTGTGATGTCCCAGCAGCTGCCACCTCTACACTGACCATCTCCACAGCAGGGGCAAGGGAGGACAACCACTCTCATATAGTAAGTAAGGTCAGTGCACTGTATGATAGAAGACAGTCATCAGGGCTTGTGTGTCAGTTTTGTGATGTACAAGCCCTGAAATAATCGCAACGCCTTGCAAATCGCCAGACATTGCGATTATTTTGCTCCTCACACCTTCTCCATGCCAAGAGGGCATGAGGGAGATGCAGACAGCGGTGCCTGCGCCCTCGCTATAACCTGTGAACTTTCATGACAGAAAGTTCACAGGTTACTAAGCATTTCCACACCTGTCTGATTGTAACCGATCTATTACAATGTGCGATTTGCACATAGTAATAGATGATTGGGAAAATCCCCATATACGGCCATACTGTAGTATGGCAGTACATGGTAGGATCAATCAGGCAACCTACGGTTAAAGTACCCTAGAAGTTAAATAGTATACATATTTGTTATTTAAACTATAAATATCACAAAATTATGTTTTTTGTCAAGGTGACACACCACCAGAGTTATGCTCGGTTTTTTGGCGAATTTTGACACACCAAGCTCAAAAGGTTGCCCATCACTGCTCTAGCCCAAAAGGAGGGAAGTATGCCAATTGACTAGGACTTTCAGTACAACATCTTGATTAGATACTTACTTCACATAAAGTGATGCTTTCGGATAACTCTGAAGGAAAGTGTTTGAGTTTAGAGGTGCTGGTGGATTTTTCAGGTTTGCCGACAGGAATATTGACATGGTGCCAGTTTTAGGTTCTCTATAACCCAATTTAAAAGATACTACTACAGGAGATGTTATACTCAGATGCATACCTTGAAGACAAGAAATTTTAATTAGATCTTTATGTCTTAAAGTATTGACATCCATGTGCAGAGGACCACCTGCCCACCAATCACGGCACAAGTGGTAGAAGCCCCTGCTGTGATTGGCTGGTGGGGCTTGTATGCACATGGCTATAACTTCATATGATTTACGATGAAATAAACACTTTTCAGTTTTATCGAGTATCTAATACATAGATAATGGAATATCTAATGTTTGAATTTGTTGGGAACTTTTTTCTGTACATACACATTTTATTATGATTGATTGACTTTTGCTTAAAAATGAGAATGCCGTGATAAAAACCTTGTATCTCAAGATGGACCTTTCATACCGCCTAAAATGGCTCTTTTAGTTCTGGAGCATTGTTTTCTCATATCCCTGCATCATGCCGCTCCCCCTTCATTCCTCCTGGAAATGTATGTATAAATTGACCACTTGGTGATACAACCCCCCTTATCGATCTGGTGTGTCTAAGTTGTACCAAGTTAGCAAGTTATCCCCTATGAACTGGATTGGGGATAACCAGCTGATTAGTGAGGGTCTCGCTAATTAGTGAGAATAAGTGTAACTCTCCCCCCCCTTTTCATGCAATATGAGAGCGGGACCCCCAGAAATCTAGAGAACCTGACGTTCCACCCTATTAGTGAGAAAGGACCTGTTCTCCATACTGCTGTGGGTCCTGTTCTTGTGATTGGTGGTGGTCCTAGCGGTTGGACCCTCATTAACCAGCTTGTTATCTTAAGAACACCTGACTTACAGACGACCCCTAGTTACAAACGGCCCTCTGGATGTTGGTATTTTACTGTACTTTAGCCCTAGGCTACAATGATCAGCTGTAACAGTTATCAAAGGTGTCTCCAATTAAGCTGTATTGTTAATTCTGGTTCTTATGACAACCCAACATAAAATCCAATTGTCACAGAGACCCAAACATTTTGGCTTGGGTTAAAATTATAAAAAAATACAGTTCCGACTTGCATACAAATTTAATTTAAGAACAAACCTACAGAACCTATCTTTGTATGTAACCCAGGGACTGCCTATATGTAACTTATTCTAGGGGGAATAAGGGATGAAAAACTCAATACAATGTTAAGATTTGTAAAATAATGGAGAATACAATAAACCCAGTAAAGTAGACAAATGGGAGCTTTTAAAGGCCATGGACTCACTGGGGGAAATGTATGAATCTGTCTACGCCAGACTACTGCACAGAGATTGCCACATCTGTCATTTATGGAGGGCAGTTTTTCTAACTTATTGGGAAAAGGTGCATGGCCTAATCGGTGCCCCAGAAAATTCATTATTGTGGGGCAGCAAACTAGACCAATTAATAGGAGGTGCAAAGTACAACTCGCCAGTCTTATACTGCACCAAATTCATCATCCAGCATCAGACATAGATAGTGATAATTTAGCAGAAGACTAACTAGTTCTACTCTGCACTGTTCTAATAAACAAGACATCAATACATCTCCATTAGGCCTTACACACACAAATGTATGCTCTGGGGAGTATATTTCCGCATGCAGGAGAGAGCAGGGGTAAGTTGTCCGACCCTCTCCACTGAAAGCCAAGCGACCGGTGACGTTAACTGGCCAAATATAGGACATGTCCCATATTTTTCTGTGCAGCTGTTAGGCTGGGCACCATACACGTCTATGGCGGCCGTGATCCGGACAATTGTGTGGCTGTAGCTACGGCCCCCATACTATTGTCTGCAGCAGATGTAGAGGTAACTGTAAGATACTCTAAACTTATTCATAGTTCGGTTGGGATAAAGCCAGGTTAATGTATTGTGCGCAAAACAGTCTAAATTCCACATTCGGAAGCTTTTGTTACAAGACATTTTATTACTCTGTAATGTCCTATTTTGCATGATTTCAGCAACTGCTGCTGATGATGGGATTCTACCAAGTATTATTGTTATCCCCAAACCACAGGAAAGGGGATAACAATCTGATCAGTGGGACCCCTAACTGATCACAAGAATGGGCTACCCATTCTCAATAATTGAATTAACGGGGTTGTCCACTTTCAACAAATAATTGATGTGGTTTGTGTAAGGAAAAGTTATCCAGTTTTCCAATATACTTTGTGCATCAACTCCTCGCAGTTTTTTAGATCTCTGATTGGTGTCCGGCCACAGAAAGCTTCTACGTTTACTTCTACTGGATATAAATCTGTCCATGGCCTTGTGATCGACATGAATGAGCAATAACTCCTATTATTCTCTGTTATAATGATGGCTCATGTACCTGCCTGTCCATAACATGTCCATGGACAGATTTCTGTCCACTGGAAGTAAACATAGAAGCTTTCTATAGAAGGACAGCAAGCAGAGATCTAGAAAACCATGAGGAATTGCATTACTAAATATCCACTTGCCCAATCCTCATTTATAACAGGGAAATAACCACTCCATAAAGCAATCTGCCAGCATTTTCTAATACAAATTATAATAGGATTTGATCACAAAAGACTGGAAGCATTTTCACTTCTCATTACTACATGTGGTGGTGCACAATAATGTACAGTACCTTCTGAGTTGGATCCATTGATGTATTTAAATAAGTTTATATAAGCAGCCTCTGTTCCCTCATCATCTAGGGTCACTGGTGTTGATACCCATTTAGTTGCATCATATTCCCTGTGTTCAAAGCCCTATAAAAGAAGAAAAAGGTCAAGTGTCTTACTGTGCCACTTACAGACATGCTGCCTATGTGTAGAACCTGTCCTATCTGGCTATCCCCTACACTCAGGCACATGATCGTATGACAGGGACGTAAACAAGGCTTGTTTTTGTAGCTAGAGCCTATTCCCATGTCTTTCTATGGGCTAAAGCACATGCTGTGCCTTCCACAGTGCGATTAGTGAGCCGACTGCTGGAGCCACAAATTATTGAGCATGACCTATTCTTTACATACTGTCATAGACACATAGACAGCAAACCATGGTCCACGAGCCCAAGAGTACACAACATTCATATGCACAAAACCTTACAAAATGGATACTGTTACTCAATTGGCTTTGTTAGACTTCTATATTCAGAATTTTGACCTTACCAGTTTTACTCCAATTACTGTAATTTCATCTTTCTGGATGGAAGTTATAAATTAAATTAATCACCAGACTAATTTAGCTGCGACTTATTTCTGGGGCAGCTTATTACTTTGTATGCCCATTGCCGGCCTATGGGGCCGTCCCCCAACAGCCGTGTGAATGTGTAAATGGGTAAAGTACATATTACACCTTGCCCACAAATACGGCCATTACACCTGCATATTGAGGACATAGGAAAACAACGATGTTATCCATTGTGTAACATCTAGCAACACACACAATGATTGATCATGCATTTTTATCAGCTTATCATACATCGTTCTATCACTAAACTAGCATTCCCATCACCGATTTTAAAGGAGATTTTGAGACATATTTGTGGGCACAGTGGGGGAAATGTATTACCACTTGCATATTATGTGCCATTCTTAAAACAGCATTCCAATTCCAACCTATAATTTGAGAGTGTTAGGCCTCAAGCTTGTGGCCGTACATATGTTTGCCATCGACGGTTATGGCGCCCAGGCTCGGTACGGTGAGGACAACAAGTCTTTCTATGAAAAGGGGCAGTTTTGAGCAGCACTCACCCCATTAGGCTGCCATGGAGTGGTTAATGAAATGACTAGGGACTGCAGGGAGGTTGGAGGCAGTGTCAGGAGAAGGTTAGTGAGTTTTTTGCCGGGCAAAGTGGGCTGATGGTGATTGGAGGAAGGAATGGGCCACAGGTGATGCAGGTGGTCTTACCTTCGACATTGAAGCACAAGAGGGACGCACCCCCCCCCCCTTATTTCTAAAAGTATTGTGTCGTTTTTCTTGGTACTTGTTATGTTTTATGTTTTTTAGGTGTCACAGCTGAAGGTTGGGAGCCTTGTCTTCTTGGAAGATAGGAAGCAGCTTGGCATCACATGCCAGAAGAGCATACGGGCAAGCTCCTTACAGAAGATTAAAATTTAAGTTTAAAGACAAGGGGGCACATTTACTTACCCGGCCCATTCGCGATCCGCGCGCGCTTCTCTGCACGGATTCGGGTCCGGCTGGATTAAGATGGTAGTTCCTCCGCCGTCCACCAGGTGCGCTGAACGCGCCGAAAATAATCTTAACGCCCGGAATTGCACCATCCCATAGAAGGTGAAGGTGAGCGCTCCCAACGACACATTTTCGGTTTTTAAATGCGGCGGTTTTTCCGAATACGTATGGTTTCGTTCGGCCACCGTCCCCACCCCCCCATTTCTGGTCCGGCCATGCCGCCCCATGCGCCACAATCCGATCGCTGTCGCCAAAAACCGGGGCAATTCCATGTACAAGCGGCGCAAATCGGAAAATATCTGGTGACACGTCGGGAAAACGCAAATCGGGCCCTTAGTAAATGACCCCCAAGGTCTTTTATTGTACCGGTACAGTTATAATGTTATATTTGTAAATAAAGCTGTGGCCACTCCACATGTTTTTTCCCACTAAGGTCTGTTTTATTCACGGAATGGGAGCGCCTAGTGCCGCACGTTCTGGTGGCGCAAATACCATCCCAGTAGTCCTTGCACAGTGTGATAGCCTGTGAAGACAACATGGAGGGGCTCAGGTAATGGCCCCAAAGGTCTTCTAGCTCATTGACATAATTTTAAAGCTGATTTTAGAATGAAGGAGGACGCAAATAACAATTATAAGAATATTGCCACATTCACGGTGACTGGAGATATGAGTCAGTGTCCCTGGTTTATCGTGTCTGATTTTGATCTAAAAATTTTTTTAAGGCCCTATTCCATTGATTATTTTACTGGTTCTGGATCTGTGGTTGTTCATTTGATCCCAATATAATGATATCCATTGGGTTTCCCATATTATTCAGACAATATAGGGCAATAACTGCACTGAAATGTTGATACAATATGTGATATCAACTCCTAGTGAACCTCCAATACATAAAATAGTATAAGCAACTATGACTATAAAAGCACTTTCTGAATAAAAATTATTTTAGGGCACATAATTTAAAATAAATAAATCAACTCCCTCCCCCTCCCATCTCTTACAGGATACTTTTTTACCAGACGATATTTGGGACATTCCACCCCGTTGCAAAATGCTGGATGCTGGTACTCCTCAGGAATATCAAGCTTGGTTCTGGCAGGGGGTCCAGTCTTCCTTGGATTCTTATTGACAGTAGAGGTCAGTGGGGATGTTCTATATGCTACAGTGAGGCCAAACAGAACGAAAAAGCTAAAAAACATCATCTTGCCTAGCGAGAGGTGGTATGGCTCAGACACAATTTCCTTCCTTTTATATAGAAAAATATGGAGAACAGCCCATACTTTTCTGGCTCCGTCTCTGTACTCCCTAATTCTGCAGACTGTTTCACCTTCTATGCATAATACCGAAAGAAAATATTTCCCATAAAAATACAGTAATTCCAAGAAAACATAATATGTTAACTATATGTTCTCTAAGAAGTTGGTTGTTCAATACACAGACTAATCCTCTCTACACAATGCTGATTGTTCAGCTTAAATGTCAAAAGGAGTCTGAAATAAAGCTGACTTACCCAGCATGCCTTGGCCAATATGTCATGATTTAATCTTATACATTTCTACTTAATAATAATTGGTCTTTATATAGCGCCAACAGAGATCGCAATAACGCCTCTACAAGCGTCTATGACGCCGCCTGCTAGTTTGTAAGGAGCAGAGCGGACAGCGGAGCGCACAAGCAGTCACGTGCACATGGACCCACTACACTGCGAGAGGGCTCTGCTTCTGCCGGCAGAAGGGAAGATGAGCCACGCCCCTGAACACTCACTGCTGCCGGTCACTTCTTCTCCAAGCTCATTTCACAATTAGGGAGCAGCAGGGACACATTACACAAAAAGGGGCGGGACAAGCACAACAGAGGACAGGACATGTGACCTTTACAGGGTCTCAGCTCCTCCTCCCCTCCTGACCCGTTCTCTAGCTCTAATATATACAGCTGCACATGCGCACTAGCAGACTGGCAAAGTCTCGAGAAAGAAGGAGAGTGGAGAAGCGTTTGATTCCAAAGGATTGTTGTCATCTGTGGTGGTGGTCCTGTGCCTGCTGTGGTGGGGTCTCTGTGCCTACTGTGGATGGGGTCCTGTGCCTGCTGTGGTTAGGGTCCTGTGCCTGCTTGGTGGGGGGTCCTGTCCTGCTGTGGTGGGGGGTCCTGTGTCTGCTGTGGTGTTCTCACAGGTGTGTGTGACGACCTATTTCCAGGGAGTTTCAATTGATTAATCTGGTTACCTGAATATGTAAGCAACAAATAAGGAGCGCGGCACTCACCGAGTCTGTGGAACAACTTTCTTTATTCCAGACGTATAAGTACAGGGGAGCTGGAGCCATGCGGCGACGGGCCGTTTCGCGCTTTACGAGCGCATCTTCAAGTCGCCGTTTACGTCGTCCACCTGCGACGCGCCGAATATAAGCAGCGAGGCAGTGGTGTCGTCAGGAGACATGTACCATAATCAGGTGATACAATGCATCAACCAAATATTAAAAGGCGTCAAAGTTAAAAACAAAATGCGGATGAATATAATAATGGCTAACGTAAATAAGGAACCTAGTAAATGTACTGTTTAGATGGGTAGCACAAAGAGCTCGTACAATACACAGAGTGTAGCAAATAGGCGGGTATGGGGCAATGGCTATAAAAAAACCCTGAAATCATTTGTCCATTAAGCCCAGAACCCATGGCATTAAACCTCATAATGCACTCTACTTTCGTGCTGCTAAGGATCTATTCGTTGCCTCCTAAAACGGGATCCGTTCGCCACTGTGACTTCATCCCTGAAAATTTTAGAGATGTTTGCGGGTTGCATCGTGATGAGTTCTATACATGCTCATAAACGTGGCAACCATACCATTTTTTATGGACCTTTTATGTCCTGAATCGTACATTAATCTGCTATGGTTTTACTATATAAAGTATTCATGGACAATACAAGCAAGTAACTACATAGGTGATTTGCATGAGAAAGGACGTTCCATTCTGGTGTATGACCCCAATTTTATCCTTTAATTGGCCTTGAAATATAGCTACTACACACCACACATCTAAGTTACCTATAGCACTGATCGTGTCTAACCTGTAGATCGTTGGGGTGTGGAAATGACTCCTGATGAGGCCTTTTAATAGTAGGGGACGTCTAAGGCGACGTTCGGGCGTGTGTCGTGAGGCCCTGCAGTTGTGGTCGAGGCCTGAGATGCTCAATCTCAACAATGGCTCACGATCACTTTCTCGTGGGGACTAAAACTCGAAGAGAACACCACGCTCGTGGCTATTTCATTAGTTCTTTGCGTGAGTGTGCCCCTTGGTCCTTCTCGTCATGTTTGTTTTTTGGCCCGAAATGAATTCCTTCCGTGACCATACCCACACTTTGTGGTAGACCTCATTATTAGTTGTTCGGGGTAGTCCCTACTTTCAGTCTATCTTTTTTCTTCAGCCTGGATTTAAACTGGTGTTTACGTTATTATTAATTCGTTTTAATCGAAGAACTGACTGTAGGAGTCCTCTCTTAGTGTGCATAGGATGATGGCTTTGAAATGGGAGAAGCGCGTCGTGGCGGTGCTTTTCGAAAGGCCTAGTAACGTTAGCTCGCCATCTCCACCCTTACCTTTTTTACATTCCGGAATCTATCTGCTCCTCCCATGTAACGCTGAACGCTATTCATCAAAATTATCAAAGTTGAGCATAACTCACCAAAAGAGATATTGCGTTTCTGTGCCCTCCCACCGATGAAACATCGTCACATATCAGTGGAACCCCTTCATGTTCAGAGGAATGGGGTTCCCAGAGAAAAGACCTGCGTTCTCGAACAACCGCGAGAACACAAGTTGCAGGTACACCCACAGGTGTACCCTGCCCGTGCCCTTCTCTGCCAACACCCATCGTCGAACATGAAGGCGTTGTGTGGAGAGCACAAACCTAGTCCCTCACGCAAAGCATAAATCCACCGGACTCTCACGAGCGTTTCGTCAGAATTCATCGAATGCAATTGGACACCTAAAATCCTGCGGGATGCGGTATATTAGGGCTTTCCACTCGATAGACCCGCAAGGAATAGCCCTCCTCCAAGTACGCTCTTACAATATTAAGAATCATTCGTTCTTTGAGGTAAGACGAATTCTCTGGAGTAGGGGGCGAAGGCCAGTCTAGATACGGGATAGAGTGTTCAGTAATTGACTCCAATGCCGTCCACAATGGGTGTCGGCCAGGGGGCAGAGAGGAATTTGTCCTTTCGGCAGTAAATACCAGACAGATGTCTGGGTGCTCGGGTACTATTTCTGGCCGTTTGTTTCAATATGAATCCCCCGCTCCAACAACGGCCCTCCTCCAAGAAGAAACGAGAAGAATAGTAAGCAAAAGACTAGAAGGTGTACTGCCGGATTGTCCTGAGAGATGATGATGTAGGGCGAGGTATAGTCTCTGCGTCCCCGAGTTGGCCTGTGAGCTTCAGTTTTATAATATTCTTTGTTCCTGATTTACCCCACGTTTTCCCTCCTCCTGATGCTCCCTCCCCCCGGCGCGGCTTAAAATTAATAGCTGTCTACGGACTTGAGCCCAACGTGAGGGCGGCAAATTTCGCACGAGGAAAAGTTGCTAGGGTAGAGGATACAACGCACGCCTTTGAGTCCTCCTTTACGCGTTGGTAAAAAGTCGAGAGGGAGCCGGCAGGCCAAGGGGGGACAAACGCACAACACTCTTTTTGAAAGTTTCTACTTCCACAGTCGGGGCACCGAAGGCCTCGGGGGAGGTTATGTTCATCCCGTATCTGTCGTGTCTAAACTAAGTAGCAGTTGATAGCGGCCAATCCTTCAGGTGGGAGGTTGCGAGAGGGAGAAGTCCAAGGGCCACTATGGCTGGCACTTCTCCATCTTTGAATGGTCCCGGGTGGAGAGTTTTATCAGAAGAAATTTTTTAGTTAGTTTACGAAACCCTTTATAATCGAATCTCAAACGACACTCATCAAACACATTATGTGATAGCAAAGTTTAGGGCGCTTTTTTAAAGCAGGATATCAATCGGAAGATAACACAGTTAGGAATATCTATACATTGTCCCCCAGGTATACTATTGATCATTATTCCCAACATAATGTATGAACATGTGTGTTACGGTAGTCCAGGTTTTAGAAGGTGGAGTATGGTAACTGGGTGGGTAGTGAACACATCATGCCGTGCTTTTGTGATATGGGGGATCAAAAGAGCGCACCATCAGTTTGTAGGGTTCAATAGACACAATTGAGTTAGTATAGTTCGTGAAGGCGGATGTATGTAGATGGATTCACCTGTTAGTCTCGCATCGCCAGGATACCTGTTTTCTCTTGCGATTGCTGTGCCATTCTCTTCTCTCCTTCCTCCCCTCCCTGGTGCGTGCCTCCTTAATGTAGTCCTAAAGGGGAGTCGGGTGTTTAGCTTCCAAGTCCTTCTACACTGGTGATGGCTTGTCATGTATTTTTTGGGAAAAAAATGGTGGGTCACCGAAAAACTTCTGAATCCTTCGGGGGTCACAAATCTGTTATTCTTTTTTTTCATTTCCTATTGCGCGATTATGAGTTTTCTATAGTTTCCTGTCTCTTGGTCGCTCCCCAATAGCAAAAATCACCTTGTCAAGTCCATTTTGCTCCGGACATTTTGTCTCTCTCTTTTCTTTAACTTCTATGTGAGTGAAGACCAATTTTTTTCCTAATTTTGTTATGAACACTGTAGATTGTGTTTCACCCGTCGAGGTTCTAGTTCGTCGTGCTTACCTTGCACCAATCTCTTGTTTGTGTGTATTGCGCATTTCATTTTCCCGACCTAAACGCAAATACATTGCTTAGTGAGTGCTGTAGGGTGCAGTCTTTGCCACCTCTGCATAAAACACTTGGTCATCCTGATATGTGCAGCACCTTGAAGATCCGTAGACCCCTTGGGTACGGCGTTTTACTGTCCTAGTACGTGTTAAGCGAATTGATGGCCAAATAGTCTCATTTCTTTCCGAGCTAATAGTCGTCACTCGGTTCTCCAATGCCTTATGCTATCATGCTGTAGGTTACCTGTGTTACACTGCTCGAAAAAGCGTCCAGCTCTCCCTCCCTGTACTTAATTTACCTGTCAGGTAGTTCCATCTTGCCATATTTTTCCATGGATGCAAAGTTCAACCTTTGTATAATGGTCGTGGATTCTTTCACCTTTTATAGTGAGCGGGTGCCTTCACCCTGAGCGTGCTGGTAGCCAACAAGTCCAAGGTAGCATATTAGCATACAAGTCCAACAAGAGATAAAGCGTCTCCGCACTGGCTCAAAAAGCCGGTGCACTCACTCAGGCGCTTCATTGATCATACAGATACCGGGAACAAAAGGGTAATATCCGTCTGTAGCTAAGTTCTGCACGAGTTGCTCACCTGATGTAACCAGAAGGAATCCACATATGTAAGTCCAACAAAGTAAGCGCACTCACCGTCAGTGTGAACACAAATTTCTTTTTCGAGACGTGATCAGTAACAGGGGGGCCGCTGGAGCCGCTGCGCACGGGCCGTTTCGCGCTTACTAGCGTCATCTTCATCAGCCGTGTTCACGTCAGCCCCTCGCGCGCCGAATATAGCACGAGGCAGGTTGGGTGCGTCAAGGAGACAATGTACACAAAATAATCAGTTAGAGACAATGAACACAAATATTAAAAAGCGTCAAGTTTAAAAACAAAATTGCAGGATGAATATAAAAATGCGACTGTAACGAAGGAACGCAGTAATAGACGTTATAAGGTACACAAAAGAGCTCGTACAAGTACGAGTGATCCATAGGATGACGGTATGGGCACTCTGTTATAAAAAACGCTGAAATCATTTCTGTCATTAGGCCCCAAAGAACCCATGGCATTAACCCATAGCCATCTACTTTCGTGCTGCATTAATTCTTTTCGTTGCCTCCTACATGATCCGTCGCCACTACTCAATACCTGAATTTAGAATGTTCGGGTTGCCACGTGATGAGTTCTAACATGTCATCAACGTGGTCAACCATCCATGTTATGTAGGACCTTTTGTTGTCCTAAATCGTACATTTAAATCTGCGTATGGTTTTACCTATTAGAAGTTAGTTGCCATGGACAATACACAATGTTCTACTACATATGTGATTTTGCATGAATCAAGGACTTACCTTCTGTGTTAGACCCCCAAATTTTATCCATTTTTAATTGGCCATTGAAAATACAGCTACGACAACCACCACATCTAAAGGTTACCTTAGGCATACTCTGTCTAACCATGTGGACTTTGGGGTGTGGAATGACTCCAGATGAGGGGCCTTTCTATAGTAGGGAACTCTGAAGGCGACGTGCGTGGCGTTGTCGAGGGAGGCCCTGCAGTTGTGGGTCACCTGAATGCTCCCAATTCTTCACAATGGGCATCAACTTATGCACTTCTCGTGGGGACTAAACTCGAAGGAGAACTACCACGCGCTCGTTGGCTATTTTCATTAGTCTGTGCGGGAAGTGTTACCACTGGTCGTCTGTCATGATTTGTTTTTTTGGGCCGAAATAAAGTCCTTCCGTGACATTAACCCCACATTTGTTGTAAGCCTCATTAATTAGTTGTTCGGTGTAAATCCCTAGCTTTCATCTATCTTTTAGTTCTTCAGCCTGGATTTTAATTGTGTTACGTTATTATTATCTCGTTTTAATCGTAAACTGACTGTAGGAAGTCCTCTCTAGTGTGCATAGGATGATGGCTATTGAATGGAGAACGAGTTCGTGGCGGTGGCTTTTCGAAAGGCCATAGTACTTAGCTCGCCATTCTCACCCGTACCTTACCATCCGGAAATCTATTCTGCTCCTCATATACGGCAGTTGAAACGCATATTCATAAAATTATCAACGTTGAGATAATCATACAAAATGAGAAATTGCGTTTCTGTGCCCTCCCACACGATGAAAACATCGTCCACATATCTGGGAACCGCCTCAGGTTCGAGAGGAGATGGGTTTGCCCAGAGAAAAAACACGGGCGATTCTCGAAACACGCGAAAAACAAGTTGGCAAGGATACACGCACAGGTTACCCATGGGTGCCCGTTTCTCTGGACAAACCACGCCATCGTCGAAACATGGAAGGCGTTGTGGAGAGCACAAACCTAAGTCCCTCACAGACAAAGTCATAAAATCCGGACTCCTACGATGCGTTCGTAAGAATTTCACGAATGCATGTGACACCTCTTAAATCCTGCGGGATGCGGGTATATAGGCTTGACGTCGATACGACGCCAGATGAATAGCCCTCCTTCCCAATGTACCTCTTTTACACAATATTAAGAAATGCATTCGTGTCTTGATGGGTAAGACGAATTTCCTGAACTTTGAATATCATGGAAAATATGGCAGAAGGAACAGAACAGAAAAGAACCTTATGCAGCAGAAAGTAATGCCTTATGAGGTTTTTAATGCCATGGGTTCTTTGGGCCTTAATGACAGGAAAGATTTCCACGTTTTTTTATAACGCATGTGCCATTACCCGTCCTATCCTATGCTACCTCGGAATTGTACTTGTCGAGGCTCTTGTTGTGCATACCCTATAACAGCTATTACAGGTTCCTTTAGTTACAGTCGCATTTTTATATTCATCCTGCATTTTTTGTTAAACTTTGACACTTTTAATATTGTTGTTGATGCACTTTGTCTCTCCACCTGATATGTGGACATTGTCTCTTGCGACACCCCACCTGCCTCGCTGTTATATCGTCGCGTCCAGGTGGATGACGTAAACGGCTTGAAGATGCTGCTAGTAAGCGCGAAACGCCCGTCGCCGCATGTTCCAGCGCCCCCCTGTACTTATCACGTCCTGCTGAATAAAGAAAGTTGTCCACACCTCGTGAGGCCGCCTGCCTTGACTTTGTTTGCTTACATATTGTGGATCCTTCTCTGGTAATCAGGCTGAGTGACCAGAGGAGCCACGAATAGAACCATACGGAACCATTTACCCATCCTACCGCCGCCGCAACAGTATTACCAAGAAACAATTTATAGCGATAATCCATATCTCGGTCCTCTTTCGATACATGAAGCGCACCTGCGAGTGCTACCACGGCTTTTTGAGCAGTGCGGCGACGCTTTATCTCGGTATGTGGCCTTGATGCTATATGCCTACCTTGGAGACTTTTGTCTCCAGTCACCCCCCCCCGCTCCCTCTAGGTGAAGCACCACGCCACTACAAAAGGTGAAGAATCACCCATTTACAAAGGTGAACTTTGACTATCATGGAAAAAATGGCAGAGATGAATATCTGAGGTACAATTAAGTACAGGGAGGGACGAATCGACGGGAGTTTTCGTTTGCGCGTGTAGGACACCAGGATGACCACGATTGCAGCATAAAGGCATTGGAGAACCGAGTGTCCTATAGCACCGATTTAAAGAAATAAACTATGGCCAATCATTCGCTTAAATCGTGACAGTGACCAGTAATCGCGTACCAGAGGGTCTACGGACGACTTCAAGGGCTGCCCACAATATCAGGATGACCAATGTTTATGCGGCGGTGGAAAAAGACCTGCACCTACAGCATCACTAAAGCATCATGGCGTTTAGTCATGGGAAGAATGAATGGAATACACCAAAAAACCATAGAACGAATTGGTGCAAGCAGAGACAAACTAAGAACATTGGTGATGGTGCAAACATTCTCAGTGTATATTCAAAAAATTAGAAAAAAATTGGTCTTCACTCAAATAGAAGTTAAAGAAAGAAGAGAGACAATTTGTTCAGGAGACAAACATGGACTATTGAACATAGGCAGATTTTTGAATTGGGGAGCCGACCAAGAAACGAACTATGAAACCTCATATGCCGGGCATATGAAACGAAAAAAAAAGAATACAGATTCTGGACCACCGAACGGATTCAAGTTTTCGATTTTTCGATGCCAAACCATCAAAAAGAACCACTGACAGCCATCCACAATGTAGAGGCAAATTGGAAGCGCAACACCAGCCTCCCCCTTTAGGACAGTACCATCAGGAGGGACACCGCACCCAGGGAGGGGAAGGAGGGTGAAGAAAAGAACGGCACAGAAAAAGACTCGCAAGAGAAGAAAACAGGTATCCTGGCGATGAGACCTTACAGGTGATACACTCAACCATACATCCCTCTGTCCACTAACTATATATACAATGTGTCTACACCCTGAAACTGATGTTGCGCTCTTTTGATCCCCACCTTCTCACCAAACCACGCATGAGTGTTTACTTACCCACCCACTTACCATACTCACCTTACTAATACACTGGAACTACCGTAATCCCAGTCTAACCATTGTTGGGAAATATGATAAAGTATGACTCGGGACAATGTCATATCTTACTAACATCGTGTTATTTCCGATTGTATATCATGCTTAAAAAGGCTAAACTTTTGCTAGCACTAATGTGTTTGATGAGGTCAGTTTGAGATCGATTTATACAAGGGATTCGTTAAACCTCAAACTTAAAAAAAAATTCTTTTCTTGTCTGAAAAACTCTCACCGCGGGACATTCATAAGAAAATGGAGAAGTGACCAGCCATAGTTGGCTCCACTGGATTCCCCCCTCCGACACCTCCACTGATAGGATTTGGCAAGCTATCAACGTCTCTACTTAGTTTGCCACGAAGATACGGCGACATAAAACTCCCCCGAAGCCTTCGGTGCCCACCGACTGTAGAAGTGAAACTTCAAAAAGGTGTTTGGGTTCCACTTTTTGTCTCCCCCTTGCCTGCCGCTCCCCTCTCGATCTTTTTTCCAAACGCGTAAATGGGACGTCAATGGCTTGGTGTAATCCTCCTACCCTAGCTAAATCTTCCCTCAGCGAACTTTCCGCCCTCCGTTGGCTCAAGCGCTAGACAGTATTATTTTTAAGCCGGCGACAACGAGGGGGGAAACGTGGTAATCATGACAAAAGATATATAAAAACGGGAATCTCACAGCAACTCGGGGATGCCGAGAGACCTATACCCGTCTGCCCTACAATACCTACTCTCAGTACCAACCGGCTACGTACACTTCTCTTGGAGGAGAGTGTGGAGCGGGTATCTATCTGAGAAAACTGCAGAAAACTATTTACCCGAGCACCACAGACATCCTGTCTGGGTATTTCCTTGACGAATAGTGCACAATCCCTCTGTGACCCCCCTGCCGACCACATTGTGGCCGGCATTGGGTCATTCTCTAGAACCTCTTATCCCAGTAGTCTAGTGGCTCCTTCTCCCCCACTCCAGGTAAATCCGTCTACCTCAAAGACACGAATGCATCTTCATATTGTAAAAGAGGGGTACATATGGGAAGAGGGCTATCTCATTGGCGTCTATCGACGTCGAAACCTTTGATGTTTTATACAACCATCCCGCAGGGATTTAGGTTGTCAGATTGCATTCGTGAAATTCTGTACGAACGCTCGTAGGAGTCCGGATTTGGTAGCTTGTCTGTGAGGGACTTAGGTTTTGTGCTCTCCCATCAACGCCTTCATGTTCGCGTATGGGTGTTTGTCCCCAGAGAACGGCTACGCATATGGGTACACCTGTTGCGTGTACCTTGCCTAACTGTGTTCTCGCGTGTTCGGAACCCCGTGTCTTTTTCTCTGGCAACCCAATTCCTCTCGAACGCTGACGGCGTTCCCAGATATGTGGAAGCTATTTTTCACGTGTGGGAGGCACAGAGACCAATTTTCTTTTTGTTGATTATCTCAACTTTGATAATTTTAGAATATGCGGTTCACTGCCGTATTATGGAGGAAGCAGTATTAGAGTTTCCTGGTTGTTAAGGTAAGGTGGAGAATGGCGACTAAGTACTATGGGTCCTTTCGAAAAGCACCTGCACGAACCGCTTCTCCATTTCAATAGCCTCACCTATGCACACACTAACGAGAGGACTTTCCTACAGTCAGTTCTTACGATTAAAACGAAATTAATAAGATACGTAATACACATTTAAATCCAGGCTGAAACACAAAGAGATATAGACTGAAAGCTAGGGACTACCCCCGAACAACCTATTATGAAAAGGTTACATACAACAAGTGTTGTGGTAGTCACGGAAGGAGAATTAATTTCGGCCGCAAAAAACAAAATCATGACAGAGACCGGTGAACACTGACACGCACTCACTCTAGATGATAATTTAGCCACAACGATGCGTGGGTTCTCCTGAGTTTATCCCCACCCAGCGGAAGTGATACGTGATGCCATATTTAAGAATGGAGCTTCAGAGCTCGACCCACACCTGCAGGGTACTCACCGACACACGCCCGCAGCGTCGCCCTTCAGACGCCCTACTATTAGAAAGGCCCCATCAGGAGTTCATTTCCACACCCCAAAGTCTAATTGGTTTAGACAGTCAGTGCCTATAGGTAACTTAGATGTGGTGTTGTAGTAGCTGTGTATTTTCCATGGCCACTTAAAATGGGTAAAATTTGGGGGTCATACACAGAAGGAAGTCCTTTATCTCATGCAATCCACATATGTTTAGTATCCATGTGTGTATTGTCCATGGCAACTACTTCTATTATAGGTTCAAACCATTACGCAGATTAATTGTACGATTTCAGGAACATAAAAGGCCATAAAAAATGGTAATGGTTGCCCCGTTTGATTGAGCATGTTATAGACTCATCACAAATGGCAACCCGAACATTCTAAAATTTTCATGGTATTGAAGTAGTGGCGACGGATCCGTTAGGGAGGCAACAGAAATAAATCCTATGCAGCACGAAAGTAGATGCATTATGAGGTTTAATGCCATGGGTTCTTTGGGCCTTAATGACAGAAATGATTCACGCGTTTTTTTATAACGCATGTGCCCATACCCGTCCTATCCTATGCTACACTCTTTTGTGCTACCCTTATAACAGTCTATTTACTAGCGTTCCTTTATTTACAGTCGCATTTTTATATTCATCCTGCATTTTGTTTTTAAACTTTGACGCTTTTTAATATTTGTTGTTGATGCACTTGTCTCTCACCTGATTATGGGTACATTGTCTCCTTGACGACACCCACCTGCCTCGCTGCTTATATTCGGCGCGTCGCAGGTGGATGACGTAAACGGCTTGAAGATGCGCTTATAGCGCGAAACGGCCCTCGCCGCATGGCTCCACGTGTCCCCCCTGTACTATCAGTCTGCTGAATAAAGAAGTTTTCCACAGACTCGGTGAGTGCCGCCTTACTTTGTTTGCTTACATATTGTGGATCCGTTTCTTGTATTCGGCTGAGCAACTCCTGAGGAACTTTACTACAGCAGCATATTCCCTTTTGTTCCCGGTCATCTGTTCGATCCATGAAGCGCACCTGCGTGAGTGCACACCGGCTTTTTGAGCAGTGCGGAGACGCTTTATCTCTTGTTGGACTTGTATACTGGTTACCTGAGCCTGATATAAGATGTATTCAATAAAGTACAAAATAGTTATGATTGAAAATTCTATGCATGGGTGGACTGCATGGGACACAGGAGGGGACAGTGATCTTACAATGGTCACAAGAGCTTACAATCTAGGAAAGACGGAGGGGACACAGGACTGTGACAGTGCTTGTACAATGGTCACAAGAGCTTATAATGAGGAGGAGGGGACACAGGAGATGACAGTGCGTGTACAATGGTCACAAGAGCTTACAATCTATGAGGAGGAGGGGACACAGGAGATGACAGTGCGTGTACAATGGTCACAAGAGCTTACAATCTATGAGGAGGAACAGGAGATGACAGTGCTTGTACAATGGTCACAAGAGCTTACAATCTATGAGGAGGGGACACAGGAGATGACAGTGCTTGTACAATGGTCACAAGAGCTTACAATCTATGAGGAAGGGGACCAGGAGATGACGTGCTTGTACAATGGTCACAGGAAGCTTACAATCTATGAGGATGGAGGGCACAGGGAGATGACAGTTGCTTGATAAATGGTCACAAGAGCTTACAATCTATGAGGAGGAGGGGACACAGAGACGGTACAGTGCTTGTACAATGGTCCACAAGAGCTTACAATCTATGAGGAGGGGAGGACACAGGAGGTGACAGTGCTGTACAAATGGTCACAAGAGCTTACAATCTAGAGGAGGAGGGGACACAGAGTGAATGCTGTACAATGCCATAAGAGCTCAATCTATGAGGAGGGGCGGAGGTGACAGTGCTTGTACAATGGCCATAGAGAGCTTACAATCTGTAGGAGGAGGTGACACAGGAGGTGACAGTGCCGTTTAACAATGGTCACAAGAGCTTACAATCTATGAGGAGGAGGTGACACACGGAGGTGGCAGTGCTGTACAACTGGCATAAGAGCTTACATCTATGAGGAGGAGGCGACCAGGAGGTGACAGTGCTTGTACAATGTCACAAGAGCTTACAATTATGAGGAGGGAGACACAGGAGGTGACAGTGCTTGTACAATGGTCACATAGAGCTAACAATCTATGAGGAGGAGAACGGGACCGGTGTGACATGCTTGTACAATGGCACAAGAGCTTACAATCTATGAGGAGGAGGTTACACAGGAGGTGACAGTCTTGTACAATGGTCACAAGAGCTTACAATCTTGAGGAGGAGGTGACACAGGTGGGTGACAGTGCTTGTACAATTGGTCACAAGAGCTAAAATCTATGAGGAGGAGGTGACACGAGGTGACACTTGTACATGGTCCAAGAGCATACAATCTTAATGAAGGAGAGGTGACACAGGAGGTGACAGTGCTTGTACATGGTCACAAGAGCTTACAATCTATGAGGAGGGAGGTGACACAGGAGGTGACAGTGCTTGTACAATGCCCAAGGCTCATAGAGGAGGAGGAGGACACTATGAGGTGACAGTGCTACATGGCATAGAGCTTACAATGCATGAGGAGGAGGGATACAGGAGATGACAGTGCTTGTACAATGGTCACAAGATCTACAATCTATGAGGAGGAGGGGACACAGTGAGGTGACAATGCTTGTACAATGGCCATAAGAGTTACAATCTATGAGGAGGAGAGGACACAGGAGGTGACAATGCTTGTAACAATGGCCATAAGAGCTTACAATCTATGAGGAGAGAGGGAAGACGAGGAGGTGACAGTGCTTGTACAATGGCCATAAGAGCTTACAATCTATGAGGAGGAGAGGACACAGGAGATGACAGTGCTTGTACAATGGTCACAGAGCTTACAATCTATGAGGAGTAGAGGCACAGGAGTGACAGTTGCTTGTTACAATGGCCATAAGAGCTTACAATCTATGAGGAGGAGGTGACACAGGAGGTGACAGTGCTTGTACAATGGTCCAAGAGCTTACAATCTATGAGGTGGAGGGGACACAGGAGATGACAGTGCTTGTACAATGATCCAGGCATTTCAAGTAAGTGGATAAAATAAATAAATACCCCAAAGAACCCAAGTTTTCACATTGTATTGAAAAAAACCCCCCCTGAACCAAACACTTGTGTCTCAGTAAGTAAACAACTTTATACGCGGGGCCAAACCATCTTGCAGTTAGTGGAACGCAAGTGCATTGGTCAGAAGGGTTATTTTTTGGGAAGATTATCTTGTAAAAATAAACAGTGTAAAAAAAAGTGTTATGCCTCAACCCCCCAAAAATAAATGAAATAAAATTTAGAGGCGGCAGCCTCAGCCTGCTCAGCGTGGGGAGGTTTTAGGGGGTTTGGGGCTGGCTATTAATTTATACAACTGGAGTTATGTATTAACTGAAAATTCCATACTCTTCCTCAGCTAAAAATACTCCTCAAAAATGGTGAGAGGAGTATTATTACCCTTCTGGAAAAATGTTATAGTGCGACCTCTGAGCGCCACCATGTTCCACTACGCTATACACATCTCTGCAGTCAATGGAAATTCTGCCCTATGGACTAAAGTATGATTTGGAATAGTTAATTTTAAAATGTCCTAAAACTTAATGGGCAACATTAGACATTGCTCTTATTTATTGCATTACCACAATTTTAAAGTTTTATTATTGTTCAGTGGCCATGAATTTAAGAAAGACATAAATGCAAGTAATCTACTATTGTCTAGTTACAGACTCTTTGTCACCACTGGGGCACATTTACTTACCCAGCTCACCGAAGTTAACAGAAGTGCATGGTCCTATTATAACACACTAAGATTGTGCGCGCTGATATCATGAATGTGTCGCTTCCCACTCAGGTCTGACAGAGTTCTAATCGTTTAGTGGAACACTAATCATAAGTTCATGACCAGGTTGACTGATCAGATTGTTTGAAGTTAAATCCTGTGCTCAGTCTCGAATCAGTCAGACCGTCAGAACTGCACACCCCTAAACTCTGTGTTAATGATAGCCCAGCGCACTGCGCCACAAAAGGGTCACAAAGCGACACAATCGCAGCCACCCACTACTTTAATACTGTGCAAAGCCATTTTAACATTGAAAAAATGGGCAAAATCCAAAAAAAGGGTATCGCAAAGCGGCACAAAGCCTTAGTAAATTGCCCCAGTGTTGCTCTCTAAACTTCTCTCTCCTGTGCCCTTTGAGTGGTGGAGTTTTCTCGTACCCTTTGGGGTAGGGACACACTGCTTCAATAGCGCTGCGTTTACAAGCGCAGTGCTAGCGCAATGGTGGTGTTCCTCGGGTCAAACGGATTTGCATTTGCAGTGAAAAGCATGTGATCGTTAAACAATTGCAACGTGTTCGCTAAAGATGCTAATGAGATTGGCCGGGGCACGCCCCCTGCGGTTTTGAAAACGCCTCAATAGCTCTGCACAAGCACAGTGTGTGACCGCCCCCTTAAACTTTCTTGCTTATTTAAGTAGCTCACAGACCAACAAACACAGAGTTCCCCAACGGAAGCGAACTGTTTTATTTCACAGAATGGAAAGGAATGGGCTTTGGAAAATTTAAGGGATGCACTGCTGCTCCTATGAACGGAAACGCTTCTTTCCCCTACTCTCTTTCCCCACTGGAATGACCAAAATACCAAAACTTCTGGCTTTTTTATTTTTTTAACTAAGTTCTAAATGCCACACTATTTACTATTTGTACTGGTTGAGGGCATTGTTGTATGTTTTGATGGTGTCCATTTTGGGTTCCTATATCTTGTTCTCTATATATTCTAAAAGACAATTCTCTAATTCATTGTTTATTAACACAAAAATACAGCATTTCACACAGATATAATTACACCTGTCTCTATCAGTCCTGGTGTACACAATTTTGGTTGCCCCTGGTTCTGAAGGGTCAGACATATTTTTCTGGTCTTACATCTGCACTGAGCCCCGCTTGCACTCTAGCCCATCCTCGCATTCCAGGACAAGCTCAACACACAGACACACAAAGACTTCCTGATGGGAAACAATGCGTCGTAAGGAGAGTAAAGCTACAGACAGATAAGGTCTTTATCCAGGGGAGGGAGGCATATAGAAGAGCTGTGTGTGTTATGGCTGGTCAGATACTAGTGAATGTTCGGAAGCAAAATGAAAGTGTACATAAACCTGGACCCTGATAAGCTAACCACATTGTTAGAATTCTGACCTTCACTCAGTGATAGGAGTAATAAATTGTGAAATAAGGGGTTAAAAATTATCTTTATTGTGTAAACATCACTAGGGGATCACCCTTTACCTTGTTAATTTATTAACCATATTTCATATTTGTTGCATTTCGTTGTTGTAGTTTAGTTGTCTAATAAAGTTTTGACTTTTATATAAATATACATTATAACAGGGGTCCCCAAACTACGGCCCCCGGCAGTCGGGCAGAGGCTTCCGTCCGTCCGGACAGAAAGCTCCTGCCCGTCACAGTATGTGCTCGATGGCGGCGGAAAACTCGCTCGAGCACTATCTTGCAGGTGGAGCGATGTACCGGAAAAACCCCCGGCGCACAAGCTCTTGAACCTGCAGGCGCGGACGGTGATGACGTCATCACGCGGTCGCGCACCTTTCCTGTCCGGCAGCCGCAAGAAGAAAGAAGACGCGGGAGCCAGAGGTAGTACAGGGTTGTTAAAATTTTTTTTAAGCAGCAGTAATACAAACTTGTGCCAGCGGGGGGCCCTAAATATGAAAAATTCATATGGGAGCATCATATAAAATAACTAATGGTGGGGGGCATATAAAATAACTAATGGTGCGGGGGGGGGGGGGGACACATATAAATAATAAACTAATGGTGGGGGGGGTGGGGTTTATATTCCAACGAAAGCTCTGTGTGGAGGGGTATATAACATAACTAATGGTGGTGGGGGGGGACATATAAATAACTATGGTGGAGGGGGGGGACATATAAAATAACTAATGGTGGAGGGGGGGACATATAAATATCTAATGTGGTGGGGGTATATAAAAATAATCTGATGCTGGTGGGGTATATAAAATAACTAATGGTGGGGGGTATAAAAATAACTAATGGTGGGGGGGGGGATATAAAAATAACTAATGGTGGGGGGGACATATCAAATAACTATGGTGGGGGGGGGACATAAAATAACTAATGCTGGGGGGTAATAAAATACTAATGGTGGGGGGGGACATATAAAATAACTATGGTGGAGGGCAGCATAGAATAATTAAAGGTGGGGGGAGGGCATAGGTAATAATTAATTATGAGGGACAGTCTATATTAATAGGGGGGCAGCATTCAATAATTAATGAGAAGGTCCAGTATAGATAAATAAATTGACCCAATCAATTCATTATTCTGAATATGCGCCCCCATATAAGATAACCCTGCATTAAGATAACCAAGGAACTATTCAAAACATATCTGGTTTTTAAAAACCAAAAAACGGGGGAAATCCAAATTACAGTGTAATTATCCTGGTAAAGGTCAACCCTTTTCTTGTTTAATAGTACGTTAAAAAAGGGAAATTAGTGGTAAAATGATATATATATTACTAGGAGCTCTATATACACATTGGGGTTGATTAAAATTTTAAACAAAAGGGTATGTTAACCATCGAACACCATTATATATGTACATAATGGGGTTCCTGACCAAGTTTGGTTTCATCATCACAGTGGGTAAGACCCTTCACTTTTACTGTTCACTTCACTTTTACTGTTCTGGTTAGAAGCTGAGCCGTGCTATTGGTTGCACTGGTTGCTATTCTGCCACAGGTCACTAATATGAGCTCTCAGTCAGTGGCGTAACAAGACCCCAGTGGGCCCCGGTGCGAACTTAGAAAGGGGCCCCCCATATACCTAAACCCTTGCTGCCGGCCCCATACCGCATGTTATTTTTCAGAATACACATATACCATATATCATTTGCACAGCACATGAAACCCATACCCCAACAGCCCCATTATCCAACATCCCCCTGTATATATCAGACGCCCCAGTAATATAGCCAGCTAGTCCCCTTATGTAGCCGCCCTCCCAGTATACAGCCAGCCCCATCTATTAGCCAGCCATTCCCCCTGTATAAGCCATCCCCCATATATAACAGCCCCCTATATACAAACCAGCAGCCCCCCTGTATGCAGGCCTTGTCACCCGTATACAGCTGCCTGCCTCCTGATATACAGCCCAAGCCAGCCTGCCTCCTGAGTAATACCGCCAGCCAACCTGCCTCCGAGTATACAGCCAGCCAGCCTGCCCCTGAGGATACAGCCAGCCTGCCCCTGAGTACTACAGCCAGCCAGCCAGTCTGCCCCCTGAGTAGACAGCCAGCTAGCCCTGCCCCCTGAGTATACCACCGCCGCCAGCCTGCCCCCTGAGTATACAGCCAGCCAGCCTGCCCCCTGAGTATACAGCCAGCCAGCCCCCTGAGTATACAGCCAGCCAGCCTGACCCCTTGAGTATACAGCCAGCCAGCATGACCCACTGATTATACAGCCAGCTAGCCTACCCGATACAGCCACTGCTGACCCGATTATACAGCCAGCTAGCCTGACCCCTGATTATACAGCCAGCTAGCCTGACCCCTGATTATACAGCCAGCTAGCCTGACCCCTGATTATACAGCCAGCTAGCCTGACTCAGCGTTCCTCTTGGCTTCTTCTCTTTTCTGGGCATGGAGTAACGCGCCCAGCGCTGGCAGCGTAATAACGTCATTACGCTGCCAGCGCTGGGACACTTACCGTCCCGTTCGCTGCTTCATGCATCAGTGTGACAGAGCAGGATTGGTTATTACAGGCAATGAGTATAAGACAGCTATGTGGGAGGTATATGATAGGATACAGGGATAGAGGGAAGATTTATCAGAAGTGTTCAGAAAAAAAAATGCAAGTCTGAAAAGCCCATTGTTACAATGGTCAGAGTGCAATGCAAGTTCTGCGCGTCAAAAGCACGCGCACAAACACGCATGAATAACGCAAGTGTGGATGGGGCCTAACTCTGCACTGTCTTACTTTGAGACTCTTGATAAATCTGCCTCAGGGTTCATCAGTGGTGTTGATATTCAAGACTTAGAATGTCTAATAGTAAAATACGTTTATAACCCAGATATAAGCACACTTTCTACAAATTGTTTTAATGTTACAAAATCAGTTACAAAAAAAGTGCATGTATGAGAGAAGCTACATTCGCAAGGTAATCTAAAATGTAAAGAGTTTTCCCAAGAAGACCCATGAAAGGGATGAAGAAACAACCCCTTGAGTTGGAATTGAGGTTACAGACTTGTACCACACTTCATTGTGGCGATTGAAAATCTCAAATGGAGCATTGTAGCCGGCACTTTGTAGTATGTATCATCGAACTGCAGCCGAGGGCCCTCAGCTCTTGCTAGTTTTTCCGCTTGCTTGGCGTACGTATAGCTGATGGAATCCTTCCTCCAAAGGCCTAAAGAGAAAGGACAATTTGCATGAGCTACAGGTAAAAGTGGAGGGGAAACAGACAAAGAACTTTTGTTACAGACCACAGTCTTATAATGTTATTTGCTATGTTCTGCTTCCTCCATAAAGCAGAGGACCCACACACAAAAGTTCACTGGGCATGAGTGGTTCTCACCCCGAATTGGTAAGATTACTGTGGTACTTTATTGTTACATTTGGCCTACTTTCTTCTAAATCAACTTTTAATCATCTTAAATAGCTAATGAAACATTGTGGGGATGTTATCTTCAGCTTGTTACACTGTCTCACCCTCCCCCTTCCTCGGCACCTCCCTCTGCCTATGTAATCTTTGGCCAGAGGAAGTTTCAGCACACGGTGGGAGGAGGATGTGCTCCTGCATAGTTAACAGCCTGTGAATCTGCAACATGGAGGGTCTCTGTAAAACCCAGGAGCCCTTCGACTACCACTCCATAATTTAAAAGTTGAGCCCTGATAACAATATAAAGAGACTGCCGTCAGTGTGTATCTATGAGCACAGTGCTCCTGGCTGTTCCAGTGGATTTTGATGGTAGATTCCTTTAGCACAGATTATTGTACTTGTTATAAGGACATTGGAGAGAACTTAGAATAGTTTCCACCAATGTGAACCGTGTCTTCACTGATTGGGACTTTTGACATATAGAAGCTGCAGGTGACTTCTCAAGGTAACTCAATCTGTAGGTTTTGGAGGATTCCCACTCATGTGGCACAAAAGACATTGTGTGAATTCCCTGCCTGCGGGGGTTTTTTCAATGGCATATAATCACCACAGTACGTCATATTAATCTTTAGCCCTACACAGAATCAAAGCACAGAAGTGAGAAATTTCACTTAATATAACATAGATAAATATTGTTTTTTAACCTAGACTAGTCTGCTGATGATATTCATTAGACCAGGAAGCTGAATGTGAACTGCCAACCATCTAATGTGTATCAGCAAATCAACCCCCCAGTGAAAAATTGAGTGATAAAAGGTCAAGCAGTTGGGTTTCCTTACAGAATACTTTAGGTTCGTCTATTCTGGGGTTACCATTATATCTGCTCTGGAGTCCCATTATTTAAACAGATCTGGTTTCTGGTGTGGTATAATTGCTGTACTGTGGTGCGTTGTTTATTGCTGTTCGTAGGCCCTTTGAAGTTGAGCAGGTATGACAATGCGGTCCTTGGACCACAAAAGTTTGTGCACCCCTGTTGTAAAGGATCCCTTGGGCTAAGTTCAGATATTCATGCAAGGAACATATCCAAATGTATTATCCTGGAGATTTTACAGTCTATATCCTGCTTTTATGTTGATGAATCTAAGACCTCATGTTGCCTTAAGCAAAGTTTGAGTCCAAGGTCAGGTGACATGACAATTTTGGAACTTTCTCAGTTTCCTATTGAAGCCAGTTGCTTCACCCACCATTGTTAGTACACCGCTCATTTGCTGTACTGTTACATTAGCCATTACTAAGGACCCATTACTTGGACCCTTGTCAGAGTGTCAATCATTTTAATGGTAGATCCCATCGCTACAAAAGAACATGTGAGCAGAGGCTTATAAAATACAAAGGCACAATTACCTTCAGAGTTGGACCCATTATATAGCTAAACAGACGTCTGAAGCTTTTCACCACCATCCGAAAAGAAAGTCCTGTTCTAGCGAGGTGTCACCCAACGGGTTTCTTCATACGACGATGTTCAAAGTTCTAAAAGTAATGAGACTATCAGACTACAATAACCCATAACCTGTCTGCATTTCAATCTTCTACAATATTGACAATAAAAAGGAATTACATTTCTAAACACACCGACTACAGTAGTAGAGGAACACAGCAAAGGCTCACTTGAAGCTCATGGCTGGCCATAAGTACTGGGGGTTGGTGTAAGCCTCATTAATTAGTTGTTCGGGGTGTATCCCTAGGCTTTCAGTTCTATCTTTTAGTTCTTCAGCCGGATTTTAATTGTGTTACGTATTATTATCCGTTTTAATCGTAAAAACTGACTGTATGGAAGTCCTCTTAGTGTGCATAGGATGATGGTATTGAAATGGGAATCGAGTTCGTGGCGGTGGCTTTCGAAAGGCCATAGTATCTTAGCCGCCATTCCCACCCGTACCTTAAGCCAGGAAATCTAACTTCTGCCCTCCCTATACGGCAGTTGAAAAACGCATATCTCATAAAATTTTAGTTCAACGTGAGTAATCATACAAATAGAGAAATTGCGTCTTTCTGTGCCCTACCACACGACTGAAACATCGTCCACATATCTGTGGACGCCTTCAGGTTCGAGAGGATGGGTTGCCCAAGAAAAGAGACACGGCGTTCTCGAAACACAGCAGAAAACAAGTTGGCAAGGGTACACGCACAGGTTACCCAGGACGTTGCCCGTTCTCTGGACAAACCACCCATCGTCGAACATGAAGGCGTTGTGGAGAGCACAAACCTAAGTCCACTCACAGACAAAGTCATAAAATCCGGACTCCTACGATGCGTTCGTAAGAATTTCACGAATGCATGTGACACTCTAAATCCTGGGGATGCGGGTATATAGCTTGCGACGTCGATACGACGCCAGATGAATAGCCCTGCTTCCCAATGTACCTCTTTTACAACATATTAAGAAATGCATTCGTGTCTTGAGGTAAGATCGATTTCCTGAACTTTGAATACATGGAAAATATGGCAGAGATGGAACAGAACAGAAATAGAATCCTTATGCAGCACGAAAGTAGATGCATTATGAGGTTTAATGCCATGGGTTCTTTGGGCCTTAATGACAGAAATGATTTCAGCGTTTTTTTATAACGCATGTGCCCATACCCGTCCTATCCTATGCTACACTCTGTACTTGTACGAGCTCTTTTGTGCTACCCTTATAACAGTCTATTTACTAGCGTTCCTTTATTTACAGTCGCATTTTTATATTCATCCTGCATTTTGTTTTTAAATTTGACCTTTTAATATTGTTGTTGATGCACTTGTCTCCCACCTGATTATGTGTACATTGTCTCCTTGACGACACCCACCTGCCTCGCTGATTATATCGCGCGTCGCAGGTGGATGACGTAAACGGCTTGAAGATGCGCTAGTAAGCGCGAAACGGCCCGTCGCCGCATGCTCCAGCGCCCCCCTGTACTATCACGTCTGCTGAATAAAGAAAGTTGTTCCACAACTCGGTGAGTGCCGCCTTACTTGTTTGCTTACATATTGTGGATCCTTCTCTGGTAATCGCTGACTTGCAACGGACATGAACTACAGCACCAACTCGATGTACAGAACTTACCTAGCTAAGCAGATATACCTGTTTCTTCCGGTCATCTGTTCGA
Source organism: Engystomops pustulosus (assembly GCA_019512145.1). Taxonomy (NCBI): domain Eukaryota; kingdom Metazoa; phylum Chordata; class Amphibia; order Anura; family Leptodactylidae; genus Engystomops; species Engystomops pustulosus. Next base: position 235,791 of record WNYA01000099.1, read on the forward strand.
TCACATGAAGCGCACCTGCGGAGTGCACACGGCTTTTTGAGCAGTGCGGGACGCTTTATCTCGTTTGGCTTGATGCTATATGCCTACCTTGGACTTTTGTCTCCAGCACGCTCTAGGTGAAAGCACCACGCCACTACAAAAGGTGAGAAGAATCACGCCATTATACAAAGGTGAACTTTGATACATGGAAAAATATGGCAGAGATGGAACTATCTGAGGTACAATTAAGTACAGGGAGGGAGAAGAGGGAGTTTTCGAGCCGTGTAACACCAGGGATGAACCTACAGATGATGAGCATAAGGCATTGGAGAACCGATGGTCTATTAGCCGATAAAGAAATTAGACTTATGGACCAATCATTCGCTTAAATCGTACAGTGACAGTAGATCGCGTACCAGGGGTTTACGGAGACTTCAGGGCTGCACAATATCAGGATGACCAAGTGTTTATGCAGAGGGTGGAAAGACCTGCACCTACAGCACTCACTAAGCATCATAGCGTTTAGTCATGGGAAGAATGAAATGGAAATACACAAAAACCATAGAAGAATTGGTGCAAGGCAAGACAGAACTAAGAACCGATGATGGTGAAACACAATTCTCAGTGTTCATAAAAAATTAGAGAAAAAAATTGGTCTTCACTCAAATAGAAGTTAAAGAAAAGAAGAGAGACAAATTTGTCGAGACAAAATGGACTTTGAACAAGGCATGATTTTTGTTTGGGGAGCGACCAAGAGACAGCAGAACTATAGAAAATCCTCATAATGCCCGCATAGGAAAGAAAAAAAAAGAATACAGATTCTGGACCACCGAACGGATTCAGGTTTTCGGGATTTTTTTTGTATTCCGAACCATCAAAAAATAAACACTGACAAGCCATCCACCAATGTAGAAGGCAAATTTGGAAGCCTCAACACCAGCTCCCCCTTTAGGACAACCTCAGGAGGACACGCACCAGGGGGGGAGGAGGAAGAAAAGAACGGCACAGAAATCGCAAGAGAAAACAGGTATCCTGGCGATGCAGACCTACAGGTGATCATCTAACATACATCCGCTTCCATAACTATACTATACAATGTGTCACTACACCTGACAACTGATGGTTGCGCTCTTTTGATCCCCATTTCTCACAAAACCACGCAATGGATGTGTTACTTACCCACCCACTTACCATACTCCACCTTTAATAACCTGGAACTACCGTTAATCCCAGTCTAACCCTATTGTTGGGAAAATGATAATAGTATACTCGGGGGACAATGTCAAATCTTACTAACATCGTGTTATTTCCGATTGTATATCATGCTTAAAAAAGGCCTAAACTTTGCTACACTAATGTGTTTGATGAGGTCAGTTTGAGATCGATTTATACAAGGGATTCGTAAACTCAACTTAAAAAAATTCTTTCTGATTTTAAAAACTCTCACCGGGACCATTCAAAGAACATGGAGAAGTGCCAGCCATAGTTGGCCCACTTGGATTCTCCCTCCGACCTCCCACTGATAGGATTTGGCAGCTATCAATGTTCTACTTAGTTTAGACACGAAGATACGGCGACATAACCCCCCCGAACCTTCGGTGCCCCGACTGTAGAAGTAGAAACTTCAAAAAGGTGTTGGTTCCACTTTTTGTCCCCCTGCCTGCCGGCTCCCCTCTCGAATTTTTTACCAACGCGTAAATGAGGACGTCAAAGGCTTTGTGTATCCTCCTACCCTAGCAAATTTCTCAGGCGAACTTTCCGCCCTCCGTTGGCTCAAGTCGCTAGACAGTATTATTTTTAAGCCGGAGGACAAGGGGGGAGAAACGTGGTAATCATGACAAAAGATATTAAAAACTGGAAGCTCACAGCAACTCGGGGATGCCAGAGACTATACCCGTCTGCCCTACAATCTACTCTCAGGTACCAAAACCCGGCTACGTACATTTTCTTGGAGGAGGAGTGTGGAGCGGGGGTATACTATCTGAAAAACGGCAGAAAACTATTACCCGAGCACCCAGACATCCTGTCTGTATTTCCTGCGAAAGGTGCACAAATCCCTCTTGCCCCCCTGGCCGACCATTGTGGCCGCATTGGGTCATCTTAGAACCTCTATCCCATACTAGATGGTCCTTTCCCCCCACTCCAGGAAATCCGTCTTACCTCAAAGACACGAATGCATCTTAATATTGTAAAAGAGGGTACATGGGAAGAGGGCTATTCATTGGCGTCTATCGACGTCGAAAGCCTAATATACCATCCCGCAGGGGTTTAGGTGTCCAATGCATTCGTGAAATTCTACGAACGCTCGTAGGAGTCCGGATTTGATGTGTCTGTGAGGGACTTAGGTTTGTGCTCTCCCACAACGCCTTCATGTTCGACGATGGGTGGTTTGTCCAGAGAACGGGCACGGCATGGGTACACCTGTTGCGTGTACCTTGCCAACTTGTTTCTCGCGTGTTCGGAACCGCCGTGTCTTTTCTCTGGGCAACCCATTCCTCTCGAACCTGAGGCGTTCCACAGATATGTGGAGATGTTTTCACTGTGGGAGGGCACAGAACGCCAATTTTCTATTTTGTTGATTATCTCAACTTTGATAATTTTATGAATATGCGGTTCACTGCCGTATATGGAGGAGCAGTATTAGATCCTGGTGTTAAGGTAAGGGTGGAGAATGGCGAGCTAAGTACTATGGGCTTTCGAAAAGCACCGCCACGAACCGCTTCTCCATTTCAATAGCCATCACCTATGCACACTAAGAGAGGACTTCCCTACAGTCAGTTCTTACGATTAAAACGAATTAATAAAACGTAACACATTTAAAAATCCAGGCTGAAGAACAAAAGATAGACTGAAAGCTAGGGACTACCCCGAACAATATCTATTATGAGGTTACACAAACAAATGTGGTTGTGTATGTCACGGAAGGAATTAATTTCGGCCAAAAAACAAAATCATGACAGAGACCAGGGGTAACACTCACGCAGACTAATGAAATTAGCCACAGAGCGTGGTGGTTCTCCTCGAGTTTAGTCCCCACGAGAGAAGTGATAAGTGATGCCATTTTGAAGATTGGAGCATTTCAGAGCTCGACCCAAACCTGCAGGGACTCACCGACACACGCCCGCACGTCGCCTTCAGACGCCCCTACTATTAGAAAGGCCCTCATCAGGAGTTATTCCACACCCCAAGTCTAATTGGTTAGACAGATCAGTGCCTATAGGTAACTTAGATGTGGTGGTTGTAGTAGCTTGTATTTCAATGGCCACTTAAATGGATAAAATTTGGGGGTCTACACAGAAGGAAGTCCTTTATCTCATGCAAATCCACATATGTAGTATACCATGTGTGTATTGTCCATGCAAACTACTTCTATATAGGTTCAAACCATACGCAGATTACATGTACGATTTCAGGAACATAAAAGGTCCATAAAAAATGGTAATGGTTGCCCGTTTGATTGAGCATGTTATAGAACTCATCACAATGCAAACCGAACATTCTAAAATTTTCATGGATTGAAGTAGTGGCGACGGATCCGTGTAGGAGGGCAACGAATAGAATCCTTATGCAGCACGCAAAGTAGATCATTATGAGGTTAATGCCATGGGTTCTTTGGCCTTAATGGACAGAAATGATTTCAGCGTTTTTTTAAAAGCATGTGCCCATACCCGTCCTATCCTCATGTTAAAATCTTTTGTGCTACCTTATAACAGTAATTTACTAGCGTTCCTTTATTTACGTCGCATTTTTTATTCATCCTGCATTTTGTTTTTAAACTTTAGCGCTTTTTAAATTTGTGTTGATGCACTTGTCTCTCACTGATTATGGGTACATGTGTCCTTGACGACACCCACCTGCCTCGCTGCTTATATTCGGCGCGTCGCAGGTGGATGACGTAAACGGCTTGAAGATGCGCTAGTAGCGCGAAACGGCCCGTCGCCGCATGGCTCCAGCGTCCCCCCTGTACTATAAGTCTGCTGAATAAAGAAATTTTCCACAGACTCGGTGAGTGCGCCTTACTTTGTTTTGCTAAATATTGTGGATCCTTCTTGGAATTCAGGTGGAGCAACTCCGTGACGGAACTTTACCCAGCAGCATTACCCTTTTGTTCCCGGTCATCTGTTCGAATCCATGAAGCGCACCTGCGTGAGTGCACACCGGCTTTTTGAGCAGTGCGGAGAAGCTTTATCTCTTGTTGGACTGTTATACTGGTTATCCTGAGCCTGAATACGATGTATTCATAAAGTACAAATAGGTATGATTGAAATTTATGCATGGGTGGACTGCATGGGACACAGGAGGGGACAGTGATCTTACAATGGTCACAAGAGCTTACAATCTATGGAACAGGATGGGGACACAGGATGTGACAGTGCTTGTACAATGGTCACAGAGCTTACAAGAGGAGAGGGGACACAGGAGATGACAGTGCTGTTTACAATGGTCACAAGAGTTAAATATATGAAGGAGGAGGGGACACAGGGATGACAGTGCGTGTACAATGGTCACAAGAGCTTTACAATCTGATGAGGAGGAGGAACAGGAGATGACAGTGCGTGTACAATGGTCACAAGAGCTACAATCTATGAGGAGGGGACAAAGGAAGTGACAGTGCTTGTACAATGGTCACAAGGAGCTTACAATCTATGAGGAGGGGACACAGGATAGATGACAGTGCTTGTACAATGGTCACAAGAGCTTACAATCTAGATGATGGAGGGGAGGGACGACAACAGGGGATGACAGTGCTAGTACAATGGTCCAAGGAGTTTACAATCTATGAGGACGGAGGTAGGGACAAGAGAGGACAGTTGCTTGTACAATGGTCACAAGAGCTACAATCTATGAGGAGGAGGGGACACAGGAGGGTGATCGTGCAACAGTGCTTGTACACATGGTCACAAATGAGCTTACAATCTATGAGGAGGAGGGGACACAGGAGGTGGACAATGCTGTACAATGGCCATAAGAGCTTCAATCTAGGAGGAGGAGGTGACAGTGCTTGTACAATGGCCATGACGAGTTACAATCTAGTTAGGAGGAGGTAGCAACAGGAGGTGACAGTGCTTGTACAATGGTCAACAGAGCTTACAATCATGAGGAGGAGGTGACACAGGAAGGTGGCCAGTGCTTGTACAATGGCCAAAGAGCTACAATAGGATGAAGGAGGAGGTGACACAGGAGGAAGAGGCGAGGTGACAGTGCTGTACAATGGTCACAAGAGCTTACAATCTATGAGGAGGAGACACAGGAGGTGACAGTGCTGTACAATGGTCACATGAGAGCTTACATATATGAGAGGAGGAGGGACGGGACACAGGAGGTGACAATGCTTGACAATGGCCATAAGAGCTACAATCTATGAGGAGGAGTGTACACAGGAGGGTTGACAGTTGCTTGTACAATGGATCACAAGAGCTTACAATCTATGAGGAGGAGGTGACACAGGTCAGGTGACAGGCTGTACAATGCGTCACAAGAGCTTAAAATCTATGAGGAGGAGGTGACACAGGACGGTAAAAGGTTGACAGTGCGTACAATGGTCACAAGAGCTACAATTATGAGGATGGAGGTGACACAGGAGGTGACAGTGCTTGTACAATGGTCACAAGAGCTTACAATCTAAGAAGAGGTAGGTGACACAGGAGGACAGTGCTTGTAAATGGTCACAGAGCTTACCAATCTATAGGAGGAGGAGGGACACAGAGAGGTGACAGATGATTGTACACAATGTCGCCAGAGAGCTACAATCTTATGAGGAGGAGGGGAGTACACGGCAGAGGTGACAAAGTGCCGTGTACAAATCGGTCACATAGACTTACAATAACTATGAGGAGGAGGGGACACAGGAGTTCTTAATGGGTTGACAATGTGCTGGTACAGATGGCCATGCAAGAGCTTACAATCTAGGAGAGAGCGCGAGGAACGAGAAGGGGTGACAGTGCTTGTACATCTGGCCCATAAGAGCTTACAATCTATGAGGGAGGACGAGGGAAGCACGAGGAGGGTGGGACAGTGTATTGTACAATGGCCATAAGAGCTTACAATCTATGAGGAGGAGAGGACACAGGAGATGACAGTGCTTGTACAATGGTCACAAGAGCTTACAATCTATGAGGAGGAGAGGACACAGGAGGTGACAGTGCTTGTACAATGGCCATAAGAGCTTACAATCTATGAGGAGGAGGTGACACAGGAGGTGACAGTGCTTGTACAATGGTCACAAGAGCTTACAATCTATGAGGATGGAGGGGACACAGGAGATGACAGTGCTTGTACAATGATCCAGGCATTTCAAGTAAGGGATAAAATAAATAAATACCCCAAAGACCCCAATGTTTTCACATTGTATTGAAAAAAACCCCCCCTGAACCAAAACACTTGTGCTCAGTAAGTAACAACTTTATCGCGGCCAAACACATCTTGCTAGTTAGTGAACGCAAGTGCATTGGTCAGAAGGCTTATGTTTTTGGGAAGGATTATCTTGTAAAAAATAAACAGTGTAAAAAAAAGTGTTATGCCCTCAACCCCCCAAAAATAAATGAAATAAATTTAGAGGCGGCAGCCTCAGCCTGCTCAGCGTGGGGAGGTAGGGGGTTTGGGGCTGGCTATTAATTTATACAACTTGGAGTTATGTATTAACTGAAAATTCCATACTCTTCCTCAGCTAAAAATACTCCTCAAAAATGGTGAGAGGAGTATTATTACCCTTCTGGAAAAATGTTAGTGCGACCTCTGAGCGCCAACATGTTCCACTACGCTATACACATCTGCTGCAGTCAATGGAAATTCTGCCCTATGGACTAAAGTATGATTTGGAAATAGTTAATTTTAAAATTGTCCTAAAACTTAATGGGGCAACATTAGAACATTGCTCTTATTTATTGCATTACCCAATTTTAAAGTTTTATATTTGTTCAGTGGCCATGAATTTAAGAAATACATTAAATGCAAGTTATCTACTATTGTCTAGTTACAGACTCTTTGTCACACACTGGGGCACATTTACTTACCCGCTCACCGAAGTTAACAGAAGTGCATGGTCCGATTATAACACACTAAGATTGTGCGCCTGATATCATGAATGTGTCGCTTCTCCACTCAGGTCTGACAGAGTTCATAATCTTTGTAGTGGAACACCTAAGTTCTATGGCTTATGACACAATTTGAAAGTTAAATCCTGTGCTCAGTCTGAATCAGTCAGACCGTCAGACTGCACACCCCCTAAACTTGTGTTACATGTAAGCCAGCGCAGCTGCGCCACAAAAAGGGTCACAAGCGACACAATCGCAGCCCACCCACTACTTTAATACCTGTGCAAGCCATTTTAACATTGAAAAATGGGCAAAATCCAAAAAAAGTGTATCGCAAAGCGGCACAAAGCCTTAGTAAATGTGCCCCAGTGTTGCTCTCTAACTTCTCTCTACTGTGCCACTTTGAGTGGTGGAGTTCTTCTCTTACCCTTTGGGGTAGGGACACATGCTTCAATAGCGCTGCGTTTACAAGCGCAGTGCTAGCGCAATGGTGGTGTTTGCCTCGGGTCAAACGGATTTGCATTTGCAGTGAAAAGCATGTGATCGTTAAACAATTGCACGTGTTTCGCTAAAGATGCTAATGAGATTGGGCCGGGGCACGGCCCCCTGCGGTTTGAAACGCCTCAATAGCTCTGCACAAGCACAGTGTGTGACCGCCCCCTTAAACTTTTTGCCTTATTTAAGTAGCTCACAGACCACACATACACAGAGTTCCCCAACGGAAGCAGAAGCTGTTTTATTTCACAGAATGGAAAGGAATGGGCTTTGGAAAATTTAAGGGATGCACTGCTGCTCCTACTGAACGGAAACGCTTCTTTCCCCTACTTCTTTCCCCACTGGAGATGACCAAAATACCAAAACTTCTGCTTTTTTATTATTTTTTAACTTCTAAGTTCTAAATGCCACACTATTTTACTATTTGTCACTGGTTGAGGGCATTTGTTGTATTTTTTGATGGTGTCCATTTTGGGTTCCTATATCTTGTTCTCTATATATTCTAAAACGAATTCTCTAATTCATTGTTATTAACAAAAATACAGCATTTCACAGATATAATTACAACCTGTCTCTATCAGTCCTGGTGTACACAATTTTGGTTGCCCCTGGTTCTGACAGGGTCAGACATATTTTTTTCTGGTCTTACACTGCACTGAGCCCCGCTCTGCACTCTAGCCCCATCCTCGCATTCCAGGACAAGCTCACACACAGACACACACAAAGACTTCCTGATGGGAAACAATGCGTCGTAAGGAGAGTAAAGCTACAGACAGATAAGGTCTTGTAATGAAGCTTTAGTGTTAATATTGATTCTTATGACAACCCAACATTTTCAAAATCCAATTGTCACAGAGACCGAAAAAGTTCTGGCTGGGATTACAATGATAAAATATACAGTTCCGACTTACATACAAATTCAACTTAAGAACAAACCTACAGACCCAATCTTGTATGTAACCCGGGGACTGCCTGTACATTAAATGAAAGTTATCTACTATTGTCTAGTTACAGACTCTTTGTTACACACTGGGGCACATTTACTTACCCACTCACCGGAGTTCACAGAAGTGCATGGTCCGATTATAACGCACTAAGACTGTGCGCCTGATATCATGAATGTGTCGCTTCCCCACTCAGGTCTGAAGAGTTCATAATCTTTGTAGTGGAACATCTAAGTTCTATGGCTTACGACACAATTTGAAAGTTAAATCCGGCGCTAAGTCTGAATCAGTTAGACCGTCAGACTGCACACCCCCTAAACTTGTTACATGTAAGCCAGCGCAGCTGCGCCACAAAAAGGGTCACATGCGACACAATCGCAGCCCACCCACTACTTTAATACCTGTGCAAGCCATTTTAACATTGAAAAATGGGCAAAATCTGAAAAAAAAGTGTATCGCAAAGCGGCACAAAGCCTTAGTAAACAATGCGTCGTAAGGAGAGTAAAGCTACAGACAGATAAGGTCTTTATCCAGGGGAGGGAGGCATATAGAAGTGCTGTGTGTGTTATGGCTGGTATAGCAGAGCTGAGAATGCCGTGTAATATGCATCTATCTCATGGATCTCATCATCTTTCATCTCTGATTTGTCTCTTTTTCTCTGTCAGATACTAGTGAATGTTCGGAAGCAAAATGAAAGTGTACATAAACCTGGACCCTGATAAGCTAACCACATTGTTAGAATTCTGACCTTCACTCAGTAAGGTCACTGAGTAAAATTGTGAAATAAGGGGTTAAAAATTATCTTTATTGTGTAAACATCAATAGGGGATCCCCCTTTACCTTGTTAATTTATTAACCATATTTCATATTTGTTTATTTCTTCGTTGTTGTAGTTTAGTTTGTCTATACAAGTTTTGACTTTTATCATATAATATACGATATATATAAGATAACCAAGGAACTATTCATAACATATCTGTGTTTTTAAACCAAACGGGGAAATCCAAATTACAGTGTAATTATCCTGGTAAAGGTCAACCTTTTCTTGTTTAAAGTAAGTTAAAAAAGGGAAATTAGTGGTAAAATGATCTCTGAATAGAGTTGTGTATATATATATAGATATATATATATATATATATATATATATTACTAGGAGCTCTATATACACATTGGGGTTGATTAAAATTTTAAACAAAAGGGTATGTTAACCATCGAACACCATTATATATGTACATAATGGGGTTCCTGACCAAGTTTGGTTTCATCATCACAGTGGGTAAGCTGAGCCGTGATATTGGTTGCACTGATGTCTATTCTGCCACAGGTCACTAATATGAGCTCTCAGTCAGTGGTGTAACAAGACCCCAGTGGACCCCGGTGTGATCATAGAACAGGGGGCCCCCCATATACCAAAACTCTCGCTGCCGGCCCCATACCGCATGTTATTTTTCAGAATACACATATACCATATATAATTTGCACAGACATAAACCACATACCCCAAGCAGCCCCCAGTATACAGCCAGCCCCCCTGTATATAGTCAGACAGCCCCCAGTATATAGCCAGCTAGTCACCCCATTATATAGCCAGCCCCTCCCCAGTATACAGCCAGCCACCCACTGTATTTAGCCAGCCATTCCCCCTGTATATAGCCAGCCCCCCCAATATATACACAGCCCCCTGAGTATACAGCCAGCCAGCCCCCCCTGTATGCAGCCAGCCTGTCCCCCAGTATACAGCCAGCCTGCCCCCGAGTATACAGCCAGCCCCCTGAGTATACAGCCAGCCTTCCCCGAGTATACAGCCAGCCAACCAGCCTGACCCCTGAGTATACAGCCAGCCAGCCTGCCCCTTGAGTATACAGCCAACCAGCCTGACCCCTGAGTATACAGCCAACCAGCCTGACCCCTGAGTATACAGCCAACCAGCCTGACCCATGGAGTAACGCGCACAGCGCTGGCAGAGTAATAACGTCATTACACTGCCAGCGCTGGGACACTTACCGTCCTGCGCGCTCCTTCAGGCATCAATGTGACAGAGCAGGATTGGTTACTATAGGCAATGAGTATAAGACAGCTTATGTGTGAGGTAATATGGATAGGGATACAGAGATAGGGGAAGATTTATTAGAAATGTCTGAGGTAAAACTTCCAGTTGCCCATTGAAACCAATCAAAGATCAACTGTAACTTTAGGAACATAACATACAGTGGCGTAAGTGGAAGCTGATGGGCCCCAGTGCAAAGTCTGTGCCAGGCCCCCAACTATAATGTATGGTTTATAGTACTAGTCTTTTCATATGGGAAAATAACACCATAAGGGCCCCTTAAACCTCTTGGGCCCGGGTGCGAGTGCACCCTCTGCACCCCCTCAAGTTACGCCCCTGATAACACCCCAATGTTGCGTTTCGTCAAAGGACTCGGCTTCTTCTGGGGTACGACCCCTCTTTATATCAATCGGCTTGATTGACAGGTTTAGGAGCCTATCCAGGGTGCTTCTTGGACAATTCCTTATTTAATAAATAAAAACAATTCATAATGGCATGGCATGGCAAATGGTATACTGTAATCAGTGATATTCTACTTACTTTTTGTCTTAGGCTACATTCACACTACAGTATGGGGGACGTATATACGGCTGATATACGTCCCCCATACACTTCTATGGGCTCACGGCCCTGTACGGGAGCGGTACGGTGCAGCACACGTGCGGCACCGTACCGCTCCGTAGCCCGGGGAAAGATAGGACATGTCCTATCTTTCCCCGTATTACGGCGCCGTGCTCCATTACTTTCTATGGAGAGGGGCGGGGGTGAGCTGCGCTCACCTCCTCCTCCTCTCCCCGCGCTGCCGTGTGCCCGCCGTGCCACGGTGCGGTGGGCTCACGGCAGTGTGAATTTAGCCTCAGACCTTGATGAAGGACGTTTGGAGAGGGGAGGCCGGGCGGGGGTGAGAAGACCCCACACGTTATGTCACGTATCTGTGACTTCCTCATTGGTACCATAACATTTGGTGTCTTCTCACCCCCGCCTGTCATCCTCTCCCAACTGCCTTCATCATTTTATTACACGCTGGACTCTCTGGTGTATTTGACCTATTTAGGTATTGTGTTTCTGTGTACATGTGGCCTTTACCCACCAGCATTTTTGTATTCATATTTTTCATTACATCTGATCGTCAGTGGTTTGGGTGTGGGTGGTACCCTGGGTATAGGGCATCGTGGTCCCATTCCTTTAAGGGGAATTTTTGCCTGACGCACATTTTTTAATTGCTTTTAATTTTATAAATTAAATAAATTAATAAAATTGCTTTTGTACTTTGAGATTGGCCTCCTATTGCATCACTGTTTTTTCTTTTTTTTTTACTTTACCAACCTTTTGAATGGAATCTGTCATTGGCTGCACGGTGAAAGCAGTGAGAAAATGGTTCAACTGTGTTTTTCCATTAGTTTTTACCACATTTGGATTGTTTTCTCCAGCTTCCTTCCTAAAGCATAGAATATAAAATGGCACAACTAGAAACTACATTTTTGTTCAGCACAAATCAAGTCTCATATGTCTCTGTAAATGGATATAGGATTTAGCAGGAAAGGACACAGAGTGGAATGCTGACAGCACCTGCTGGTTGTGAGAAGGTAATGCAGAGAAGGGCCGAGAATACATAGTTCTCTCAAGTATTAAATAAGCGTTGGAAGTCCTGGAGAATGCAGCAACACAGTGCAATGAAAACTATACTAGATAAAAGGTGCATTCACATGCAGTATGCCCGCTGTGCAGGCATACCGCCTAGTGTTGGAGAGGAGGAAGAGGTGGCCCTTCCTCCCTCCATAGGAAACAGCGGTGTACGGTCGCACACCAGGGAAAAGATAGAGCATGTTACAGGGGCGTAACTACAGTGGTAGCAGCTGCTATGGGGCCCACAGTGTCAGGGGGCCCCCCATCCAACCTGAGAAAAGAATGGACACCATTATATACATTGTACAACATAATATGTATATAATATATGTGATGTCTATATGCTGTATCTGTGATGTATATATGCTGTATGGCTACACAATGTATGATGTGTATATATACACTGCATTATGCTCTATATATGTACTGCATATATCGTGCGACTGTAACTCACATTTGTGAGCACATAAATATGTATATTTAAGGGGTAAGGGGGGCCCTGCCTCTCCTAGTTATGCCACTGGCATGTTCTATCTTTTCCTGCTGTGCAGCGCAGCACCGTACCGCCATTGCCATCTATGGTGACAAATGCGGCTGCATGCATGTCCCTGCAGACGGCGGTGTGCAATGTGTTCAGTCTGTGTGATCGGACCAGCACATGGATCAGTTTCAAATCGGCTAAACTTTGTGTGCAGAGGGCCTTATACTGGGTCAAAATTATCATCCAGCATCAGACACTATGATAAATCCGTTGCAGCACAACACAATCTAGTCTAAGGCCTCTTTCCCACTTGCATTGCAGATCACGTCAGAGTTTGATCAGGGTACGATCAGGGTTTGGTCAGTGAAAAACGCAAATTTTGTATCAGAGTTCAATCAGAGTTTGTTCAGTGTCTCAGTTTTTCACGCGCGTTTTTGATGCAATTTCAATGCGTTTTTCACGCGCAGAACATGCGCGTGAAATGGACTCAGGACCGATCGCTATCTTTTCTATGGCAATTGATGCGTGAAAACACATTACACTTGCAAGTGTCTCAGAGTGCAATGCGTTTTGATGCATCTCATAGACTTGTATGGTGCGTTTTTCACGCGTGTATGCCAAAGTAGAGCATGTCAAGATTTAACGCGCGTTAAAAAAAAAGAAAATGCGCGTGTTGCGTGAAAAAAAAATAAGTCTGAAAACCCATTGGTTACAATGGGTCAGAGTGCAATGCAAGTTCTGCGCGTCAAAAGCACGCGCAGATAACACGCATGAATAACGCAAGTGTGGATGGGGCCTAACTCTGCACTGTCTTTACTTTTGAGACTCTTGATAAATCTGCCTCATTGGGTTCATCAGTGGTGTTGATATTCAAGACTTTAGAATGTCTAATAGAGTAAAATACAGTTTATAACCCAGATATAAGCACACTTTCTACAAATTGTTTTAATGTTACAAAATCAGTTACAAAAGAAAAGTGCATGTATGAGAAAATGCTACATTCGCAAGGTAATCTAAAAATGTAAAGAGTTTTCCCAAGAAGACAACATGAAAGGGATGAAGAAACAACCCCTTGAGTTGGAATTGAGGTTACAGAGCCTTGTACCACACTTCATTGTGGCGATTGAAAATCTCAAATGGAGCATTGTAGCCGGCACTTTTGTAGTACGCATCATCGAACTGCAGACCAAGGGCCCTCAGCTCTTTTGCTAGTTTTTCCGCTTGCTTGGCGTACGTATAGCTGATGGCATATCCTCCAAAAGGCCTAAAGAGAAAGGACAATTTGCATGAGCTACAGGTAAAAGTGGAGGGGAAACAGACAAAGAACTTTGTGTTACAGACCCAAGTCTTTATAATGTTATTGCTATGTTCTTGCTTCCTCCATAAAGCAGAGACCCACTAACACAAAAAAGTTCACTGGGCATGAGTGGTTCTCACCCTGAATTGTGGCAAGATTACTGTGGTACTTATATTTGTTATATTTGGCCTACTTTCTTCTAAAATCAACTTTTAAATTATGCTAATGAAATACTTGTGGGGATGTTATCTTCACAGGCTGTTACACTGTCTCACCCTCACCCTTGCTCAGCATTCCCCCATCCCTCTGCTTGATGTAATCTTTTAGCAGCAGAGGAATTTTCAGCACACAGTGGGAGGAGGATGTGCTCCTGCATAGTGTAACAGCCTGTGAATCTGCAACATGGAGGGTCTCTGGTAAAATACCCAGGAGCCCTTCAGACTCACTAGCATAATTTGAAAAGTTGAGGCCCTGGATAACAAATATAAGACGACTGTCAGGTTTCTGTATCTATGAGCAAGTGCTCCTGGCTTATCCAAAGTGGATTTTGATGGTAGATTTCCTTTAGCACAGATTATTTGTACTTGTTATAAAGGACATTTGGAGAAAGAACTTTAGAAATAGTTTGCACCAACTGAACCATGGTCTGCACTGAATTGCCGGAACTTACTTGACATATATAGAAGCTGCAGGTGACCTCTCAAGGTAAACTTCAGAGTCTGTAGGTTTTGGAGGATTCACCACTTCATGTGGCACAAAAAAGGACATTGTGGAATTCCCTGCGGGTGGTTTTTTCAATGGCATATACATCACCACAGGTACAGTCATATTAATCTTTAGCCCTAAAACAGAATCAAAGACAAGGAAGTGAGAAATTTCACTTTAATATAAACAGAGTAATAAAATATTGTATTTTAACACTAGACTAGTCTGCTGATGATATTCATTAGACCAGGGAAGCTGAATGTGAACTGCCAACCATCTAAATGTGTATCAGCAAATCCAACTCCCCCAGTGAAAAATTGAGTGATAAAAGGTCAAGCAGTTGGGTTTCTTACAGAGATACATTAGGTTCGTCTATTCTGGGGTTACCATTATTATCTGCTCTGGAGTCTCCATTATTAAACTCAGATCTGGTTTCTGGTGTGGTATATATTGCTGTACTGTGCTGGTTCTTGGTACGGCCCTTTGAAGTTGAGCGGTATGACAATGCGGTCCACGGACCAAAAAAGGTTGTGCACCCCTGTTGTAAAGGATCCCTTGGGCTAAGTGCAGATATTCATGCAAGGAAACGATATCCAAATGTATTATCCTGGAGATTTTACAGTCTTATTATCCTGCCTTTATGTTGATGAAATCTAAGACCTCATGTTGCCTTAAGCAAAAGTTTGAGTCCAAGGTCAGGTGACATGACAAGTTTGGAACTTTCTCAGCTTTCCTATTGAAAGCCAGATGCTTACACCACCATTGTTAGTACACGCTCATTGCTGTTACTGTGTACATTTAGCCATTACTAAGGAACCCATTACTTGGAGCCCTTGTCAGAGTGTCAATCATTTTAATGGTAAGAATTTCCCATGTAGCTACAAAAGAACATGTGAGCAGAGGCTTATAAAATACAAAGGCACAAATTACCTTCAGAGTTGGACCCATTTATATAGCTAAACAGACGTCTGAAGCTTTTCACCATCCCAAAACCGAGAAAGTCCTGTTCTAGCGAGGTGGTCACCCAACGGGTTTCTTCATACTGACGATGTTCAAAGTTCTAAAAGTATAGAGACTATCAGACTACAATAACCCATAAACTGTCTGCATTTCAATCTTCTACAGATATGGTGAACAATAAAAAGGAATTACATTTCATAAACACACAGGACATACAAGTAGAGGAACACAGCAAAGGCTCAACTTGAAGCTCATGGACTGGCCATAAAGTACTGGGGGTGAACAGGATGGAGGTAATGCTACATCGTACCAAGATGCCACCATGTTTGCCCCTCAGTGCAAGTGGAGATTGAATAATTTTTCATGTGATCATAGGAGAGAGCCCTGCAGGGGGTGTGAATGTTGGTTAAGATCCAAAACTTTGGTTTGCAGTGCCCCACTCTTACATAGCCCTACATGCATTATCATACACAGGCTCATAACATTATCTGCACCTGTCCAACAAACGCGCAACCACAAACAGGCTTGGCACTAGCTGTCAGACTAGGTAGGTGGTGGCGAACTCACCCTGCGAAGTCCCTGGGGGCTAAGGACCTGCCTAATGCAGATAAACCGCCCTGATAAGGGCAGATAAACCACCCTGATAAGGGTACCCTCAGGAACCTAACTGACGGACCCTGAGCGACCCTACAAGATGACAGGAAGACTTACTTTGCCTGGCAGCTGCTGGATGGTGGAGTGGACAGGTAACCGGAATACATGAATAGACCAGTGTTCACACTGGTGCACAGAATACTAACACAGGTCTGAGACAGGGAAAGTGGGATAATACTAAGAGGTAAACGATACTGCGGGGCAAACAACATTTATATAGGTCTTCAGGTGGGATATACACAGGTCAGGTCCAGATACAGGTAGAGGCGGGATATACACAGGTAAGATCAAGATCAAGCGGGTTATATACAGGTCAGGTTCAGATACAGACAGACAAGCGTAGATAGGTCAAGATCAAGATGGCTGTAAGGGCACAGAAACGGGTACAAAACACAATACAGAACAAGATAGTAAGAGTGCTAGATACACAGGTAAGACTTTAAGAATAACCAGCAAGGTCTCATGGGCATAGGCAGGTATATAAGGCAGTTCCCAGACCAACTCCAGCAGCACACTGGGGAAACTGTCCATCAGGCTAGTAACCCTTGCTGGGCAGGACTGAAATGCAAGGAGCAGGGGGTGGCTCAGTTAATCCAAACACAAGCAGTAAGCCACAGTTCACACACAAATAAACGCCATCTATTCCGCAATCTGCGGATAGTGCGAAGTTTAGGCACGAACATTACACAGTGTTAAAGTATTTCTTCAAGGCCACTACTTATGTACTGTTAGGAGCAGCAGGACTGTGAAAAAATACATTTATATTCCTAGATTGTAGCTGGATTCTGAGCAATGTGGTGCACTGGAGTGTGAGATCTATTCTCTGAACACACAGCCCCCAGAATGTAGGGTGGTTTAACCACGGAGAACCAATTTAGATGCAATGCAAAGTCTGAAATCTGCAGTTCACCACAGCAAAAAAAAAATCAAATTTTTGCTACAAAGGAAGACACTGCAGAGTGCCTGCAGCATGTTCCCTACGTGTGTCCTTTGTAGTACTGCTGCAACTAAGCAGTTTCTTGGTCTGAATTGGTAGTCAGCATTACCATAGATAAAACATGGGGTATGACACTCTACTTTCTCAGACCCCTGAAAAAATACACCATAGATTTATAAAGCCAAACAGACACATATAAAGCACAGCCACATATTCTGGTAAATTTCTCATTGTCATTCTCTTTACTACTTGTCACTCTACTTTCCAAAGAACGGATATATACAGTTCTATAGTAGTGAAGAAGAATTTTTAACCACTTGATAGATGCAAACTGATCATTTAGTTCAATTTGTTGAAAATAATATTACAAAATATAGAAAAAAACCTAACACTAGCACATTCTGGGTACTACATGCACAGCCCCCTCTGTATACTTACATCATACTTTTTCACCAGTTGATAACTTGGACAATCACTGGTGCGACAAAACTTAGGCAACTGGTTCTCATTGGGAACATCAGAAGCTTGTGAAAGGCCACATACAGCGAGCAGCCCCAGCAGCAGAACCACCTTGGTCTCCATGTCTGTGTGTGACTGGGGGCTATGCTCAGCAGCTATTATACCCTGGGCTAGGGGTGGAGCAGGGACTTGTGTAACTGACCCACACACAGAGTTAAGTAACCCATCTCCCTCCTTCCTCACGTGTAGACAAGACTGAGGATGTG
Source organism: Engystomops pustulosus (assembly GCA_019512145.1). Lineage (NCBI taxonomy): Eukaryota > Metazoa > Chordata > Amphibia > Anura > Leptodactylidae > Engystomops > Engystomops pustulosus. Next base: position 253,675 of record WNYA01000099.1, read on the forward strand.
TGCAGGGTTTTATAACCGCTTGTATAGAGGGGCTGCTTTCCCCCCTCATGGGATCCGCTCCCATGTTATCTAACAGAATTGTTCACCTTTTGATTTCTCCAGACATTAAGTAACAATAGGGGATGAAGAAGTACAGGGCGTTAACGTTAACGGATTATCTATTGATCTTTATTTAGATAGTGCTAACATGTTCTGCTGTGTTGTACAGGTCATTTAGAAAGGGAAATATATTCTTAATTTACATAACAAATAAAGAATTCAACTTGAAACATGAGAACAGAACCCAAATAAGCATTCTCACACGTACAGATATTACTTTATTTTCATTATAGTTTGTACATGCAGGATAGGTTCTGTAGGTTTGTTCTTAAGTTGAATTTGTATGTTAGTCGGAATTGTATATTTTATAATTGCAACCTCTACCAAAATTTATTTGGTCTCTGTGACAATTGGAAAAAATGTTGCGTTGTCATAAGAACCAGAAGTACCAATAAAACTAAATTGCAGAAACCTCTGATAACTATTACAGCTGATCAATGTATCCTAGGGCTGAAGTACAGTAAGTTACCAACATCTAGGGCTTGTCTGTAAGTAGGGTGTTCTTCAGTAGGGGACCTGCTGCATACATTTTATGGCGCACAAAAGTTTGTTATCTACAATTTTATACAAATCTAATAAAAACAAAAAATTATGGGGCTCACTAACGGTCACATGCACACTTTTGTCATGCTGTGCGCCTTTTTCGGGGATTACACGGCTTGCACAGGTATTTAATAAGTGTGTTAACTGGGATTGTGGCACACGCGATCCTTTTGTGGCGCAGTTGCGCTGGCTTCCATGCAACACAAATTAGGGGGCGTGCAGTCAGACAGTCCAACTGATTCGGATTGAGCGTGGGATTTAACTTTCAAATTGTGTCGCAAACCCTAGCCCTAAGATGCACCACTAAAAAGATGGTGAATTCCGTCAGACCTGAGCGGGGAAGCAACACATTCATGATATCGGGCTCATGATCTTGGTGAATCGCAGCACAATGCATTATAGTCGGACAATGCACTTTCTGTGAACTCCGGTGACCAGGTAAGTAAATGTGCCCCTATATTCCTTCCACTATACTGTGGATAGAAAGATGATAAAAAATCCTCACCACTGATGATGGAGATTTGGGTGGTAGCCCAAATTCTAGTACCATATGTAAGAAGTGAATTCCAGACGTGTAGGGGCTATAATATTCATACAGCGCAGGGCCCATGGCGGTCTTATCCATCCCATGCAGGTGCCCTAAAGGTCAATGAGTCATCTTTAACCTCTTGTGTCAAGCTGTGGCACCCAATGGCCTCAACATTTTACATGTAAGGCTGAGCTATACCTCAACATTGCCAGCAAAATCGCTCAGCCACTGAGCATGGCAGGTGAGCAAGGTTTTGGTTGTGTGCAGTCGCTGTATGGTATGTCCGTGGTCACATGGTGAATTAAAGCTAAATGCTATGATTTATTTAGTACTCCTTATGAGGAAAAGCCGGACCGCTCTCTCCATAGGCCAGAGCTGACTGCCGCAAGTAACGCCCCCAATCCCGCCCCCTCATGAATATGCTGGACCGCTTTGAGAGCGTCCGGCATTTCTAGTGTACATCGCTGTAGTGTTTGTTAGCGTTATCGGAGGTTTCTGATAACGTTAGCAATCTTTAAATTGCAAGCAGTTTTCACTAGGAAGAACATGCAAAGTCTCACAGAAAACGGGTGCACGGCCCTTAGTAAATGAGCCTCAATGTATAAATGAGCAAAGAAAGATATCTAATACATTCCCTGGTCGGAACTGTTATTGCCCTACAGTAGTGATGGTGGACCTTTTAACTTTAACAGAGGAGTGCGCAAACTACAGCTAAAAATCTGCTTATTTATCACAAAGTGCCAACACAGCAATATAAGCAGCAAATTATTGCTCCCTGCTCTGCCACAGCTATTAATTGTATTGGCATCTTGAGGATAGCAATACCTTTGAAAGAAGGAGGAGAAATTAGGATAATCATTGTGGCTTCCCCTAGAGTCCTCCTTTAACAGTAATTATAAGCCTATTTTGTCCACACAAGGAGAGAGCGGGACCAGGGCATAAAACACATAGTTCTTATATAGTAAAATAATGCTTTATTAAATTCAACATACAATAGAAATAAAGGTACACGAATAAATATAATTGATACTGGTTAAAAATGTACAACCACTGGTGATGCGTAGACAAGGGAGTTACACCACTTGGACACAAAGGGAAAACCATGTGTCATGTATTATCTAAGACTCAGGCAAACTTAAAAAGATATGCTCCACTATTATCGTAAGGTAATGTTATTGCATGTATATAGTTATATTGCACCTGCCCCGAGTGATAAGGTAAACAGCTTCTCTTACCCATAATCAAAATGCAGGTTCCCAGGTCCTGGGTGACTCCAACCCCGACGCACGTTTCGGCTCAAATGAGCCTTCGTCTCCCCCAGACGAAGGCTCATTTGAGCCGAAACGCGTGTGTTGCTTTATAATAGCGCTGAATGCAGCAAATCCCGGGCTACTCAGGATTGAGTCACTCAACCTGTCTGACTAGATCGTTGCTTGGGTGATGGCCTCGATGCCCACACAGATGGCCCACCCCTGCCATAGATTCTCCACCACTGCCCTACAGTATTAGAACTAGTATATTCTGAAAGCGTTTCGGCTCAAATGAGCCTTCGTCTCCCCCAGACGAAGGCTCATTTGACCCGAACGCGCGTCGGGGCTGGAGTCACCCAAGACCTGGGAACCTGCATTTTGATTATGGGTAAGAGAAGCTGTTTACCTTAACACTCGGGGCAAGTGCAATATAACTATATACATGCAATAACATTACCTAACGATAATAGTGGAACATATCTTTTTAAGTTTGCCTGAGTCTTAGATAACACATGACGCATGGTTTTCCCTTTGTGTCCAAGTGGTGTAACTCCCTTGTCTACGCATCACCTGTGGTTGTACATTTTTACAGTATCAATTATATTTATTCGTGTACCTTTATTTCTATTGTACGTTGAATTTAATAAAGCATTATTTTACCATATAAGAACTATAGGCTTATAATTATTATTCATAGCCCTAGGCTTTGGTGTTCTACATGACTCTAGAGGCTACTATGTCTTACTGACCAGGTTACATACTTGGGTAAATATGTGATCGGCTTCACCTCTATTCAGTGGTCAACTGTAGGTATAAACTCCTCCATTAACAGGAAGAATCACGGGGCAGGAGCTCTAAGCATAATCCAACCATGTCCACACCTCCTTTCACCTCCTGCAGTCCCAAGAAGCTCACATAGTGTTGCTTTATAATAGCGCTGAATGCAGCAAATCCCAGGCTACTCAGGACTGAGTCACTCAACCTGTCTGACTAGATCGTTGCTCGGGTGATGGCCTCGATGCCCACACAGATGGCCCACCCCTGCCATAGATTATCTGCCACTGCCCTACAGTATAAGAACTAGTATATTCTGAAAGCTGCACTGTAATCATGTTTTTCGGTTCTTATTTGTATTTTTATTGCATAGCTTTTCCCTCAATGTATATTTCAATTCCAATGTGGTAATGCGATAGGTGTGTCCCCCTGTACCACAGGTTCTTGTCTGTAGAAGAATAACATAGAGAATTATGATACTCTGTCCTCCTGGCAGGCAGAGAGGGTACTGGCTCTAACTGTCCTTGTGATGCTGTGCTGAGGTATCATAGGATTGATAGTAGAGAAAAAGAAATCTAAAAGGTGATTTCTGATGGGGCAGGAAGCTTCTCTGCAGTGAAGTTATTGCAATGTACTCAGAAGAAATACAGTGGGGAAAATTTACTTACCTGGTCCTGTCGCGATCCCCGATTCCAACGGTCCGACGAAGATGAAGTCTGGCGCAATTCACGAAGCTCGTGCGCTTCTCCACCGAAGTCCGCCGGAGTTCACCTTCTTCTTTCCGGTGCTTGTAAGTGCGTGTCTTGTGACACAATTCGAAATGTTAAATCCTGTGCGTAGTCCGAATCCTTCGGGTTGTCCGATGGCCCGCCCTGCGGTTTGTGTTGCGTGCAAGCCAGTGCCGATGCGCCAAAATCTGATCGCATGCGCTAAAATTCCCTGTTAAATGCAGCGCAAACCGGAAATCATCAGGAAACCCGCGGACCCTTAGTAAGTGAGCCCCAGTGTGTGATACGGTGCAGTGATGGCAACACGTTTTAGCTAAAAATTAAAATACCTCAAAAGGAGAAAAAAGGACAATTTGAAGCCTCTTTTTAATTGTGGCCAAACTGATGCGTCGAGCCAGAACATCTTTTGTGTTAAAAAAAAAAGGGGGGGGGTAACAATATATTCCGGGTATTGAAAAAGAAAACTACAAATAAGTACCCACAAAGTGCTGAACTATAGTTATTACATAAAATGACTTCATTTCGTGTTCACTAGTTTAGTGATCTGAACCAGACTTCATTGTGACGTTTAAAGAATGTCAGAGGGTCATTGTAGCCGGCTGCTATTCCGAAATTCCCATCATAAGCAAGACCCAGGGCGTCCAGCTCCTCCAATAGAGCTTTGGCTTGCTTCTCATAGTCAGACTTCAGGGCGTACCCACCAAATGACCTGTAAAAGGCGAGCAAACACCTCATTAATTACATAAAACATGTTACAAGTGCAAAAGGAAAGGGGCTCTTATGTAAAAAATCATTAAAGGGAATTTATCTGCTGACGGTGCTAGCCAGAAGATCGAGCATCTAGGTAAATGATTTTTCGCATTAGCATGACTGAGAAAGTGAACACCACTTCTGCAAGTGTACTTAAAGGACATCTACCACCAGCATTAAAGGAAACCTCCACCTAGCTTCCCCGCACCGTGGTCCACGCTCTGCACATCATGCACGCGACCGTGCGTGCGCATGAATAGGAAGTGGTTGCGTGCTTGGTGCGGACCACGGTGCGGGGAAGCTCCTTTGAATATAAAGATTAATAAAGTGATTAAATGCTTTAAAACCGTTTAAGAACATAACGAAGATAAGCGCCGGCACCAGCTCAACCTGAGTTGGTGCACGGCATTTACTGCTTAGAAGCCCTATCGGAACTGGTAGGTTTCCTTTAAGGACATATGCGAATGAGCCTGAGGGGCTCCAGACTCCATTAACACCTATGGAGCCTGGGTCCCTCAAAAAGTCAGAAAAAAGTGTGATTCACGACCCTTAGTAAATGAGCCCCAGTTTGAACTGTGTAGTGTCCAGATTCATGAATTGTGGAGCCCGTTCTTCATGAATATGGCGCCCCCTGATAGAGTGCACCAACTTTTTTGTTGCACCTTTAAAATAGAACATGCAACACATTTATGTAGGACATTGCATGATAAATGTGGCGCATGGTCTGACTGTGCACCAGAACGTGGAGAATCTTGTGTTGCATATAGTGCAGCCACAAAAAAGATGTGTGCCGCGCGACACATTTGTATCTTGGACACTTCTTAAATGCATGTGCAAGCAATTTGCACAAAAAGTACATGCAAAGAGGTGACTGTTGCAAAGAAAACCTATACAGAATTAGCAAATGTCTCTTATTAGGCTTGGTGGTCAGAGATAGTAACTTCTATTTAATTTGAAAGGTAACAAAGAATATCATCAAAGAATCCTAAAAAAATAACTTCAACATAGAAACTTGGCTTACAAAGATCTGTCAGACAGAAAGATGCTCAACGGTTTCTATCACATATGAAGGTCACTCAAATAAGTGAATCCTGAAAATATTTTTGGCTGGATTACAACTTTAAAGTTATAAACTTTTTGTAGAATAAATGGGGAACAGAATTTTAGAATCATTTTATTGAAATGACTGCAAAAAAATCATATTTTAGAAGGGATTTTATTTTTATATAACTGTCCCACAAACCAAGCAGTTTTATTTGATTGCTGTTACCTGACATAGTAAGATGCTGGAGGATAGTTTTCCAAATGCAAAGAGGGGTCCTTGGGTGCCGGGGGATTCCCAACAGAAGTTGGCACAAAGAAAGACATTGTGGCATTAATAGATGGGTCATGCAGTGGGACAATGGCACGAACAGGAACACTCATTTTGATAGAGATACCTAAAGAAACAGAGGGTAAAAACTATTAATCTTATGTAATATAATTAACCCCCCACTCATACTACTCTGTGTCTGTATAGCAGGGTTGCACAACCCGTGGCCTGCCGAGCCTTGGGTTGCGATCTTCACGCTGCTGCCTGCAGGACGCTGGGAAGCGGTGAGTAGTATACACCTCTCCCAGTATCTTCTGCTGTGCTCTGGCTACGGACGTGGGGCATAAGAACCCAAGGCAGTGCATCGCCTGGAGCAAGAGGGGACCTGAGTGGTGAGTACATGTCAGCTCTTATGTATTCACCACTCAGGGTGCTGCACTGTCCGGGGGTCCCAACGCCGGCAAGTACAACCAGTTTCAGGACCCTAAGCAGCTGCAGTACTGTGTTTGAGTAAGCATTGAAGGTCTCCACTATTAGGTTAATGCTCTGGGGTTATCCAGTATTATTAATCTCCTCTTATACGTAAGATCCAGGGTTCCCCACTATTATAATCTACTATGGGGGGTCTCCTGTATTATTATTGTCTGGTTTGACCACTGTATTTGTAGTCTGCACTTGGGTCTATATTGGTTTTTGTAAAAATGCAGCATTTGTGCCATTCTGTGGTTTTCAGGTGGTTACTAGTGTGGCCTATTGAAGGTGAGCAATATAACAATTCGGACCCTCAGAGCGGTAAAGGTTGTGAACCCCTGCTGTATAGATTTATATATCTCTTATTTTATGCTTAGGAGATCTATGGGTGGTCCTAATCTGTGATTGACAGGTACCAGCTCCTCCTGCTACAGAAAAAGGCTGCCAGACATATCACTTTAGACTAAGGTTACATCAGTCAAAAAATTGTAAGTTTTTTTTATCTTTAGAATCTTTTGATGTAGTCGGGGAGACATAAACTGCATTTATTTATGATAATAAGCATCACATGATCAGCCCAGCCAATCACAAGCCCCTGCAGCAGTGTGCACAAGCCCCTGTGATCGCTGTGAAATACATATAATCATATAAACAGAGATATGGCAAGTAGATTATTTTACGGCACTTATTGGGCAGGGTTTAAACAATAGGATGGATGTGTTAATAATTCCACTTATCAAATCAATTTTTCCACTTTTAATCCTTACAGATATTAACTCTAGATTTAGCTATATGCAAAGTATATATTTTTCTATACATTTATCTTCTAAATTGCATTTTTATCAAATGTAAATATTTCCAAAAATGTTATTTGTCAGAGATCTCTTCTGTATTAAACAAGAAAATCTAGAATCACACCTAGGTCTCAATTGCTACATATAGTTAGCACATATCCCATTTCTTTGCAGTCACAATAAAGCATTAATATATATTAATGTGGTTTCTAAGCCGCATTAGAGGAGATTTGTGAGGCTTATGTCGGTTTGGGTTATTAAGTCAGCATCTGTGTTGAGTTTACATTTACTGCATGGTTGTTCATTCCTTCATTTAAGGGCACATAATGTTAGTACTAGTGCTGGCCTATGGCAAGGAGCTGCACTACTGGCCCTGACACATGTGGACACTTAAAATAAAGGACCTCCTCAGATAGCAAACAGCCTCCTGAAAAAGACATCAGAAGTCAACTTATTGTGGAATTTTTCTAAAACTTGCAGTTGATGTATCAATCATAGGTAGAAGGGTGTAAAGGAAGGGCCTATTAGTGGCGTAACTTCATGCTGACAGTCCTCAGTGCAAAGTCAGAGCCAGGTGCCCAATTAGAATGAATGACTACACTCCAGGGATGGGATTCTTTGCATTGTAATCTCCACTGGCAAAAAAGTGTAGCGTTTATTTCAAATGATGGGGGTAGGACTAAGCTTAAAGGGATACTGCTTAGTTAAAAGATTTATGGCATAAAATAAAAAAATTAAATGTTTTCTTTCAATCTTGCCTCAAACTAAGCTAACCAATAGGTGCCTAGGGGCTAAGCCACTTACGCATTTTTAGATTTTCTAACATAAGTTTACAATGCCTGATTGGATGTTTGTCTTTTTCGGCGTCATTGTAAAACTACCACATGCCTTTCTCAGGACAGGACAGGAATGCAGAAGCTAAAAGGTTCCTTGCTTTGAACCAAAATTTTAAAAATTGATCTTTGTGTGTCTGGTTTAAAGGGTTGTGTTTTTACAAGCTCAGTCAAGAAGTAAAAATACACAACATACCTGCTACATTTTCTCCGCTAATATAATTAAAGAGACGTTTGAAGCTTTTCATTATTCCAAGACCAAACATGTCGGCTTCCAGTTGTGTTGTCACCCAGTTGGCGCCATCATATCTTCTGAGCTCAAATGTCTAGAAAATATGACCGTGAAACTTGAATGTAAGTATTTGTTAGCCCATAATAATTCAAAATGAATGCAATCAAATAAAGGATAAAGAACAAAACTTCGAAAAACAAAACCTTAATAAGATCTACAGTAATCTACAAATGTTTTAAGCAATAATTTATCTTACTATCTTACGTGATAAGGCTAAATTAATTTTGTTCCAAATTCTTACCTGGATATATTTACTAATCTGGAAATACCAAGCCAAAACAGGCAATGAACTGGATTAAAATTCTAGAGTTTTTTAATTAAGAGTTTTCCAGCCTAGAAAATAAACATGGGGGCTGGAGTATAACTGACGGGAAAAAAAACAGGATGTGTACATATTCTGCTCCAGTCCCAGCATCAGGGTCGTCTCTAGGTCTTCGGCACTGACTGCTTGCCCAACACGTCACTTCCTTTGAGTCACGCCTGGCCAAGCCATCAGTGGAAAAGATCGGAAGACCGCCACACTTAATAGCCCATGATAAGAACATAAAATCTGAGTTTTAGGAAAGTTTGCAAATTTTTGATCATCTTTGAGTTAGTTTTACCCCTAGATCGGAGTGGTAAATTCAGCTGATTTGACATGATTTAGAATGATACAGCCCTGTATACATGGGCATAACAGCTAGCGTAGTGGGCATAGCAGCTGCTATGTGACCCAACAACTAAGAGGCCCATTTCAACAAATACCATAGGTTCCATCCATAATTACCGTAGTAATACAAAATTTTACTATGATGGTGTGTGCATCAATTATCCCTTCACTGCAGTATTTGTTTATATAGCTTTAAATTATTCCTGTGCTTTTATGTCATTATGTGCATTATCCCTTTCGGAGTGAAATTAGCTGTGATTATTAGTATAATTCCACTATTCTATCATTGTTGACATCACTGAGTGTATTGTCCCTGTGACATCAAATTTCTCAGTATTTGGGTTCTGTGACATGACAGGTGTATATTATATTATTTAGTATATTATTTCTGTACTGTGACATCATGTGTGAATTATCCCTCTATTGTGACATCACTGTTTCTATTAATTATGAACTATGAGGAAGAAACTTTGTGTAGATTACTCGGGGTACTCATGACATCACTGTATGTATTATCCCTTATGTGCATCACTGTGTTATTATCCCATACCGTGACATCATGGTGTATTATCCCATACTGTGACCATCACTGTGTGTATAAACCTGTATTATGACATCACGTGTGTATTATCCTTTAGTGTTAAATCAAGTGTGGGATTATCCCTGTACTGTGAACATCAATGTGTATTGTCCGTACACTTTTGTGTGTGTGTGTGTATTCCTGTACTGAGGAACTACGTTGTGTGTGTATTATCTTTTAGTGGCGCCATACATGTGTGTATTACCCCTTTATTGGGCCACTGGTTTATTATCCTATACTGTGACATCACTGTGTGTATTATCCTATACTGTGACATCACTGTGGTATTTACCTGTATTATGACACATGTGCTGTATTATCCTGTGTGTGTAGTGTGAATCACTGTGTGTTTATCCCTGTATGGTGCCATCACTGTGTTTATTATCCCTATACCGTGAACATCACTGTGTGTATGTATCCCTATACTGTGGCATCACGTGTGTATAACCGATTATGACATCACTTGTGTGTATTATCCTTGTAGGTTACATCAATGTGCGGTTATTCCCTGTACTGTGAATCATGTGTATTGTCCGTACACTCATTATGTGTGTATTCCTGTACTGAGACACTGCTTTGTGTGTATTATCCTTGTACGTGACATCACCTGTGTGTATTATCTCTGTATTGGGACATCACTGTGTGTATTGTCCCTGTACTTTGACCTCACTTTGTTGTATTAACTGTTCTCCTTGACTGCAATTTGGTTGACCATCTCCCAAATAATTGTTATGGCAGATCTAGAGTGACCATCTTATTTAGAGCAATAGAGTCAGACAGGAGTCAGTCGGTTGTTAGGCAGCGTAAACAACCAAGCATGCAACAACATAGATACAAGCCTATGATCCTTTATTGATTTTAATATGAAACAGGTTTCCATTAAAGCTAAAAAAAAACATACGTGGAAGCACTTGTTGTAACAAATAGATAAAAAGAATAAAATACATTCAAGGTTTTATCTAATGGACATTATCCATATCTTAGGACCCACTGGCTCCCTTATGCTCTGTATGCAGACCTCCGCCATCAAACTGTGACCTCAAAGCCACCGTGCAGAAATCTCATAGCAATCAATAGAGTAGTGGACTGGCTGACAGGATGACCCTATGGTTTAGTACTTCTGTCAAATGTTCTTCCTGATCATGTACACAGTGACCCAGCTGGTCAGATCTTCTGCGAACCAAATGTTTAGAGTCTCATGGGGAGATTTATCATGAAGTTTCTGAGGTTTAAACTGTTCTAGTTGCCCATGGACATCAGAGCTCAGTTTTAATTTATAAACAGCTGTGGGAAAATGAAAGCTGAACATTGGGCAACAAGAAACGTTTTGCTCTAAGAAACTACGATAATCTCCCTAAATGTTTAATGATGAAAGAACAGAGTCTGGAAGGTTTCAGGTTGCTCGCGACTCACTGTTTGACTTGTTGCCGAGCCAAAACCTGGCCTTTGCGTTCACAACTTATGCCAAGATTACACTATTGTCATCATATGTACAAGTATACAATGATATTCAATCTCTTTGCTAACAAACCAGAATGCAAGAAATTTTTTTTTTTTTAATCCTATTTTTAAAGTGTACCACTGCATCTAGGAGATTCTTCAAGTAACAAAAAAAAGCCACGACGACCTTTTGTAGAAACAAAACATATTTCTGGGGTACTTGATATCATAAAGAACCCCTGAACAAACCAATATAATCATTGAGATGCAGTTACTTCTTATATGGGCAATATAGGGACCCACTAGATTTAGCAGATTGGGCCGTAGTGGCAAATATTGCAATATCATATTATCACAATGATGTGTGGATCTACAATATGAGTCAGAGCAGGGAGAGTATGAGCACTAGCCATAGTAAACTCCAACACAGCTGGTTATTGGGGCCATTTTTTGCCGGCTACTGCCCAATTCTTGCATCAGATGCTGTTTTTTGTAACGCCTGTCGAGAAAGGATACAGGGTGGTGGTGATGCATCCAATGGCCAATTCGGGGCTGGCCGGGAGGCTGATGCACCACCAATCCACACAAGTAAAATCCCAACCATGGGTAATAGTGGGGGCCACAGGGCCCGTTGATATCTGAGAGCAGGAAATTCTTTTGTAACTTTGGCCAGATTCTGTGCTGGACTCATGATTTCATGTGCTCTGACACTGCCTGTGAGCTATAGGGTCTTAGCTATAGACATGGGTGTGTGCTTTCTTAATCACGTCCCAACATAGTTTAATAAAACACAGTGGACTTGAATAAGGAGTTAAGTAGAAACCTCAAGGAGGATCAGAAAAAAATGACAGCGTGGTGACGGTCAAGCAGCACAGGGGTCTGAGAATACTTAGCTCAATGTGATATTTCCGGTTTTTTAAATATAAATTGAATAGTACATTTCAGGTTTTATGATTCCAAACAATGCAGGGGGTGGGGTCAGAGTTGTACATTCAAACCATTTCTTAATATTTAACAATTGGTTGCAATTGAAACAAAGGTTTTCTGTACCTATAAAGAAAAAGTGGGATGCCAACTCAATCATACACTATCAGAGTAGCATCATAGATTGCGTTCCATTGTGAAGGTCTAGGGTCAAAACTGAACAGTTCGTCCCACTAAAGGAAATCTACCAAAATCAAGCATGAATAGCGGAGGGTAACATCGCAGAGGAGATGGGGGAATGGGCAGGAAACGGAAGCAAAGGGAGGGTCAGGCAGTCTAAGTCCCAATGTGAATATGCAGCCACACAGGGGCTCTGGAATTCACCCAGAAAGTAGACCCTCATTGTCTTTTAGCATAATTTTAAAAGTGATTTAGGGGGGAAAAGGAGGTCTGGATAACAAATCTAAGAAGATTACCCTAAGTCCCAGTGCCTCTGGTCTATGAGTAAGTTGTCCCCGCGGTAAATTGGAGGTACGATTTCATTTAAAATGATGGAGGAATGTAGGAAACAATAGAGTGGCCTGCTACTGCGATTTCGCAGAGGAGTCATCCATTAGGTACACACCCCCAGTAGTTAATATTTCACTTTGTGCTCAGAAAATGCCAAAAACCCCCACTCAAGTGTCTCTCCATTGAAACTCAATTAATGACAATGAGCCACTTAAAGAACCACTAAGCACCATCACAGACCACCATGATTTAGGCCCGCAATGGATGGAGTGCTCTCGAAACAGAAACTTTTGGAAAGCACGATGATTGTTTAAGCAAGGAGGCGCTGCAAGGACCAAGTTCTCCCACCCAACAATGCCACTTGTTACTCATATTTGATGCTCTTATGTCCAGGGTTCATCATATAAACAGCTTTCTGGCTGTTTAAACGGCCTGTCAATGATTGCAGCCTCGGGCCAGATGTTGCGATACAGTGGCGAGCTGACTTACGCTGTAACATTTACATCGCAACACTTTCAAACTATAACACTTCAATAGTTGATTTGTGGTGTATGCCATGGCCGATGGACAAAATTTTGGAGAGGTTAATTGTCGTGACAGATTCCTTTAAAAGCGAACCTTGTCGTAGAAATGGAACCGCTAATTAACCATACCCAAGCATATTGAAACAGCTGAAGACAACCCTTTAGAATCTAGACTGGTTCAACGCTGCTGACAACATTCTGGTAAAATCTGAGGTATTTAGTTCATGGTCCAGTACGGTGATGGCAAAATCTCTTGAAATCAACTTAAGTAAGATGTGAATCGGTTGCATATAAGTATGGAGCGGGCGGAGTTATTACCTTAAATTCAAGCCCGCCTTGTCTCAGAGAAAGCCTGTAAATTGATGCTCCTGCACCAGCTTAGTGATCCGGCATCCGATCTCCAGAACAGTCAGCAACGATGCCAACGCACAGGAGGTGAGCGAAGAGCTGACTTCCAGGTGTTAAACTCTCCACCTCATGGACACCTTATACAGCAATTTACAATCTCACTTCACAGGTTGATTTTATGGATGGGTGGACCAATGTGGGAACCGTGAAATAGAACCCATGATATGAGGATGTAAAGCGCCAAATAGAATGACTAGGAACTAGTTTATTAGGCCCATTTCTTGATGAAAGGTTCCCTTTAAAGTTTAGCACAAACGACGAAGGAACTTTACGGAGATAGAAAAACAGTCCGTGCTTTGAATGCTAACAATAGAATCTCATCGATTTTATCGTTTTCTTGGGTTTAACAAAAAGTAAAGATCTAGTAAACAGTTAGTATAAACAAGCAATTGCCTTTCTGTTGACAGATTACATACTATAGGATAGAATATCAAAAGTGCCTCCGTTAGGTTATAAAATGACTTTATTAATGGTTGGACCCAGTTGAGCTGAGGCGTTATTGCCATGAGAATGAAGAGGCGGTGGTGATGAAAGCAATTATCACATGGAAAATAGTAAACATAACTACGTGTCTCGTTCAACACTTGGTATGTATGACCTCGAGTATTGGCCAACGGAATGGATTGGTAACCCATTAATGCGGTTTTTTCGCCAGTACAGCAGTCCCAAATAAAGGAATCGGTGAGGAGTAACAGGACACAGGAGGCAATAGCCAATACAGTATGCTCAGAGATTACTGAGAACACGAGGTGACTGGCCTTCAACCTATTATACACTGGGGAGGGGCGAGGGAGGATATTGATACCATCCACTAGCTCTACAGCAAAATTATTTGAAATTGCTCCATACAAGTTTTCTGCAGATCCAGAATGGGGTGACACTATCTATACAGTAAAAGAGTCATCACATAGAAAAATTCTTATCCGGGTTTCCAAAGGTTTGGGGACACAAAAATGATGGGATAATAAAATAGCTTGTATAAGGTAAGGATGACATGCAGCAGTGTTGGGACACATCCTGTTATACTGTGGATTCACCCGTGTTGTAATACAGATCTGCAGCAACTTTGAGTTCCACAATTCAAGGAATAAGTGCAGATTTGTAGTTGGATGTGCTGAGGGGTCCAAAGTCATACCACATCTTATAAAGGGTAGAACCAATTACCGTTTTTTATTCGTTTGTTTCACCTGTTATATCAGCGCAAGAACGACATTGCGCCTTCATGAGCAATTCATGGATGTTTGGTTGGGTTGTTATGCTCATTGTATCCACTACAACACTATAATAGTTGGTTCATACATGTGTCTAAATCTCTAGTTTGATAGGGTTGTTGGTAAGGGTTAAGACAGCTTACCGTCTGACATCCGATACCCTTTCACTCTCATTTGAATGATTCCACAACTGAGCCGGAGACCAACAGGCAGCGACCAATATCAATATACTGTTTTTGTGGGTCTTGGATTTTTTGAGTAAAGACCCATGTGATTTCGATCTTACATGGTTGACGGTCCTATAATGTGTTGTTCGAGTTTCACGGGATTTAGCTGTCGGTAGTAGAACACATCAAGGTACGCCAGCCCCAGTCTGGTTTGGAAGAGGTTGCCATCTAGTAAAATTGTACATGTTGTTATATTGTGATATTTATCATTGTGATAAAACCCCCCACACGAAATATGATTAGTCAATATAATTCGAATTCTGCAACGAATACCAACAATCACAGTGCTTTCAATGTATCTGTAATGTGACTGTAGTTTTCTATAGATGCGATCTGAATCCATATTAGGTGTGAATTGTTACAAAGTAGAGCACAAACTTCAGTGAGTGTACAATGCAACAATTCACGACTTTGTTTGGCATGTTTTTTAAGAATTATTGTGCATTCAGATTATGGGTTGGGTTACTCCACTGGTTGTAAAACAAACATATGTCAACGATGAACAAAAGGAGAATCTTTTTAAAGCCCACTCTTGTCAATGTTAAGGTCTAAAAAATAGACCATCAATGGCTTTTACACACCAAATAACTCTGTGATAGCAGCCAGTTTGTGTTGAATGCCTTGAGCAATAGTCATTGCACACCAAAAGAAACATATCTTGCTTTAGAATGACGGCCCAGGTCTTTACACAGTCCAGCAGAAAAGTGTTTTGGAAATTTTCTTGTAGGTTGTCTCATGGACCTTACTGAATCCTTGTGCGGCCTGCAATACTTTCATAAAAATCAATTGACCCATGGGCTTTTGATCATAAGGGTGAATCGATTTCTCCGGGCTGGAACCATGTCATCAGATAATTCAGCAGTCAGTAGGTGTATTCATGGAACGTGATCCGAACTACTGCTGTTATAACATTACAATAGGTTGTTATGACGATTATATGCTCCCCCCTTGTGAATTATCCCTCTATTGTGACATCACTGTTTCTATTACTTATGCACTATGAGAGAACTTTGTGTATTATCTCGGTACTATGACATCACTGTATGTATTATCCCTTTATTGTGCCATCACTGTGTTTATTATCCCTATACGTGACATCACTGCCACATCCATCTTAAAGATAGCAGGTTCTATCCACATAAGAGTAAAATGTTCATTTTCAATATAATACACAGTGAAATCGGTTTTGATGACCGACCAAAATTCTTCAAGAAGGTGGTCTTCTCAAAAAAAGGGACCAATAGGAATTGTATGTGGTGTAACTAAAAATCTGTTTTAGTAAAAGTGTTTACCACATCCATCTTAAAGATAGCAGGTTCTATCCACATAAGAGTAAAACGTTAATTTTCAATATAATACACAGTGAAATCGGTTTTGATCGGTCTTCACAAAAAAAGGCACCAGTATGAATTGTATGTGGTGTAACTAAAAATCTGTTTTAGTAAAAGTGTTTAGTATAAGGGGGTGGTCTTCTGAAGGGATTTCAATATAAAAGTAATGACTTTTTACTATTATAGTGGTATCTGTAATGATACTTTTTTTTACATTGCCTTCTTGCATTGTTCTATATCACCATCTAGTGTCAGAAGACTGCACTGCAAGGCATATAATCCAGGAAAAAGGTTTAGCCCCTGTATTTGAGCTCACCCTTGCACTAATAGCACATGTTATTGGGGTTACAATTATAAAGTATACAGTTCCGACTTGCATACAAATTCAACTTTATAACAAATCTACAGAACCTATCCTGTATGTAACCCGGGGACTGCCTGTAATAAGTGATGCAAGGAGTCCCTGCATCCCCGCAGCTTAACAGCGCCATACTGAGACCATTATTATGGAGAATGGAATTGGGGATGCTTGTATCATATTTAACTATGATGCTTGAACTCCATTCACCAGAGTACTGTTCTGTAGGTGAAACAAGACCAAACACTGGTTGGTGTTTCATGAACCAAGCACATTTGTGAGACCTAATGGCATAATTAGGAAGCTGATCCCACGTCATCCAAGTCAGTCCACAGCCGATACCCACTGGAGGCTCCTGGGATTGAAAAGAACTTGAGTCATGCATAATTATTCACACAGATGTTGTAGTTAAAAGCATCGGCAGCATCTGTGGGGTTAGGGAGGGGGAATTCTTACAACCCAGATCTCGTCCCTGCAAAAAAGTTGAAAGCGACAATAAGAGGAATTCGAAGCCAGCAAATCCCTCTAAAACAGTGACATGGAGACAGATCGAAGGAGTGATGTCAATACAAATGACACCATTATGATAACATAATGCAACTCAGTGTAACGATTAATAACTTTAAATTTCCATAAAATCATAGCCGTGGCTAGTTGCTTGTGGCATCAATTTGCCAGATTGGCTGTTTAGCCGCCAATCCGGCAACATATCCGGGTCATGGATCCAAGCCTGAGCCAGAATACAAAAGTCGTATCCTCTCATCTATAGTCTCAATTGAATTTGCATCTTTTGCAAAAGTGTCAGCTCTAAGCTATTTTCTATGCCTAGTAGGGGAGGCATGGAATTGCTATGACTGCAGAACAGCAGAACACTGAAGCAAACTCAACTATGGTGAACTTTGACAGGAGATTGTCTTAGGCGCAAAAAATGTTAGAAAAAGTGCACATGTGCCATAAAAAGTGTCAAATAAAGATAAAGAAAATTAGATACATGTGCCCCGGTGTGTCTAGGTGAGAGAATTTCTCTCCGAGAGTCCTGCCTTGATGTACTCCCTCTAGTGGTGGCTTCAGACAGACATATATTTAATTATTTGAATATGCGCTAAGCATGGAATTTGGAGATCTATCAGAGAAATGGAAAGCTGACTGCCAATGACTACAAAATTATACAAATCTGTGGGGTTTTTTTTAAGAATCCCACAGTGTTTCAGAGTGAAAGCAGTACCTTGTTATCGGGATCCTTGTTCCTATGGGATGCTGCCCTGTCTAAGGTAGCATGAACCTGCTGACAGGCCCCCTTTACATAACCTTGTACAATACCAACATGCTCCTTTTAAAGATAAAACTTGTTAATTCAGGAGCAGTCTAGGATTACATTGGTGAGGTCAGATGGGAAGGGGCAGGGACTTTCCGGCACTCAGGACCAGGCAAATCACCAGGGACAATCTTTTTCTGCTCATCCAAGTTATACTAAATGCTAACTTTTTTCCAGCTTGGGTTACATAAATCTCAAGTCTTCAATTTATTAACAGAATAAAATATGATTAAGCGCTCATATTGTTGTGGCTGCTTCATTTTGGGTGTCTGAACAGCACCTGGCTCAATAGGATTTTATTTCAGCATGGAAATGTTCTTCCCTAATCAAATCCTGCCATCCAGCCGTCACATAACCTTCTCATCAGCAATCAGCCGCAATTGGTTGTATGAATAGAAACTCTGCTAACAAAAATTAGACTCAAGTGCGTCGAGAGCAGAAATACAGTAATCCAGGGAAAATTGCAATCAGTGAGATGCTAGATAAATGTAAAAGACAAGATGTTCCCGTGGCTAATAATGTACAGTGTTTTCTCTGCCACCTAAATGATAGGCCAGGTTATCAGAAATGTCAGCCGAAGATTGGTGCAACGTCACCCGCTAAATTCCTGACAATTTCTGCATGTTTGATTAATGTTACACAGCAATTTGCAGGTCAAGCAACACTGGGGGCAGATACACAGATCATCCATAACACACACTCAGGGAGATATAAGAAGGCGGCGGCTTCTTGTGTCAGGCTGGATCTCCCCTACACCAGAGAGAAGATGAGGTTAATTCATGATATCATACAGGTATACACATCCTAACGGCACATACCCCATGCACATAGTACATGTAGGGATCCCGATAATGTGATTTTATTATCTGTTTTGTAGCTGTAGTTGCTTTTCCCCGTTCAGGAGTTTCCGAATTTCAGTCAATTGACACAGGCGAAAGAAAGTACACTAATTGGAGATGTCATTCTTGTCTTGAATGTGGGTACCCAGTAGTCCCACCCCACAACTCCTTGTTGTCGCGTTTAGTTGTCGGTTTGAGTAATAACCACAGACAAAGAAACTGAATTGATATCGCAAGGGATTTATTAAATCAAAAAATATGGATTTCTCTGGATTATTATTGATCGTTCTGTCACAAAATCACAAGTTTGATTAGTTGGTAGAGAAAAAAGGAAAGAAAGAGAAGGAGAATTAGTTAGCTATAGAGACAGTATAGAGGGGGAATAGCAGAATAGAGAAAGAAAGAGACTAGTAGAGAATAGAGGAGAATAGAGATAGGAATAGAGAAGGCAGAACTTAGAAGAATTTTTAGCAGGAATAGAGAAATAGGAAATATGAGAAGAGAACATTAGAGAATTCGAGATTAGAGAAGAAGGTAGAGTTAGAGATAGTAGAGAAGGAATTACGTAGAGTTAGAGAGAATAGAGAATAGAGGAATTAGAGAATAGAGAAATAGAAAGATGAAAGAAATTTTAGTAGTTAGAGAAAGAATCTTTAGAGAGAATGAGAATAGAGGAATTAGTAGTTAGAGAATTTTTAGAGAAATTTTATGATGAAATGAGAAAATTTCGAAGGTTAGAGAGAAATTAGTGAGGACAGAATAGAGAATTAGAGGAGAATAGAGAGAGAGAATTTTTTTAGAGAATAGAGAAGAGTTCTAGAGATAGAGAAATGTATTACGCCCCAGAAGAGAAGAAGGAGAAAGAAAAAGAAACGCTGAGCAGCACGCAGGCAGACATGAAGGGGTATCCTTGTATGAGCCAGGTTCACACCATGTGCTTGGATTTCATTGAAAACCATTTCAAGAGCATTGGATAGTGTAAATCCATTTTACTTGATATTCAAAAACTTTCCAACAAGAAACATCTTTAGGCCCACATTTCACTTTCAAACTGTTTTTTTTAACGCTAATATTTTTTTGGTAATGGGGTAAGTAGTAGTAGTGAGTTGGTTAGTGAGTCAGACCCAGCCCTTTCTTTAAAAAAAAAAAAAGGCTAAGAATTCAGAAGATAAGAAGAGGGGTGTTAAGTATGTTGTAGGTTAAGTGGGTAGTAAAAGGGGGGTAGTTTAGGTGTAGACGGGTTTAAAACAGGATAATTTGCTATTTTTGTGGGGGGGTGTGGGGTTTGGAGATATCATCAAGGGAGATATGTGATGCTGTCGTTTAAACGTGATCTCTAAACTATTTTTGAAAAAAAAATATATTTACTACATCCGTATACAACTATCCCTACATTGTTATCACCCATGCCTATAAGTTCCAAGTACATTCAGAAAGATTTGATCTGCCATCAACGCAAATGACACATGTGAGGCCCAATCAATTTTGTCTAAGTCTAAGGCGGGAGAAGGAAAATTCATGGCCTTTCCTGCTCAGCCGCACCTCAGCTATTTCCCCCATCCCTAAGAAAGAGGAGGTGCAGCCTACAAGAGCATGTTGAGAAGGGGTGAATGAGCTGATTTTCTCTCCAGTGAGTCAGGTCCACACAGCAGCATCTATTTTATGCCGTGAGGGGGGTTGAATGAGCAGCCGAGGCGTAGTAATTTGACTCTAAAAAGACGGAGTCCCTTGTCATCAGGAAGCATGTGAGGGGGAGGTGGGCGGACTGAGATAGCCTTAGATAGACAAGTGGATGGCGAACCTCTTAGAGATCGAGTGCCAACTACAACAAACCCGTCATTTATCGCAAAGTGCCAACACAGAAAGAATTTAAGTTGTGATTTATACTCCTGCTCTATCACAATGTCCTGATATCAGAACCTTGGGACACCATAAAACAGAAAAGAAAATAGTCACAGGTACAGCTTGTCACTTTAAAAAGCTCGTGCCCAGCATAGTCTGGGCTTGTCTGGGAATGCAGGAAGACCCTGGAGTCCTCTATGGTGGATGGCCTGAGTGCCACGAAAGGGCTTGAGTGCCACCTCTGGACAAGTGAATAGCGTTAGACATACTGCCAGATAGAAGAACAGAATAGCATAGAGCTGGTGAGTCAACTTACACACATACATTTTACAGCATGGAACGAACAAATAGGGATGGTTTTGACTTCTGTATAGAAGCAGGTTTCAAAGAAAGTTTAGTAGTGTGGGATTAATATTATCCCTTTAAAGAGGGACCTGTACCCTTACTAGTAAGAGCTCCTCGTTGCCGTTTCAGGGTGTTGAAGGTCTTCTTAAGGCCCCCAAAGGCATAGAAAAGATGGTTAATTTCCTATTGCACATGCTTTCAAACGTAGGATGCTACTTTTGTTTTTTTTATACTACAATACATTTAATCTCAAAATCTAAAAAGAAGAGAACATAGCCAAATCCATATACACTAGCTTCAATACTAGCACCTTGTTATATTCAGAACGTTTTTCCATTATTAATTGTGTGCAGTAAGTATCGAAGCCCCCAATTCTCATTCTAAATGATGTGAATAAGATAATCATCTAGGCATTTACCATACTCTTTCATTCTCCCCAGAAAGTTACTCACATGTTTTGGGGTCAGCTGTTGAGGCTGGGGCTCCAACTCTAGTGCAACGGGGCCACATTTTGTTGTGTACTTGCATGTAAAGCTCCAACTTTGCCCTCTGGAACAACAAAATAGAATAGAAGAAGCTAATCGTTAACAGGTCCCAACAATCTAAAGGAGCAGGTTTACCACATAAGAGTAAAAAGTTCTATTTCAATAATACACAGTGAAATCGGTTTGATTGTTCCACCAAATTCTCAAAAGGCTCTCAAAAAAGGCCATATGAATGAGTGGGTGCTAACTAAAAATTGTTTAGTAAAAGTTGTTGAGATAAGGGGGTGTCTTCTGAGGGATGTCAAGGTAAAAGTAGGACTTTTTATATTATAGTGACGCGTAATGATTTACCTGCATGTTTTTCCCATCTACGAACTGCACTCAGAGTATCAAGCTTGCCCGTATTTGGACCTTGCCTCGAGTTAGACCAAGGTCGGATGCATAGCAGTCGCCTGACGAGTGTCCAGATCAAATAGCGACTAAGAACACCTGCTAAGCGCTAGTTACAATCAGGATAGTCATTTACGGTTTTTGCCCCCTAGGCTAATAATAATAGCTACCCGTACCTTGCTGTATAAGATCTATCATTGGTTAGATCCCATTTAATAATTGAGGACCAAATTTGTACAATATAAAGTATTACAGTTACGACTTGCATCAAAAATTCCACTATAGAACAAATCGACAGAATAGCCTGTACGTAACCCGAGGACTCGGTAAAAGTGATGCAAGGAGGTCCCTGATCCCCGGCAGCTTAAACACGCTTCGCTATGGGACCATGATAGGAGAATGGAAGTGGGGATAGCTTGTATCAGATATAATATGAGCTTGAATCATTACCAGATGTACTGTTTTCGAGTTGATTGTGAAACAAGACACAAACACTGTGTTGGTGTTTCATAAACCAAGCACATTGTGAGACCTAATGGAATTTAGGAACATCCCAACACTCATCCTAGACTCAGTCCACAGCCGATACCAACTGGAGGCTCTGGGATTGAAAAGACTTGGAGTCATGCATATAATTATTCACACAGATGTTGTCGGTTAAAGCATCGGCACAGGCATCTGTGGGGTTAGGGAGGGGGCAATTCTTACAACCCGACTCGCTTCCGCAAAAAGGAACGGACAAAAAGAGGTTAAGCACAAATCCTCTAACACAGTGACATGGAGGACAGATCGAAGGAGTGATTGTCACTACAAATGACACATTAATGATAAACATGAATGCAAACTCAGGGTGTAACGATTATAACTTTAATTTCCATTAAAATCATAGCCGTGGCTAGTTCTTGCTGTGCATCCAATTTTGCCAGAGGCTGTTAGCCACCAATCCGGCAAACTACCCGGGTCATGGATCCAAGCTGAACCAGAATACAAAAGTAGTATCTCATCATCTATAGTCTCAATTGAATTTGCAACTTTGCAAAAGTGTCAGCTCTAAGCTATTTCTAGCACTAGTAGGGGAGGATGGAATTGCTATGGACTGCAGACAGCAGCAGAATCCACTGAAGCAAACCAACATGGTGAATTTTGACGAATAGGAGATTGTCTTAGGGCAAAAAATGTAGTAGTGCCATAAAACGTGTCAAATAAAGATAAAGGAAAATTAGATAAATGTGCCCGTGTGTCTCGGTGAGAGATATTTCTCTCGAGAGTCCTGCCTTGCATGGTACTCCCTCTAGGGTGGCTTCAGACAGACATTATATTTAATATTGATGAACTATGCGCTAAGCTGGCAATTTGGAAGATCTATCAGGAAGAAGTGGAAGAGCTGATGCCCAATGACTACAAAATTATACAATTGTGGGGGTTTTTTAAGAATCCCCACGTGTTTCAGAGGAAAGCAGTAGACTTGTTATCGGTCCTGGTTCCTATGGCGATGCTCTGCCCTGTCTAAGGAGCGATGCACTGCTGGACAGGCCACTTACTAACCTTGTACTAATACCAACATGCTCCTTTAAAGATAAAATTGTTTAATTCAGGAGCAGTCTAGGCTACATGGTTGAGGTCAGATTGGGAAGGGGAGGGGACTTTCGGCAATCAGGACCAGAAAGCAAATCAACCAGGGACAATTTTTCTATGCTCATCAAGTTATATAAATGCTAACTTTTTCCAGCTTGGGGTTACATAAAATCTCAAGTCTTCATTTATTAACAGAAAAAATATGATTAAGCGCTATATGTTGTGGTAGTCATTTTGGTGTTGTCTGAACAGCACTGGCTCAATAGGATTTTATGTCAGCATGGAAAATTTCTTCCCTAATCAAATCCTGGGCCAGCCAGCGTCAAACTAACCATTCTATCCGCATCAGCCGCAATTGGTTGTATGAATAGAAACTATGCTAACAAAATTAGACTCAAGTGCCGTCGGAGCCTGACTACAGTAATCCGAGGGGAAAATTGCAATCACGGACGTGTAGATAAACGTAAAAGACACAGATGTTTCCCCGTTCGGCTAATAATGTGACAGGTTTTTCTCGGCCACCTAAATGTAGGCCAGGTTCATCAGGAATGTCAGCCAGAGATTGGTGCAACGTCACCGCTAAATTCATTGACAATGTCGCATGTGTGATTAATGTTACACAGCAATTTGCTAGGTAAGCACCCTGGGCAGATACACAGATATCCATACACAACTCAGGGAGATTAAGAAGAAGCGGCTGGTTCGTGTCAGGCTGATCTCCCCTTACACCCAGAGAGAGATTGAGGTTAATTCATGATATCATACAGGTCTACACATCTAACGGCACATACCCCATGCACATAGTACATGGGCGTAGGGGTCAACACCTTTAGGGTGTGTCTGATTGTGGCCTGGGGGAGAGGAGTATGGGACGGGGGGGGGGGGGGGAGGAGTTCTGAAAAAAAAAATTAAAATAAAAATATATGTTACCTGGAAAAAAACATCTCATCCACAAAAACCAATTTCCATGGCCCACTTACGGAAAACTAAAAAATTTTATCATTACAAAGGGCACCCAATGAGAAAAACCAAAATCCGCCTTCTATAACGTCTGTAAAATAAAACTGGCAGAGTGCTGGGGCGTCCATTCCCTTCTGTGCCTCCTGTGCCAGCCATACAGTGGGGTGTACAGTCAGTATCCTTTAGGAGAAATTGCATGACAAATTTAAGATGTCGTTTTCCTTTCTATCTTTTTTGAACAAGTGTACATTTTAGACTAAATGAGTTTACCAGACAAATGTAGACCATTCAAAACATCTACCATTTTGTTTTAATTACTATGCAGCGATCAAAAAGTTAAAATCTAAAGCAAATTTTTAATAGGGGTTTTGAAGATGGAGGTGTACATTTGAAAATGGAGGGAATCCATAGGGGGATTCTAATATTTTTATATTTTAAACTAAAAGATGATAAAACTCTGCTATTTGTAAGAATAAAAAAATGATAAAAACAAAGTTGAGATAAGATATTGGAAATGTTAGTAAGTAACTAATTTGGGTTGGAAATTTATCCGTCTCAAAAGCAGAACAAAATGTAAAATTTCTCAAAAAAAGTGCACATTTTTATTTTTTTCCATAAATAAAATGCCAACATATTCACCAAAAATTTTTACTAACTGAGTAAAATGTTCTCGAAAAAAAAAACTCTCAAAATCTGCTGGTTTTTTTGAAGTTAAAGTGTTCAAAAGTTATAACCAAATAAAAGCAAAAAAAAAAACAAACCGGCACATGCCAGCTTACAAAAAAAAAACAAAACAACAACGGACAAACCTTCAAGGGGTTTCGGAATCAGCATAATTCATATACACGTGAACTCAAACTTAAGCTGAATATGTTAATTCCTACTACATGTGATGTCACTTTGCTCCAAGCTTAGAAGACCGACACCTCGTCCCGGTGACAACATGAGACGTACAGGAGAATCTAAAATGCTCGGCCCTTAAATCAGTCCGTTATTTCCTCGCGCGGTCTCATCGCAGACCGCAGTGGCCGATGGTCAACATGTCCCATCCATGTCTTGCTCACAGCGGCATGGCGGTATGTGCTCCCACTCCGTTTGCTGTCGCGGTGGTTGCAGGGCATCAGTTTTCCGCCTCGCATGTTCTGTTGTATTATGTCGGCTGCTGCGCAGTTCACTGTGTGTATTATCCTTGTAGTGACATCACTGTGTGTATTATCCCTGTACTGTGACATCACTGTGTGTATTACCCCTGTACTGTGACATCACTGTGTCTATTACCCATGTACTGTGACATCACTGTGTGTATTATCCCTGTACTGTGACATCACTGTGTGTATTATCCCTGTACTGTGACATCACTGTGTGTATTATCTCTGTACTGTGACATCACTGTGTGTATTATCCCTGTACTGTGACATCACTGTGTGTATTATCCCTATACTGTGACATCACTGTGTGTATTATCCCTATACTGTGACATCACTGTGTCTATTACCCCTGTACTGTGACATCACTTTGTCTATTACCCTTTGATTATTAATGATTAAATAATCATCAACTTTCCATATTCTACATGGTGGAGGACGATGTGGCTTTTCTATGGTTGTTTGTTTCCGGATGTGCTGTTACATAAGTAGTAACTGGGGCAGTGACTGTGGAGACTGCTAATAATGCCATCACCTAACACACAACCTCATCATCTTTTTATAGGATCCTGGTATTTTAGCAAAAACCTGAAATCATTTTCGTAAATGCCAGTGAATCTTATAGCAGAGGGGAGGCTTATTCCTGGGCACGACCTACACCCCCGGGCAGGACATTGCCGCGTCCCCCTGCAGGACAATCACCTTGCTGTATGTATATCCATGCGCTCGGCTCCTGTACTCGGCTCCAGACGGGGGAAACAACATGCAAAAAGCCAAAGCCTCGTAGACTCTCCCTGGAGGGACCAAACCAGGTCATGCAGGAGCTAAAAATAGCAGCAATGGACATATGTAAGGAGAGGGCAACATCATTACATACAGGATCAGACACGGATGGGACTGGGAGAGTATAAAGCGATGAGGGACACAGTCACATAAGGACGATCATGTTTTATGTAATGATCATAGTTCCCATAATATCTGTGGACACAAAGAATGAAAGGTTCAATACATCTGGTGCTGTGATCACAGTCACTCAGGGGGCGGGCCCTCTGTTTTTGGACTCCTCCTCTTTGCTCTGATTGATGACTTCAGTGGGTCTGTATAAATATTTATAGCGTGGACTGAGCGATCATTGAAATGTAGTATTTGGATTCTGGGGTGGTATTTATAATTTCTGGGGTGGTGTATAGTTCTGTACTGGGGTATTTATCATTGCTGGAGTGGTATTTAGAGCTGTACTGGGGTATTTATAATTTCTGGGGTGGTGTATAGTTCTGTACTGGGGTATTTATCATTGCTGGAGTGGTATTTAGAGCTTACTGGGGTATTTATAATTTCTGGGGTGCTATATAGTTCTGTACTGGGGTATTTATCATTACTGGAGTGGTATTTAGAGCTGTACTGGGGTATTTATAATTTCTGGGGTGGTATATAGTGGGGAGAGAAAAAGAGCTGGAACGCACATCCACACAATGATCTCCTGCCGCTAGGCTACATTATATAACAAACTCAAGGTTCTTGGTTACATTTTGATCAAATTGTATAAGCCCACCAACCACTTCACGGTGACCTAGTTGTGGTGGGTCCTTGCGCTATTGTGCGCGGCATCACATCGCGTCCACCACCGCCGAAGCACAACGCTGGCAGGGACCAAGACCCGGTTGCCCCCAGCACCCATACTGGCAGGCATAGCCCCCATGGCTCCAGGCCCCGGGCACCCACCAGCACCTCACCACAGAAGCAGTGGATGCCATGCAATACTGCACCATGTGAACAGGAAAAAAGGCTCACCATAAAGAGGTCACTGTGAAGTGGTTAGTGGCTTATACTATTTGATCAAAATGTAACTAAGAACCTGGAGTTCGTTATATAATGTAGCCAAACGGCAGTAGATCATTGTGTGATGTGTGGATGTGCAGTCCGGTACTTTTTCTCTCCCCGTGTTGGTACAACACTATATACCACCCTAGAAATGATAAATACCCAAGTACAGAACTAAATAACATAATATAGTGCTGTACGGGAGTATATAGCATTGCTGGGGTGGTATAGAGTGCTGTACGGGAGTATTTAGCATTGCTGGGGTGGTATATAGTGCTACTGTGTGTATTATCCTTGTAGTGACATCACTGTGTGTATTATCCCTGTACTGTGACATCACTGTGTGTATTACCCCTGTACTGTGACATCACTGTGTCTATTACCCATGTACTGTGACATCACTGTGTGTATTATCCCTGTACTGTGACATCACTGTGTGTATTATCCCTGTACTGTGACATCACTGTGTGTATTATCTCTGTACTGTGACATCACTGTGTGTATTATCCCTGTACTGTGACATCACTGTGTGTATTATCCCTATACTGTGACATCACTGTGTGTATTATCCCTATACTGTGACATCACTGTGTCTATTACCCCTGTACTGTGACATCACTTTGTCTATTACCCTTTGATTATTAATGATTAAATAATCATCAACTTTCCATATTCTACATGGTGGAGGACGATGTGGCTTTTCTATGGTTGTTTGTTTCCGGATGTGCTGTTACATAAGTAGTAACTGGGGCAGTGACTGTGGAGACTGCTAATAATGCCATCACCTAACACACAACCTCATCATCTTTTTATAGGATCCTGGTATTTTAGCAAAAACCTGAAATCATTTTCGTAAATGCCAGTGAATCTTATAGCAGAGGGGAGGCTTATTCCTGGGCACGACCTACACCCCCGGGCAGGACATTGCCGCGTCCCCCTGCAGGACAATCACCTTGCTGTATGTATATCCATGCGCTCGGCTCCTGTACTCGGCTCCAGACGGGGGAAACAACATGCAAAAAGCCAAAGCCTCGTAGACTCTCCCTGGAGGGACCAAACCAGGTCATGCAGGAGCTAAAAATAGCAGCAATGGACATATGTAAGGAGAGGGCAACATCATTACATACAGGATCAGACACGGATGGGACTGGGAGAGTATAAAGCGATGAGGGACACAGTCACATAAGGACGATCATGTTTTATGTAATGATCATAGTTCCCATAATATCTGTGGACACAAAGAATGAAAGGTTCAATACATCTGGTGCTGTGATCACAGTCACTCAGGGGGCGGGCCCTCTGTTTTTGGACTCCTCCTCTTTGCTCTGATTGATGACTTCAGTGGGTCTGTATAAATATTTATAGCGTGGACTGAGCGATCATTGAAATGTAGTATTTGGATTCTGGGGTGGTATTTATAATTTCTGGGGTGGTGTATAGTTCTGTACTGGGGTATTTATCATTGCTGGAGTGGTATTTAGAGCTGTACTGGGGTATTTATAATTTCTGGGGTGGTGTATAGTTCTGTACTGGGGTATTTATCATTGCTGGAGTGGTATTTAGAGCTTACTGGGGTATTTATAATTTCTGGGGTGCTATATAGTTCTGTACTGGGGTATTTATCATTACTGGAGTGGTATTTAGAGCTGTACTGGGGTATTTATAATTTCTGGGGTGGTATATAGTGGGGAGAGAAAAAGAGCTGGAACGCACATCCACACAATGATCTCCTGCCGCTAGGCTACATTATATAACAAACTCAAGGTTCTTGGTTACATTTTGATCAAATTGTATAAGCCCACCAACCACTTCACGGTGACCTAGTTGTGGTGGGTCCTTGCGCTATTGTGCGCGGCATCACATCGCGTCCACCACCGCCGAAGCACAACGCTGGCAGGGACCAAGACCCGGTTGCCCCCAGCACCCATACTGGCAGGCATAGCCCCCATGGCTCCAGGCCCCGGGCACCCACCAGCACCTCACCACAGAAGCAGTGGATGCCATGCAATACTGCACCATGTGAACAGGAAAAAAGGCTCACCATAAAGAGGTCACTGTGAAGTGGTTAGTGGCTTATACTATTTGATCAAAATGTAACTAAGAACCTGGAGTTCGTTATATAATGTAGCCAAACGGCAGTAGATCATTGTGTGATGTGTGGATGTGCAGTCCGGTACTTTTTCTCTCCCCGTGTTGGTACAACACTATATACCACCCTAGAAATGATAAATACCCAAGTACAGAACTAAATAACATAATATAGTGCTGTACGGGAGTATATAGCATTGCTGGGGTGGTATAGAGTGCTGTACGGGAGTATATAGCATTGCTGGGGTGGTATAGAGTGCTGTACGGGAGTATTTAGCATTGCTGGGGTGGTATAGAGTGCTGTACGGGAGTATTTAGCATTGCTGGGGTGGTATATAGTGCTCATCACTGTGTGTATTATCCCTATACTGTGACATCACTGTGTGTATTTACCCTGTATTATGACATCACTGTGTGTATTATCCTTGTAGTGTGACATCACTGTGTGTATTATCCCTATACTGTGTCATCACTGTGTGTATTAACCCTGTATTATGACATCACTGTGTGTATTATCCTTGTAGTGTTACATCAATGTGCGGATTATCCCTGTACTGTGACATCATAGTGTATATTGTCCGTACACTTCATTATGTGTGTATTCCCTGTACTGAGACACTGCTTTGTGTGTATTATCCTTGTACTGTGACATCACTGTGTGTATTATCTCTGTATTGGGACATCACTGTGTGTATTGTCCCTGTACTTTGACATCACCTTGTTGTATTAACTGTTTCTCCTTGACTGCAATTTGGTTGCCATCTCCCAATACGTTGTTATGGCAGATAGCATGTGACCACTCTTATTTAGAGCAGAATAGCTGTCAGACAGGAAGTCAGTCGGTTGTTAGGCAGCGTAAACAACCACAGCCTGCACAATACATAGATACAAAGCCTATGATCCTTTATTGATTTTAATATGAAACAGGTTTTCCATTACAAGCTAAAAAAACATAAGTTGGAAGCACTTGTTTAAAAATAGAATAAAAGAATAAAATACATTCAAGGTTTTATCATAATGGACATGTAATCCCCTATCCTTAGGACCACTGGTCCCCTTATGCTTGGTATTGCAGACCTCCGCCATCAACTTGACCTCAAAGCCCCGTCAGAAATCTCATAGCAATCAATAGAGTAGTGGCATGGCTGACAGGATGACCCTATGGTTTTAGTACTTTCTGTCAAATGTTCTTCCTGATCATGTACACAGTGACCCAGCTGTCAGATCTTCTGCGACCAAATGTTTAGAGTCTAATGGGGAGATTTATCATGAAGTTTCTGAGGTTAAACTGTTCTAGTTGCCCATGGAAATCAGAGCTCAGTTTTAATTTTATAAACAGCTGTGGGAAAATGAAAGCTGAACATTGGCAACAAGAACAGTTTTGCTCTAAGAAACTTACGATAAATCTCCCCCTAAATGTTAATGATGAAAGAACGGAGTCTGGAAGGTTTCAGTGTAGCTCTCGACTAATGTTGGACTTGTTGCCTGAGCCAAAACCTGGCCTTGCGTTCACAACTTATGCCAAGTATTATCACTATTGTCATCATATGTACAATATACATGATATCATCTCTTTTGCTTCAACAAGACCAGAAGCAAGAAACTTTTTTTTTTTTTAATCTATTTTTAAAGTGCTACCACTGCCTTAGGAGTTCTTCATTAAAAAAAAAAAATGCCACGACGACCCTTTTGTAGAAACAAACATATGGGCTACTTGATATCATAAAGAACCCCTGCAACAAACCACTATAAATCATGAGATTCATTACTTTCCTTATATGCAATATATTAGGGACCCACTTAGATCTTAGAGATTGGGCCCATGTGGCAATTATTTGCACATATCATATATTCACAACTGATGTGGCATCTATACATATGCAGAGCAGGGAGCGTATCGTTCACTCTGCCATAGATAACCCCACACACTGGTATCTGGGCATTTTTCCGGCTACTGCCAAATTCTCTGCACCAGATGCTGTTTTAACAGCCTGTTCAGAAGATACAGGGAGGTGATGCCATCCAATGGCCAATTCGGGCGGCTGTGCGATCGACCAAATCGCACACAGTAAAATCCACCACTGGGTAGTGGGGGCCCAGGGGCCCGTTTATATATGAGAGCAGGAATTCTTTTGTAACTTTGGCCAGATCTGTGCCTGGACCTCATGATTTTCATGTGCTCTGACATGCACTGTGAGCTATAGGGTCTTATATAGACAGGTGTGTGCCTTTCTTAATCAAGTCCAATCAGTTTAATTAAACACAGCTGGACTTTAATGAAGGAGTAGAACCACCTCAAGGAGGATCAGAAAAAAATGGACAGCATGTGTGAGTGTCACAGCACAGGGTCTGAATACTTATGCTCATGTGATATTTCAGTTTTTCTAAATAATAAATTAATATGTACATTTCAGGTTTTTTTTCCAACAAGGTGGGGTTCAGAGTGTACATTCAAAACTTTTTAATATTAACAATTGGTTGCAATGAAACAAAGAGTTTCTGTACCTATAAAGCAAAAGTGGGATGCCAACTCACATATACACTTCAGAGCATCATAGATTTGCTTTCCCAATCTAGTGAAGTGTCAGGTGTCAAAACTGCTAACAGTATCCCACTTAAAGGAAATCTACCAAAATCAAGCATGATAAAGCAGTGAGATAACATCAGGCAGAGGGAGGGGGAAGGGCAGGACTGAAGCAAAGGGGCAGGGTAAGGCAGTCTAATAGCCTGTGAATCTGCAGCACACAGGGGCTCTTGGAATCACCCGAGTAGCCCTTCATTGTCTTTAGCATAATTTAAAAGTTTATTTAGGGGGGAAAAGGAGGTCATGGATAACAAATATAAGAAGATTACCACAGTCCCAGTGCCTGGATCTATGAGTAAGTGTCCCTGGTTAAATTTGATGGTAGATTTCCTTTAAAATGATGGGAATGTAGGAAACAATAGAGTGGCTGCTCTGCTATTTAGAGAGGAGTCATCCATTAGGTACACCCCCAGAGTTAAATTTTACTTTGTGCCTCAGAAATGCCAAACCCTCCCATCAAGTTGTCTCCCATTGAAATCAATTAATGCCATATGAGCCCACTTAAAGGAACCACTAGCACCATACAGATCACATTGATTTCTCGGCCCAATGTGGAGGCCTTAACCAGAAAATTAACTTTGAAGCAAGATGTAAAGTCAAGGAGGCGCTGAAGTCAAGTTCTCCCCACCTAACATTGCCCCGTTTACTATATTTGATGCTCTTATGTCCAGGTTCATCACTAAACAGCTTTCCTGTAGCCTGTCAATAAAAGTGCAGATGGCTGCGATAGGGCGAGCTTGACTTCAGTGCTAAACTTTACGCATCCTTGACTTTATACAACCAATTTACATAACACTTCAAAGTTGATTTTGTGGATGATGCCACTGGGCGATGGACAAAATTTTGGTAGAGGTTAATTTCTGATGACAGATTCCCTTTAAAGCGAACCTGTCAGTAGAAATTGACCTAATTAACCACTACCAGCATATTGTCAAACAGCTGAACACATTCTAGAATCTAGAATGTGTTCAGCTGCTTGACAACATTCTGGTAAAATCTAGATGATATTTATTTCATGGTCCAGTGTGATGGCAAAATCCTTAAAATCAACTTTAAAGTAAGATGTGAATCGGTTGCATTAAGTCATGGAGGGGGAGAGTTTTACACTTAAATCAAGCCCTCTCTGTCTCAGAAAGCCCCTGTAATTGATGATCCTGCACCAGCCTTAGTGATCCTGCACTCCCGATCTCCAGAATCCAGTGCACGATGTCAAGCACAGGAGGTGAGGAGAGCTTGACTTCAGTGTTAAACTCTCCACCTCCTGGACCTTATACAGCCAATTTACATCTCACTTCACAGTTGATTTTATGGATGGTGGACCCATGCTGGGCCGTGAAATAAACATGATATGGAGGATGTAAAGCTGCCAAATAGCATACTGGTAATAGTTTATTAGGCCCATTTCTGATGAAAGGTTCCCTTTAAAGTTAGCACAAAAGAAGAAGGAACTTATAAACGGAGATAGAAAACAGTCATGTGCTTTGAAAGCTAACAATAGACCTCATCTATTTTCATCGTTTTTTCTGAGTTTTAACAAAAAGTAAAGATAGTAAACAGTTAGTAAAATACAATTCCTTTCTGTTACAGATACATAATATAGGATAGAATATCAAAGTGCTCTTTAGGCTATAACATGTGATTATTAATGGTTGGACCCATTGAGCTGAGCTGTTATGTGCCATGAGAATGTAAGAGGCGCTGGTGATGAAGCAATATCACATGGAAAATAGTAACATAACTTACGTTGTATCTTTTCAACACTTGGTATGTAGGACACTCGTAGTTGCCACAGAATGGAGGTAACCCATTAATGCGGTTTTCTTCAGCCAGTACAGCAGTCCCAAATAAAGGAATCAGGCTGAGGAGTAACAGAGACACAGGAGCCATAGCCATCCAGTATGTTCAGAGATTACTGAGACAGAAGGTGACTGGCCTTACCCTTATAACCACTGGGGAGGGGCGAGAGATTAACCACTTCCCTCCTGCTTACAGCAAAATCTATTTGAAATTGCTCCATACAAGTTTTCTGCAGATCCAGAAGTGACACTTCTCCAGTATAATGAGCATCACATAGAAAAATTCCTTATCCGTTTCCAAAGGTTTGGGGAACAAAATATGGATAAAAAAATTAAGCTTGTATAAGGAAGGATTGACATGCAGCAGTGTTGGACAAATCCTGTTATATTTTTGGATTTCACCGTGTAAATACAGAATTCTGCAGCAATTTGAATTCCAATTCAATGGAATAAGTGCAGATTTTGTATTGGATGTGCTGAGGGGTCAAATGTCATCCTACTTTATACATGGGTCTAGAACCAATTCCTTTTATTATTGTTTTTCACCTTATATCAGAGAAACGACATTGCCTTTATTAGCATTATAGGATGTGTTGGTTGGTTTTTATGCATTTTATACCTACACTATAATATGTTTCTGTGTTAATACAGTGATACTAGGCTTTTATGTTAAAGGGTTTTTAAGACACTTACCTTGCACCGACTACCTTTTCCTTCTGCATGGGCTTCCCAACTGAGCCGGAGACAACAGCAGCGACAGCTTATCAAATTATACTTGGTTTTTGTGGTCTTGGATTTTTTGATAAAGACATTTATGATTTCGACTACATGTGTGCGGCCTATAAATGGTTTGTAGATTTCAGGGATTTACTGTGGATTAGTAACACATTCAAGGCTGCAAGCACAGTCTGGTTATTGGGAGGTTCCCATCCTAGAAATGTCATTTGTTTTATTGTGATATTTTATCATTTGTTAAACCCCCCACAAATGATACTCAATATAATTTCAATTCTGCAACGAAATCCAACTCCATTTGATTTCAATGTATTCAATGTACTGTAGTTTTCTATAGTGCGATCTGATATCCATATTAGTGTGTGAATGTTCACAAAGTAGAGCACAAACTTCAGTGAGTTACCACATGCACAAATTCACAGCTTTGTTGCATTTAATAATTTATTGTGCTTCAGATTCTGGGTTGGGTTACTCCACTGGTAAAACAAAATATGTCAAGTGAACAAATGGAGAGACTCTTTAAAGCCCCTTTTGTCATGTTAAGGTCTAAAAATAGACCATCAAATGGCTTTTACAACAAATAACCTCTGTTCTAGAGGCCATTTGTTTCAGCTGAGAATAGTCATTGCCACCAAAAGAAAACTACTACTGCTTTGAACTGCTGCCAGGTCTTCACACAGTCCAGCAGCCACTTGTTTCTGGAATTTTTGGTGGTTGTCTCATGGACCCCTACTGATCCTATGTTATGCCTTCAATACTTTAATAAAATATCAATTGAACCTGGATTTTTGACATAAGGGTTAATGTATTTATCAGTGGCTGGATAACCAGTCATCAGATAATTCAGCAAGTCAGTAGGTGTCACTTCATGGAAAGTGATCAGAACCTACCTGATGTTATAACAATTACACTATGTTTGCCTCTATACTGATTATATGTCTGCTGTACTTTGACTTTGTTTAGTTTGTGTTGGAAGTTGTACTTTGCTGAGGAAGGAAATCGTACACAATAAATGGGAGCAAATAGTTCAAGGGCTGTTGTTATCTATCCCCCTGAGCTAACAATACAAGAAAATGGAATTGTGTAATGTAGAATGAACAGAAAACCTTGGGTTCTTACAGAATTCAACATATAGATTCATCATTTAGATTGGTCATTTGTCTATATCCTATATATCGGTCTAACCATTTATCCATCTAGCTTTTTGTCTATCAATCAATTTTCTAATGTATCTATATATAATCAACTTTATATTTATGCATCTATAAATCTATATCATCAATTTACCTATCATCTATCTCCTACAGTCCCGTACCAGCCCTGCTTAGACCAGACACAAAAAATGCATTATCCAGCAGTTTATGTTTATACAGTCAAGTTTTTTTGCATAAACTTGATGCCAATGGAATATCGATGAGATATACACATCAGTAATAGCACAACATTTCCACCGCGGCAGAAAGCATCCAAAATTAGCTGCTTTCTGTTGAAGGTTTATTTTGCATTATTGTATTGCTATAGAAGATATTTTACGCAGTCGGCAATGCATGATGCTATATATTTTTGCTATAAATTCTGTGCATATTCCAGACCATGTGCATTTGGCTTGAAAGAACTCGACAAGAGTAGAAAACACCATTCACATATAGAGGAGAAAAATATGGATATATTTTCAGCACTGTGAGGTAAAACCTTTATCATTCCTATCCCTCTAAATATATTAGCAGGTTTCGGCCTCATTTTTAAGGCGGTTGCGCTGTGCTGGAGTAGATTTGCAAAATAAAATATGCACATTCTGACCTGGACGAGTGTGGGCCATAACTACGGTGCAGGCGTGTGGCAGGAACACCCCCTCAGCCTACGAGTGCACCCCCTGCCTTGTCCACTTATAGTCAAACAATAAGCAGAAACATAACGTAAAACAATAGACATCCTGCCATGCCCACTTAGCAAGGAGGAGGCATAAAGGGGGAAATAGTCTTGGCTTACAAGCCCTGATAAATGTCCCCCATAGGCCTCATTCACAAGGCCGTCCGGGGGGGGCATGCTCTATCTTTCCCCGTGTGTGTGGCCATGCGCCTCTTTTCTCTACGAAGAGGGAAGGGGGAATTCCACTGTGTGAATGTACCCAAAGGCTGATTTTCAGTTGGCCTTGAGTAAGTTTGTTCTGACAAACTCACTTGTGGACATGTGCAAGATTTGCGAGAACAAACTACTGGCCTGAACTGATATGCAGAGCTCAGTTCAGTCTGGCAATTCATGCACACTCTGTAATTGATGGCCCTACATCAAGAGACATCACTAACCAGATCTCCTGACATCCAGTGCACAATGTCAATCTCAGAGGAGAAGACATTCAGAGTACAACTCACTGTACAGCTGCAGTATATGGTAGAATCAGATAACCTAGGGCAGTGGTGGCGAACCTATGGCACGGGCGCCATAGGCGCCACTCAGAGCCCTTTCTGTGGGCACCCGGGCCATCACCCCAGCACACCAGACAGGACTCAAAAGAATCTTCCTGCAGTACCAAGCAACTTAAAAGATGAAGCTTTCAGTCATATTTTGATACTTACTTTGCTACTTGGGACTGTAGGAAAAGGGAGAATTAGACAGGGTCGAAATATTTTTGGAGGACCTCCTGCTGGCCCCAGAGGGAAACTGGAAAGAAGCTAAAATGATGAAAATTTTCCATCTTTCTGCTGTGTTGCTGTCCTCAGGAGACCAATATGATTGAAAGTTGTTGAACAGGGAGCAGTAAGATACTGATTTAAGGAAAAAAAATAACTGAACACCTAAAAATTCTAATCACCCTCCTTTCCCTAGAAACAATATAAACAGTAAAAATCATAAACATGTTAGGAAGCGCTGCGTCCCAAAATGTCCGATAAATCAAAATATGATAACAGTTATTCTTGCCATTTAACCCCCCCCCCCAGTTTAATGGAAAATAGCGTCCAAAGTCACAATTGCGTCCACTTTTTCACCATTTTGCCAAATATAAAAAATGTAATAAAAAGTGATCAAAATGATTTTGCAAAAAATTACATCACCCACAGCTCCGAAGATGGCAAAATTAAGAATTTTTTTTTTTGTGCAAGAAGTTTTAACTTTTGTAAATATATGAAAACATAAAACCTGTACAAATGTGTTATGCCCTTGATCGTACTGACCCAAAGAATAAGTTAGACCTGTCATTTGGGATGCACAGTGAAAGCTGTAAAATCAAAGCCCACAAGAAAATAAAGCAATCGCATTCTTTCACCACTTTCACACCAATTTTTCTCCCGCTTCCAAGTATGAGGCATGGAATATTAAATACTGTCACTAAGAAGTGCAATTTCTTACAAAACAATCCTTCATACAGATCTTAACAAGTTTTTTTTAAAAGAGGATTTTTGAAGGTGGGGGATTGAAAAATGAAACCGCAAAAACGGAAAAGGGCCTGGTTGTTAAGGGGTTAAAGATGTAATTTACATAAACTACTAAATTGATTTTTGTGGTTGATACCACCACTGTGCCTTGAAAGAAACAAAAACTAGAAGGCGTTACGCTGCCTGACAACATACTATCAATGGTTTCATAGATCAATTGCTGATGACAGGTTCCCTTTTAAATCTTTGGTTGTTTATCATTGCTGGGACAATTTATTTTTCACTACCTAAAATTTAATACTCAGAAATGTTATTTGTGTCCCCTTCAATCGATTATGAATATTAAGATTATAGCCAATTTGTGAGACGGATGCTGACAGATTCTGGAGAGGGATCAGTACTGGAAGTAAAGCAGGCAAGAGACAGGGCCATGTGGTACGGCAGCGCTGCCCACCTACTGTACAGTTACAGAGAAGAGATACGGAATGACTGATAAGCTGTGATAAGAGGGTAAAATATAACAGTTTATATCTTTCTTTATGGCTTAACAATATTCCAATATTTTACTTTATGTATTTCTGTACTTGGGGTAAAGTGTTCATGGATAACCCCTCTGACCTCTATATGCAGCGCTGTATAAGGTAGTTTTGGCATAAAAATGGCATTTTATTTTTGTAGTAATTTGTAATAGTGTAAAATAGTTCACAGATGACCGTGCACATGCAAAATGTCTGTCACCTACATTTCGGAGCATTGTACATGACTAGAATTGCATGTAACCTGGGGTAATCGATCTGATTCTTTATGAACAATTATTAAATGGATATTCTGGATGTAATAAGTAAACGCCAAGGTTCTTATAACCAATTCATCCAGATATTATCCAGGAATAGAGAAAGATATGATCGTCATGATCATAATTATTATTATAAAGGAGTCCCCCCTTTTCAGAGCTGAGGAGTCTGGCTGCAGACTCCTCGGCTCTTGGCCCCCACCTTTGTGCTCCTGTACAGCTCCTCCCTCCTACTCCTTCACAGAGGTCACAGCCTGGTGAGCTGACATCAGTGGGAAAGGGAGGAGCTGTATTGGAGCACAAAGGTGGGGGCTGAGAGCTGAGGAGTCTAAAGCACAGTCAAGTCACATGTTGTTTTTTTAAATGCATCCAAACCAAAGCCCAAACCCTAGGACTACACAGAGGATTCTGTCAGGGTGCAAGGTAAGTTATAACAGACAATTAAATTGTAATGCCAATCCTTAGAGAAGTAGAAAGGCATATTTGCACTGCATCTGTAAATGGGCTTCTGTAACCTTTCTTTTGTGAAAATGAGGTCCCTGGTGACCTTTAAAACGCAAACCCACCCCAAATTGTCTTGAAAAACGTATAATTAAAGTGAATGTTGAGTAACAAAACAAGAAAAACAAATATCTTGCGGCTTACCTATGGTTCTGCCCGCAGCATAATACAGTAGCATTGTAGTGTATGGGACTGATGAGAAACCCATACACACAACATAGAAAATAAATCTCCTTTATTCTGCAGATTATTTATCCCAGGCATATCAGTGGCCTTTGCAAAGCAATGTTGAACGCAACCCACTTGCCAAAGGGGTTACTAATCCGTCTCCATTTTTTTCACAGTGAAGTTTCACTCCAAAAATTTGCATAGCACTTAATAAATAATCAGACACGGTGAGAACTATATTAAATAAATGTATTAATCACACAAATGTTCAGTCCATTAGTTTTCTGAAGATCCACTGTCAGACGTCTTGTTACTTGATGTAAAATACTCGTATATTTTGGTGCTGAAAGGTACTTGGTTTTCTCTATACTTAACGGAGGTTGAAATTTCGAACCTCTGCTTTCTTTTCTCAACTGGATCATCTTCTATAACAGGAAATTCCTCATCTGTTAAGGGGAGGAAAAGGTTATTATAGGGTTATAATAACAGCACTACATTTGGATTAACTTGACAAACATTCAGCTTCACTGATGTTTTTTGTATAGTAAATGTATTATATTAACTAGTCTATAAGATCTCTGCTTGCAGTCAGTAAATAAGAACTTTCTTTTAAAAAACCAGGACGATTTCTAAAGGATAAAGAGTCATTTTATCTGAGAAGCTTCTTCTCTCTGATCAGGTTGTTATCCTGTAACCTGTAGATAGCCTTGGTACAAACCCTTTAACTAAAGTTCATTGAGGTACTGAGGTACTTGGTTCCTTCTAATTAGGGACTGTACTGTGGATATATAGAGCTGAGGTATTATATAATCTCAGCAGGTGCACTGTAACTATAGAGAGCTGCAGTAATATAACTCCAGCAGTGGACTGGACTATATTATACCTGCAGCTGTATATAATCTCAGCAGGGTGCGCTGTGGTATATAGAGCTGCAGGTATAATATAATCTCCAGCATGTGCGCTGTGACTATAGAGCTGCAGGTATAATATAATCTCAGCAGTGCACTGTGACTATATAGAGCTGCAGGTATAATATAATCTCCAGCAGTTGCATGTGACTATATATACCTGCAGCGTATAATCTCCAGCAGTGTGCACTGTGACTATTTATAACCTGCAGCTCTATATAATCTCCAGCATGTGCGCTGTGACTATATACAGCTGCAGGTATAATAATCTTCCAGCGTGTGTACTGTGACTATATACAGCTGCCAGGATAATATAAATCTCCAGCAGTGTGCGCTGTGACTAATAGAGCTGCAGGTAAATATAGTCTCCCGCAGTTGCACTGTGACTATATAGAGCGAGGTATAATATAATCTCCAGCAGGGCACTTGTGACTATATAGACAGCTGCAGGATAATATAATCTCCAGCATGTGTGCACTGGTGGACGTATATTATACCTGCAGCTGTATATAACTCCAGCAGTGTGCGCTGGGTGACTATTATACCGCAGCTCTATATAAGTCCCAGCGCAGTGTGCGCTGGTGACGATATAAAGCTGCGAGCCAATAATACATCTCGCAGACTGTGTACTGTGGACTATAGCAGCTGTCAGGTATACATCTAGCTCCAGCATCTGTACTGTGATCTGAACAGCTGCAGGTATAATATATAATCTCAAGCAGTGTCGCTGACTGATGATCAGTTTATAATTCACTGAGTGACTGTAAGCGGGTATAAATACTCCTCATCGCCAGACTCATATAGCTGTATATAACTCCACGTGTGCACTGACATATATACTGCAGCTGATATAATTCCAGTCCTGCATAAGGGCAGGTGTATGTGCGTTGTACGTAGTAAGCGGACTAACTCATTTACTGACATAGAGCTGCAGGATTAATATAATCCCAGCGTGTGCCGTGACTAGTACTTATATACCTGCAAGCTGTATATAATCTCCAGCAGTGTGCGCTTGGTACTATATGAGCTGCAGGGTAATATTATCTCCAGCAGGTCTGCTATGGACTATCTACAGTCTGCAGGTAATAATCCCACTCGTGCACGGACATACCTGGTAATCTAGTTCACTGTGACTATTACAGCTGGCTCAGGTATAATATACGCCATCATGATGAAGAGCTGGTATAATCCGCATGATGCCTAGATATACAGCTTGCGGTATAATATAATCTCCAGCAGTGGCGTATGTACTATAGAGCCTGCAGGTATAAATAATCTCCAGCGTCTGTACTGACCTATATTAAGCGGCAGGTATAATAATCTCTCAAGCCTACTTGCATAGGGCAGGAATAACACACATGTTGGGTGACATATGAAAGCCGTGTAGTAATATATAGCTCCACAGTTGCGCTGTGACTATATGACAGCTGCAGTATAAGCTAATTCCAGCAGTGTGCGCTGTGACTGATATCGCTGCAGGTATATATAATCACTCCAGCAGTGTGCATGGCAGTGACTATAGAAGCTGCAGGTATAAAAATCTCAGCAGTCTGTGCACTGTGATATGATGTTAACTGCAAAGATATAATCTCAAGCCAGTGCGTCTGTGACTTATATAGAGCTGACAGGTATAAACTAATCTGCCACATGTTGCGCTGTGATATATAGAGCGCAGGTAAATAATATAGATCTCCATCAGTGTGCGCGTGACTATATATAGCTGAAGTGTATATATAATCTCCAGCAGTGTGCACTGTGGACTATATAGGAGCTGCAGGTATAATCAATCTCCAGCAGTGTGCTACTTGATGAAGCTAGTATATATACCTAGCAGTGCATGCTTGAGCGGTATATCTATCTCCAGCAGTTCAGTCGAACGTATATTATACCCTGTTTTTTCAGTTATTTCTCCAGTGTGCTTGACTTTACGCTTGGTATATTCTCCGTGGCACTGGTGCTATTTTTTTTTTTTTAAGCTCGATATAATCTCCGACAGTGTGCGACTGTGACGATATAGCAGCGCAGGTTAGTCATATCTCCCAGCAGGGTGCCTGCTGTACTATTTATAGACTGCAGGTTAATATAATCTTCCAGCAGTGTGCGCTGTGGACTATATAGAGCTGCAGGATATAATGAAATCTCCATCAGTCTACTGTGTGACTATATAGCAGTGCAGGTTATAATATAATCTCCACGTTTGCCTGTGACTATATGACGCTGCAGAGTGTAGTAATCTCCAGCATTCACTTGCACTGTATGCACTCTAATCATACAGCGTGCGGTATATCCCGTATAATAATCCCCAGCAGTGTGCACTGGGATAACTATAGAGCTGCAGTAAATATATAACTCCCAGCAGGTGCACGTGAATATGATAGCTGCAGGTATAATATAATCTCCAGCAGTTGCACGTGGACTATTTATCACGTGCAGCGATATATATCGCCAGCAGTTGCTGTACTGTG
This sequence comes from Engystomops pustulosus, assembly GCA_019512145.1. Taxonomy (NCBI): domain Eukaryota; kingdom Metazoa; phylum Chordata; class Amphibia; order Anura; family Leptodactylidae; genus Engystomops; species Engystomops pustulosus. Next base: position 296,341 of record WNYA01000099.1, read on the forward strand.
ACTATATCAGATGCAGTTTAATATAATCTCCATGAGTTGTGCACTGTCATATACAGCTCGCAGTATAATATAATCAGCAATGTGCGACTGTGACTATATACAGGCTGCAGTATAATATAAGTCCAGCAGTGTGCACTGGACTCTATACAGCGCAGGTATAATATATCTCCAGCAGTGTGACTTGACTAAAATATAGCAGTGGCATTAATATAATCCCAGCTGCTGTACTGTGGACTACTATAGAGGATGGTATAATATAATCTCCAGCAGTGGTGGCCTGTGATATAAGCTGCAGGTTATAATAAAATCCCAGCAAGTGTGCACGTGTGACGATAACAGCGCCATGATAATATAATTACAGCAGTCTGACTGTGCCATATACCAGCTGTCAGGTATTAATAAACTCCAGCAGTGTGCACTGTGACTATATAGAGCTGCCCAGTTATATATAACTCCCAGCCAGTGTGCATGTTGAATATATACAGCTGCGGTATAATATCTCCAGCAGTGTGCACGTGACTATATACAGCTGCAGGTATTAATAATATAACCCAGCAAGTATGTACTGTTGATATCTTACAGTGCAGGTATATATAATATCCAGCAGTGGCGCTGTGACTATATAGAGCTGAAGCGATAATATAATCTCAGCAGTGTTGCACTGTAGAACAGCCTGACAGGTATTAATATAATCTCAGCAGTCTGTACTGTGACTATATACAGCTGCCAGGTATAGATAATCTACAGCAGTGTGCGCTGGTGTGTGAGAATAGAGCTGAGGTATATATAATCTCCAGCAGTGTGAACTGTGGACTATACAGCTGCAGGTTATAATATAATCTCCAGCAGGGTTGCACTGGACTAATAGAGCTGCAGGGCTATAATTTAATCTCCAGCAGTTTGCACTGGGACTATATCAGCTGCCGGGATAATTATAATCTCCAGCAGTCTGTAATGTGACTATATAGAGCGCAGGTATATATATCATCTCCCGCAGTGTGCGCTTGGGACTTATATAGAGTCCAGGTATAAATAATCTCCAGCAGTTGTGCCACTGTGGAATATATACAGCGACGGTATAATATTAATCTCCAGCAGTCTGTACTGTGACTATATACAGCTGCAGGTTATAAGATAATCTCCGCAGCTGTGCATGTGACTATATAGAGCTGCAGGGATAAATAACCCAGCAGTGTGCACTGTGACTTAAGAGCTGCAGGAATAATATAACCTCCAGCAGTGTGCGCTGTGGTGTTGACTAAGACAGCTCAGGTATAATATAATCTCCAGCAGTGTGCACTGTGACTATATACAGCTGCAGGTATAATATAATCTCCAGCAGTGTGCGCTGTGACTATATAGAGCTGCAGGTATAATATAATCTCCAGCAGTGTGCACTGTGACTATATAGAGCTGCAGGTATAATATAATCTCCAGCAGTGTGCACTGTGACTATATACAGCTGCAGGTATAATATAATCTCCAGCAGTGTGCACTGTGACTATATAGAGCTGCAGGTATAATATAATCTCCAGCAGTGTGCGCTGTGACTATATAGAGCTGCAGGTATAATATAATCTCCAGCAGTGTGCACTGTGACTATATAGAGCTGCAGGTATAAGTGTGCCACGCGTACTATTTAGAGCTGAGCGTAAATAAATCTCCAGCATGACTGGAATAACGTGCGGCACTGTGACTATATAGAGCTGCAGGTATAATATTAATCTCTCCAGCAGTGTGCGCTGTGACTATTATACCTGCAGCTTAATAATCTCCAGCAGTGTGCACTGTGACTATATACAGCTGCAGGTATAATATAATCTCATCAGTCATGTACTGGACTATATACAGCTGCAGTATAATATAATCTCAAGCAGTGTGTACTGGTGACTATATAACAGCTGCAGGTAAATATATAGGGTTATAATAACAGCACTACATTTGGATTAACTTGACAAACATTCAGCTTCACTGATGTTCTTTGTATAGTAAATGTATTATATTAACTAGTCTATGGATCTCTGCTTGCAGTCAGTAAATAAGAACTTTTTTAAAAACCAGGACGATTCTAAGGATAAGAGTCATTTTATCTGAGAAGCTTTCTCTCTGTCAGGTTGTTATCCTGTAACCTGTAGATAGCCTTGGTACAAACCCTTTAACTAAAGTTCATTGAGGTACTGAGGTACTTGGTTCCTTCTAATTATGTGACTGTACTGTGACTATATAGAGCTGCAGGTATAATATAATCTCCAGCAGTGTGCACTGTAATATATGAGCGTGTCAGGTATAATATAATCTCCAGCAGTGTGCACTGTGACTATATTATACCTGCAGCTGTATATAATCTCCAGCAGTGTGCGCTGTGACTATATAGAGCTGCAGGTATAATATAATCTCCAGCAGTGTGCGCTGTGACTATATAGAGCTGCAGGTATAATATAATCTCCAGCAGTGTGCACTGTGACTAATAGAGCTGCACGGTATATAAATCTCCAGCAGTGTGCACTGTGACTATATTATACCTGCAGCTGTATATAATCTCCAGCAGTGTGCGCTGTGACTATTTATACCTGCAGCTCTATATAATCTCCAGCAGTGTGCGCTGTGACTATATACAGCTGCAGGTATAATATAATCTCCAGCAGTCTGTACTGTGACTATATACAGCTGCAGGTATAATATAATCTCCAGCAGTGTGCGCTGTGACTATATAGAGCTGCAGAGTTAATATAGTCTCCAGCAGTGTGCACTGTGATCTATAGAGCTGCAGGTATAATATAATCTCCAGCAGTGTGCACTGGACTATATAGAGCTGCAGTATAATATAATCTCCAGCAGGTGTGCACTGTGACTATATTAACCTGCAGCTGTAATAATCTCGCCAGTGTGCGCTGTGACATTATACCTGCAGCTCTATAATCTCCAGCAGTGTGAGCTGTGACTATTACAGCTGCAGTTATAATATCATCTCCAGCAGTGTGTACTGGATATATACAGCTGCAGGTATAATATAATCTCCAGCAGTTGTACTGTGATAGATACAGCTGCAGGTATAATATAATCTCCACAGGTGCGCGTGACTTATAGACTGCGGTTAATATATCTCAGAGTCTGCACTGGATTATATAAGCTGCAGGTATAATATAATCTCCAGCAGTGTACTGTGACTATATAGAGCTCTGAGTAAATATCATCTCCAGCAGTGTGCACTGTGATATAGTACCTGCAGGGATTATAATCTCCAGCAGTGTGGCGCTGTGGCATATATGAGCTGCAGTATATATAATTCCAGCAGTGTGCGCTGTGACTATATACAGCTGAGTATATATAATCTCCAGCGTGTGTACTGTGACTATATACAGCTGCAGGTATAATATTAACTCCACAGCGTTTACTGTGGACTATATACAGCTGCAGGTAATATAAATCTCAGCAGGGTGCGCCTGTGACTATATAGAGCTGCAGGTATAATTAATCTCCACAGTCTTAGGACTATAACTGCGGTATAATAAATCCAGCAGTGTGCACGTGACTATATACCTGCAGGTATATAATAAATCTCCAGTCAGTGTCACTGTGACTATATACAGATGCAGGTATAATATAATCTCCAGCAGTGTGCACTGTGACTATATACAGCTGCAGGTAAAATAATCACAGCAGTGTGCACTTGTGCATTACAGCTGCAGGTATAATATAATCTCAGCAGGTGCTGTACTGGGACTATATGAGCGGCAGGTATAATATATCTCAGCAGTCGTACTGTGACATATAGAGTGCAGGTAAAATATATCTCCAGCAGTCTGACTGTGACTATATAGAGCTGCAGGTATAATATAATCTCCAGCCTGTGCGCGGACTAATAGGCTGCAGGGATAATATAATCTCCAGCAGAGTGCGCTGTGACTATATAGAGCTGCAGGTATAATATAATCTCCAGACGTGTGCGCCGTGACTATAAGAAGCTGCAGGTATAATATAATCTCCAGCAGTGTGCACTGTGAAAATAGTAGAGGGGCAGGTATAATATAAATCTCCAGCAGTGTGACTGGATCTATTATACCTGCAGCTGTATATAATCTCCCAGCAGTGTGGCGTGTGACTATATAGAGCTGCAGGTAATATACTCCAGCATGTGCGGTGATATATAGAGTGCAGGTATAATATAATCTCCAGCAGTGTGCGCTGTGGACTATATAGACTGCAGTATAATATAATCTCAGCGTGTGCACTGTGACTATATAGAGTGCAGTATAATATAATCTCAGCAGTGTGCACTGTGACTATATTATACCTGCAGCTGTATATAATCTCCAGCAGTGTGCGCTGTGACTATTTATACCTGCAGCTCTATATAATCTCCAGCAGTGTGCGCTGTGACTATATACGCCGCGCAGTATAATATAGTCTCCAGCAGTGTGCACTGGACTATATAGAGCTGCAGGTATAATATAATTCCAGCAGTGTGACTGGGACTATATAGAGCTGCAGGTATAATATAATCTCCAGCAGTGTGCGCTGTGAATATTATACCTGCAGCTCTATTAATCCAGCAGTGTGCGCTGTGACTAATACAGCTGCAGGTATAATATAATCTCATCAGTCTGTACTGTGACTATTACAGCTGCAGTATAATATAATCACAGTGTGTCGCTGTGACTAATACACGTGCAGGTATAAATAAATCTCCAGCAGTCTGCACTGTGACATATACAGCTGAGGTATAATATAATCTCCAGCAGTCGTACTGGACTATATAGAGCTGCAGGTATAATATAATTCCAGCGTGTGCAGTGTGACTATATGAGATGCAGGTATAATATAATCTCCAGCAGTGTGCACTGTGATATATACGCTGCAGGTATAATATAATCTCCAGCGTCTGTACTGTGACTATATACAGTGCTGATAATAACTCGAGGTGCACTGTGACTATAACAGCGCAGTATAATATAATCTCCAGCAGTGTGCACTGGTCTATATAGAGCTGCAGGTATAAATAATCTCCAGCAGTGTGCACTGTGAATTATACAGCTGCAGGTATAATATAATCTCCAGCAGTGTGCACGTGTACATATACAGCTGCAGGTATAATATAATCTCCAGCAGTCTGTACTGTGACTACTATACAGTGCAGGAGTAATATAATTCTCAGCAGTGTGCGCTGTGACTATATAGAGCTGCAGGTATAATATAATCTCCAGCAGTGTGCACTGTGACTATACAGCTGCAGGTATAATATAATCTCACAGTCTGTACTGTGACTATATACAGCTGCAGTATAATATATCTCAGCAGAGTGCGCTGTGACTATATAGAGCTGCAGGTATAATATAATCTCCAGCAGTGTGCACTGTGACATATACAGCTGCAGGTATAATATAATCTCCCGCAGTGTGCACGTGACATATAGACGCTGCAGGTAATAAATCTCCAGCAGTTGCACTGTGGACTATATAAGCGGCAGGTATAATATAATCTCAGCAGTCTGTACTGTGACCTATATAGAGCTGCAGGTATAGTATAATATAATCTCCAGCAGTGTGCTGGACTATTATAGGTGCAGGTATAATATAATCCAGCAGTGTGCACTGTGACTATATACAGCGCAGGTATAATAGATCTCAGCAGTCGTACTGTGACATATACGCTGCAGGTTAATATAATCTCCAGCGTGTGCACTGGCTATATAGAGCTGCAGGTATAATAATATCAAGCAGTGTGCACTGTGACTATATAGAGCTGCAGGTATAATATAATCTCCGCAGTGTGCGCTGATGACTATTACAGCTGCAGGTATAATATATCTCCAGCAGGTGTACTGTGACTATATACAGCTGAGGATAATATAATCTCAGCAGTCTGTAATGTGATATATACAGCTGCAGGTATATATAATCTCCAGCAGTGTCGCGTGTGACTATATAGAGGCAGGTATAATATAATCTCCAGCAGTGTGCACTGTGACTATATACAGTGCCGGTATAATATAATCTCCAGCAGTCTGTACTGTGACTATATACAGCTGCAGGTATAATGATATCTCAGCAGTGGATGTGACTATCGTGCAGGTATAATATATCTCCAGCAGTGTGCGCTGTGACTATTATAGCGGCAGGTATCTAATAATCTCCAGCAGTGTGCATGTGACTATTAGAGCGCAGGTATAATATAATCTCCGCAGTGTGCACTGTGACTATATAAGCTGCAGGGTATAATATAATCTCCAGCAGTGTACTGTGACTATATAGAGCTGCAGGATAATATAATCTCCAGCAGTGTGCGCTGGACTATATACAGCTGCAGGTATATTTAATCTCCAGCAGTCTGCTGTGACATATACAGCGCAGGTATAATATAATCTCCAGCAGTGTGCACTGTGACTATCATTATACTTCAGCTGTATATAATCTCCAGCAGTGTGCGCGTGACTATTATACCTGCAGTTATATATACTCAGCCGTGTGCGCGTGTGACTATATACAGCTGCAGGTATAATATCAGTCCAGCAGGTGTAAGTGACTATATACAGCTGAAGTATAATATTACTCCAGCAGTCTGTGGACTATATACAGCTGCAGGTAATATATCTCCAGCAGTTCGCTGTGACTATATACAGCTGCAGGTCTATATAATCTCAGCAGTGTGCGCTGTGACTATACAGCTGCAGGTTATAATAATCTCCCGCAGGTGCACTCGTGACTATATACAGCTGCAGGTATAATATAATCTCCAGCAGTGTGCGCTGTGACATATATAAAGCTGCAGGTATATATATCTCCAGCAGTCTTACTGTGACTATATACAGCTGCAGGTATAATATATCTCAGCAGTCTGTACGTGACTATATACAGCTGAGGTATATAATATAATCTCAGCGTCTGTCTGTGGACTATATACAGACTGCAGGTTATAATATAATCTCCAGCAGTGTGCGCTGTGACTAATAGAGCTGCAGGTATAATATATCTCCAGCGGTGGCGTGATATATAGAGCGCAGGTAAAAAATTCGCAGTGTGCGCTGTGACTATATAGAGCTGCAGGTATAATATAATCTCAGCAGCGTGAGCGCTGGACTATATAGAGCTGCAGGAGTAAATATAATCTCCAGCAGTGTGCACTTGACTATATAGGCTGCAGGTATATATAATCTCCAGCAGGTGCGCGGGAGTATATACAGCTGCAGGGTATAATATAATCTCCAGCAGTGGGCACGTGTGGACTATCCATAAGGTGCAGTATATATAATCTCCAGCAGTCTGTACTGTGAGTATATAAGCGGCAGGTTAAATATAATCTCCAGCAGTACTGTGAGGAGTATATACAGCTGCAGGTATAATATAATCTCCAGCAGTACTGTGAGTATATACAGCTGCAGGTATAATATAATCTCCAGCAGTACTGTGAGTATATACAGCTGCAGGTATAATATAATCTCCAGCAGTACTGTGAGTATATACACCTGCAGGTATATATAATTCCAGCAGGTGTGCGCTGTGGACTATATAGAGCTGCAGGTGTAATATATCTCCAGCAGTGTGCACTGTGATAATATAGAGCTGCAGGTATAATATTATCTCCAGCAGTGTGCACTGTGACTATATAGAGCTGCAGGTATAATATAATCTCCAGCAGTGTGCACTGTGACTATATACGCAGCTGCAGGTATAAAATCTCCAGCAGTGTGCACTGTGACTATATACAGCTGCAGGTATAATATAATCTCCAGCAGTGTGCACTGTGACTATATACAGCTGCAGGTATAATATAATCTCCAGCAGTACTGTGAGTATATACAACCGGCAGGTATAATATAATGTGCAGCAGTACTGTGACTATATACAGCTGCAGGTATAATATAATGTGCAGCAGTCTATACTGGGACTATATACACCTGCAGGTATAAGGTAGATCTTGGCCAGTTGTGAGATTGCCGTGCGCTCCCTCCTCCCGCCGCCAGGTGTCGCTATCTAATATACGCCTGGTGAAGGGAATGCGCTGGAAAGTCACCTGCTTTGGGGCGCTGGAATGTGTCCTTCTTGTCACTCCCATGAAGGCCACGAAGCCGATCATGCTCCACACGCTGAGGGGCGTACGTCAGGGCCAACGGCTGCGCAGTTCTCTCCGCTGGTGGGGCGCCAGAATGCGAGGCGCTGACTGCTGAGTGGGATCCTCAGCACATGCCCTAACCTCACCATGATGCACAGACAGGAAGCCGGGACGGGCCCATTGTGCAAATCAGGTGCGCGCAAATAATCACGTGATAACGAATCCTGGATGACAGGGACATAGGGAGGATGGAGAGCGCGGTCATTACACAGCGCCACCACTAGAGGGAGCACGAAACATGCATAATTAACGGCGGTCTATAGGAGCCATGTAACTGGTGAAGGAGAAACCCCTCCACAATAAAATTAATCTATTTCTTAAATGTTTGATTATACAGCACCAGGTAGTGTTACACATGTGGATTTTAGCACAAGTGCATTCAGCCCAAACATAGGGACAAGAGAAATAAAAGTTGTAATGTGTGCCTCACCTCTAGGTGCCCAAAAAGTGTTATACCCCGTCTTCTGGCCCACACTAGAAAATGTTCCCTTACAATGCCTCCCACCAATATAACTCTACTATATACTATAGATTAGGGTGATGCCACACATGGCGTTTGAAACCATTTCAAATCGTTTTTGGCTGTTTTTAAGCAAAACACATGCTTTTGCTTAAAATGGATCAAAATGGTTCAAAACGCCATGGATGCATCACCCTTATACCCGCTTTCTTGTATTGTAATACTCCCTTCTCCTGGAATAACACTCCTCTCGTTTCTTCTCTTCCGGGCTTTGTGGGGCCGTGATGTAATCAACCGCGCCTGCCAGGCTCCTCCGCCACCCACAGCAGAGGCAACGAGGTCATTCTCATTTTCACATGGGTTTCACATTGGAGTGCGGGCTGAGCTGTGTTATGCATCTGTTGTATTTTGTCTCCGTTTTGACTCCTCTTCACAAAATTTAAAAAAAAACCGATTGTTAACATTGCTTTGAAAACATAGAGGCTCATTCAGATGGACGTTTCCAAGATCCACATGCTATACGTTTTTTTGGGTTGTTTTGGAGGATAACGACCCATGATTCCAATGTGTCCATTACATGTCACGGATCTGCAGACAGTGAGAAAATTATTGCCAGCATGCACCACGGACCTCTACAGAAGTCAATGGATCCGCAGGCGGAAAAAAAAAGGCACACAGGTGATATCTGTATTTTTTTCACAGACAATGGATCGGTGAAAAAAAAAAACAAGTCATGTGAATCCCCCATAAAAACAATGGGGCAGATTTATCAAGATGTCTGAAAGTCAGAATATTTCTAGTGCCCATGGCAACCAACCACAGCTCCCTTTTAAAATATTCATGAGCACTGGTAAAATGAAAGCTGAGCTGTGATGGGGTGCCACGGCAACTAGAATATTCTGACGCGTTGATAAATTGCCCATGGTCTTGTAAGGGTGATGCCACATCCTGTTTTCAGTCCCTAAAAAAACAGATCCGTTTTGACCATTTATCATGCATTTGGTTTATCATATTAATAAACAGTGCTAAACAGCAAACCATGGTAAACAGTCACAAACGTATGTTGCTTTATCATTTGTACCGACAAAGGTTGGATTTTAACCAAATCACTTGCTCCCTCACTACCATGAGAAGCAGCACTTTTTTTCCATCCTGGAGAAAATATTTTTCCTGTATCAACAAAAAGAATCAGGAAACGGTTACCACTTAGTTTCTACAGTGCGGACTGACCATTATCCTGATGGAGTGATTCTGGCGCCTTTTAGTCATGTTTTGTAACCCTTTAATTATTTTGTTACAAAACAGGAAAACACTGTCCACACAAGACGCCGTCACCAATCTTCTGTTGTCAGCCGCTGTAGTGCTGTATCAGTATGAAAAGAAGTAGAAGGCTACAACATGGTCTAGTGACCACCTATGGAGTACTTCATCAAAGTTCCCATTTTGGAAAAGTACATAAAAGTTGATCCAGCGGATAATACTCCGAGAGAATGTTACAAGATTCCCTGAGGTTCTTGCAGATCAGGGGGTCAACAACCAAGCAAAGAACAATCGGTAGTTGGTACAAGGGATGTAGGTGACGTACACTTACCAATGGGGGGAGGAGCAGCTCTGTGTGTTCACGGTGTTCCCCCAGTAATAATGTCTCAAATGGATGCACACCCTCCAGAGGGTAGCTCAGGGCGCGGGGACAGGTATAGATGCAATATTGCATCTTTCCCCCATAGGTCTTATGGCCTCTACCATTCGCATCGCAGTGGAACCAGGATAGAACGGAATAGATAGTGCCATCTCTTCTACCTACGTTCCAGAGGATATGTTTATACTGTGTTGGGAGGGGGGAGTGCTCTATCTACCCCCCCCACAGGGATTTTCCTATGTGTGCCGTGGCCACACTAGTGTGCCGCGAAACATGGTAGGTGTGCGCGGGGAAAATTTCCCCAAACTATGTGGCCCCTGTTGTTTGTTTCCCAGCAAGCGCAGTCACGGCCTCTCAATCTAGGAGACGGTACAATAAAACACATGCGCAGTTGAACCTCTGGACAAAATGACGGTCACCGAGGCCGTCGCAAACTGAGCCTGGAGAAGAGAGAGAATCCACGCATGTTGCCCACGCCAAAGGTAATGCCACCAATAAATGCTGACTATATGAGCTTTTGCCTGAGTAGTAAAACGTTGGCAGAATATCTAGCATATGAGCTGGGTACTTGTAGTATCCAGCCAGGAACTGCATATAACAATGAGAAATGTAAATGGAAATACATAAGTCATGGGCTGGAGTACTAACAAGTACCAGCCGCATATGTGAGTATAAGAGCCTCCATGGCCATAGTACTTCTCTTGTCCCGTTATTTGCAGTATATGGCCACATAATAATAGCACATATACAAAAACAGGAGGAAACTGAGAACTGTTGAGGAAGAGCTTCGTGTGTGTTTCCACCATCTGCAGGATTATCCCTTTTGTGTTTATCCAAACAGGCCAGGTTTCAAATTGAGTGGAGTAAAATAAATTTAGAATCGACTATATTATTACTATATGTATAATTGACTGTTTCAGGTCATTTTGTGCTATTTGGTTGGTGGTGTGCCCAGGATTTTCTAAGATAAAAAAGTGTGCCGCAGCTCAAAAAGGGTGAAAATCATGCTCTACCAGTACGTCTAGGATACGCCCCCATGAATTTAGGATTCAGCTGGATGATCAATACACAGCTGCTTAATTAGCAATACATGCACGTAGGGTAGTTGAAATATCTCAAGAGTGCAAAATGGACGTATTAGGAAATGGCGCGATTGCAAAATATTTCCCAATGGTTGTCGTGTATTGGAAGATAAAAAATGGTGGAACAACAAAGACTAAGTTTGCAATTCAAGTGAGTGCTTTAGGTATGTGTATACTCTGGAGCTGAGATAAGGCAGGCATGTGCAAGATCTTATCTCAAGCTCCAGAGATACAAGACCTGAGAAAGCACTCAATTGAAGTGCAAAGCGTGGTAGTCTTTGTTGTTCACCATTTTTGATCTCCAATAAAGGACAACATTTTCAAATTATTTTGGATCAGAGCCATTTCTAAATAGTCATTTAACCTCTTGGGGTACCGTCAAAGACCTACCCTAGTTAATTTAATCGTACTACACACCCATGAGCCACTTACAGCACAGGGATATAGGACGAGGCTGTGGTCAGTTGTGCTAGTACCAAGTCGAGGGAGTATACCTTTTTTCTCTAACTGCTCAATTATGAAGAGATATGGTGCGCTAGGTATGCTTTCTCTTTCGTTTTATTATTTAAACATATCCTAAATCTCCTAATATTTGGTTTCATTATATGCACACTATCAACACACACAGTTTGATTCAAAAAACGTCGGCAGATATTAAGCACGAAACTATTTTGGCAGAAAAAATTTACTATGGATTGTATGTTACTCAATAATACAACAAGGTACGAGAGAAGAATTAACAGCATCTGCATAATACTAGAGTAATGTAAACAGGAACGTCATTCTATTTGAAAAACAAAAAATAATAAATTAAACCTAAGATGACTCTACCATTCTCAAAAACGTAACTTACACATATTTTCAGCTTCTGGTATAACACGTGATTAGTTCCTTGGATTCAAGGGGAATGTGGTTTTGTCTAAAAATGGCAGGTGTTTCATTGTGTGTCGTTCTGTCACAAGATGGTCTGCCACTAGGAGGGCAGTAGGACACGGCCAGGCTTCTTCAAATGATCATGAAAAACTTGAGACTGACCATCGTCGGTTTTCAAAATCGGGGCTCCACATCCTGAATAGGGAAAAGGGGGGGGGCACCCAGGCCATACTTAAGAGAGCTGTCTACCTCTCACTAGACATGCCAATTCTTACATTTATGGTTTTGCAAGCCATATTACATAGTGTGCAGGGAGTTCGAAACACTTGTATAAGCTCCTCTAGTTGGTGGCTACACTTTGTTAGAACTTGGAGCATTTATATACATCTATCATGGATAGGGATTTGGAGCTTTGTACTGAAATAGCACACAAACCCCTTCCAAAAGTATAAACTGCCCATCAACAATTCAACATTTGTACCCCCAATTTGACTTCTAGTTGGTCTTTCCGGTTCTTGACCTGTCCCCTAGCTGTAGTATTGTTGTGTGCTGACAGTCGCGGGCTTGCCTTGGAACTGGATCATCTTCTATAACAGGAAATTCCTCATCTGTTAAGGGGAGGAAAAGGTTATTATAGGGTTATAATAACAGCACTACATTTGGATTAACTTGACAAACATTCAGCTTCACTGATGTTCTTTGTATAGTAAATGTATTATATTAACTAGTCTATGAGATCTCTGCTTGCAGTCAGTAAATAAGAACTTTCTTTTAAAGAACCAGGAGGATTTCTAAAGAATAAAGAGTCATTTTATCTGAGAAGCTTCTTCTCTCTGATCAGGTTGTTATCCTGTAACCTGTAGATAGCCTTGGTACAAACCCTTTAACTAAAGTTCATTGAGGTACTGAGGTACTTGGTTCCTTCTAATTATGTGACTGTACTGTGGATATATAGAGCTGAGGTAATATAATCTCAGCAGGTGCACTGTAACTATAGAGAGCTGCAGTAATATAATCTCCAGCAGTGGACTGGACTATATTATACCTGCAGCGTATATTAATCTCCAGCAGTGTGCGCTGTGACTATATAGAGCTGCAGGTATAATATAATCTCCAGCAGTGTGCGCTGTGACTATATAGAGCTGCAGGTATAATATAATCTCCAGCAGTGTGCACTGTGACTATATAGAGCTGCAGGTATAATATAATCTCCAGCAGTGTGCACTGTGACTATATTATACCTGCAGCTGTATATAATCTCCAGCAGTGTGCACTGTGACTATTTATACCTGCAGCTCTATATAATCTCCAGCAGTGTGCGCTGTGACTATATACAGCTGCAGGTATAATATCATCTCCAGCAGTGTGTACTGTGACTATATACAGCTGCAGGATAATATAAATCTCCAGCAGTGTGCGCTGTGACTAATAGAGCTGCAGGTAAATATAGTCTCCCGCAGTGTGCACTGTGACTATATAGAGCTGCAGGTATAATATAATCTCCAGCAGTGTGCACTGTGACTATATAGAGCTGCAGGTATAATATAATCTCCAGCAGTGTGCACTGTGACTATATTATACCTGCAGCTGTATATAATCTCCAGCAGTGTGCGCTGTGACTATTTATACCTGCAGCTCTATATAATCTCCAGCAGTGTGCGCTGTGACGATATAACACTGCAGATAATATCATCTCAGCAGTGACTGTGTACTGTGACATATACAGCTGCAGGTATATATTCTCCAGCAGTCTGTACGTGGTTCTAACAGCTGCAGTATAAATATAATCTCACAGCAGGTGCGCTGTGACTATATAGAGCTGAGGGTATAAATAATCCCAGCAGTGCTGCACGTGTGACAATATACGCTGCAGGTATAATATAATCTCCAGCAGTCTGTACTGTGGACTATAGTGAGCTGCAGGTATAATATAATCTCCAGCGGTGCCGTGACTATTATTACCTGCAGTGTATATAATCTCCAGCAGTGTGCGCTGTGACTATATAGAGCTGCAGGTAAATATTATCTCCAGCAGGTGCGCTATGGACTATATACAGCTGCAGGTATACATATATCTCCAGCAGTTGGTTTACTGTGACTATTACAGCTGCAGGTATAATATAATCTAGAAGGTCTGTATGCTGATCGTATATACAGCTTGCCGGTATAATATAATCTCCAGCAGTGCTGTTGACTTATAGAAGCTGGCAGGTAAATATAATCTCCAGCTGTACCGGACTATATACAGCTGCAGGTATAATAATCTCCAGCAGTGGTGCCACTGTTGGACTAGAAAGCCGGTATAATATAATCTCCAGCAGTGTGCACGTGTGACTATATACAGCTGCAGGTATAAAATCTCCAGCAGTGTGCACTGTGACTATACGCTGCAGGTATATATAATCCCAGCAGTGTGCACTGTGACTATAACAGCTGCAGGTATAATAAATCTACAGCAGTCTGTACTGTGACATATGAGTGCAGGTTATAAATATAATCTCAGCCAGTCTGTACTGTGACTTATTAGAGCTGCGGTATAAGTATAATCTCCGCAGTCTGCGTACTGTGATATATAGAGTGCAGGTATATATAATCTCCAGTCAGTGTGCGCTGGACTATATAGAGCTGAAGTGTATATATAATCTCCAGCAGTGTGCTGTGACTATATAGAGCTGCAGGTATATATAATCTCCGCAGTGTGGCTGGACTATAAGAGCTGCGGTATAATATACTCCAGCGGTGCATGTGACATATAGAGGCAGGTATAATATATCTCCAGCAGGTGTCAGTGACTATATATACCTGTTTTCTTTTCCTTTTTTTAGCTGATATATCTCCCGCAGTGTGCGCTGTGACTATATAGCAGCTGCAGGTTATATATCTCCCAGCGCAGGTGCGCGCGTGTGACATTATAGAGCTGCAGGTATAATATAATCTCCAGCAGTGTGCGCTGTGGACTATATAGAGCTGCAGGATAAATGAATCTCCAGCAGTGCACTGTGACTATATAAGCTGCAGGTATAATATAATCTCCAGCGTGTGCACTGTGACTATATACCTGCAGAGTTATTAATCTCCAGAGTGTGCCTGACTAGAACCTGCAGCTCTTAAATCTACAGCTGTGCGCTGTGACTATTCAGAGTAATATAGTCCCAGCAGTGTGCACTGGACTATATAGAGCTGCAGTAAATATAATCCCAGCAGGTGCACTGATATATAAGCTGCGTTAATTAATCTCCAGCAGTGGTGCGCGTGTGACTATTTATACCTGCAGCTCGATATATATCCCAGCAGTGGCGCTGTGACTATATCAGTGCAGGTATTAATATAATCTCCAAGTTGTACGTGCTATATACAGCTGCAGTATAATATAATCAGATGTGCCTGTGACATATACAGCTGCAGGTATAATATAACTCCAGCAGTCGCACTGTGACTATATACAGAGCTGCAGGTAATATAATCTCACATCAGTCGTACTGTGACTAAATAAGCTGAGGTATTAATATAATCTCCAGCGTGTGCACCTGGACTATATAAGTGCAGGTATAATAAATCTCCAGCAGTGTGCCTGTGAAATAAGCTTGCAGGTAAATATAATCTCCAGCATCGTACGTGTGACTATATACAGCTGCCTGATAATATAATCTCAGCAGTGCTGACTGTGCACTATATACAGCTGCAGGTATAATATAATCTCCAGCAGGTGCACTTGACATATAGAGCTGCAGGTTATAATATAATCTCCAGCAGTGTGCATGTGAATATATACAGCTGCAGGTATATAATATCTCCAGCGTGTGCCGTGACTATATACAGCTGCAGGTATAATAATATAACCAGCAAGTTGTACTGTGATACTCTTACAGTGCAGGTATATATAATTCCAGCAGTGTGCCTGTGACTATATAGAGCTGAGCGTATAATATAATCTCCAGCAGTGTGCACTGTAGTATACAGCTGCAGGTATAATATAATCTCCAGCAGTCTGTACTGTGACTATATACAGCTGCAGTATAATAATCTCAGCAGTGTGCCTGTTGTGAGTAATAGAGCTGAGGTATAATATAATCTCCAGCAGTGTGACACTGTGGACATATACAGCTGCAGGTTATAATATAATCTCCAGCAGTTGCACTGGACTAATAGAGCTGCAGGGTATAATTTAATCTCCAGCAGTTTGCACTGGAGACTATATCACGCTGCCGGATAATTATAATCTCCAGCAGTCTGTATGTGACTATATAGAGCTGCAGGTATAATATATCTCCCGCAGTGTGCGCTTGGACTTATATAGAGCTCCAGGTATAAATAATCTCCAGCAGTTGTGCACTGTGGAATATATACGCGACGGTATAATATAATCTCCAGCAGTCTGTACTGTGACTATTTACAGCTGCAGGTATAATATAATCTACAGCAGTGTGCATGTGACTATATACGAGCTGCAGGGATAAATAACTCCAGCAGTGTGCACTGTGACTTAAGAGCTGCAGGATAATATAATCCTCCAGCAGTGTGCGCTGTGGTGTTGACTAAGACAGCTCAGGTATAATATAATCTCCAGCAGTGTGCACTGTGACTATATACAGCTGCAGGTATAATATAATCTCCAGCAGTGTGCACTGTGACTATATAGAGCTGCAGGTATAATATAATCTCCAGCAGTGTGCACTGTGACTATATACAGCTGCAGGTATAATATAATCTCCAGCAGTGTGCACTGTGACTATATACAGCTGCAGGTATAATATAATCTCCAGCAGTGTGCACTGTGACTATATAGAGCTGCAGGTATAGTATAATCTCCAGCAGTGTGCACTGTGACTATATAGAGCTGCAGGCATAATATAATCTCCAGCAGTGTGCGCTGTGACTATATACAGCTGCAGGTATA